>JAODLD010000088.1:12882595-12935149 GCA_026781065.1 Mormyrops boulengeri | reverse complement strand
CCCCCCCCCCCCCCCCCCCCCCCCCCCCCCCCCCCCCCCCCCCCCCCCCCCCCCCCCCCCCCCCCCCCGGAGCCTATCTTCGAGGCCACAGGCAGGGAACAACCCAGGACAGGGCGGCAACCCATCACAGGGCACACCATTTACAATTTGGCCATGGGCCATGGGGGGAAACCGGAGCACCCAGAGAAAACCCCACACCGACACGGGGAGAACATGCAAACTCCACACAGAGACTCAAACCCAGGTCCCAGAGGTGTGAGGTGACAGTGCTAACCACTGCACCCAGAGGTGTGAGGGGACAGTGCTAACCACTGCACCCACGGGTGTGAGGGGACAGTTCTAATCACTGCACCCAGAGGTGTGAGGCGACAGTGCTAACCACTGCACCCAGAGGTGTGAGGCAACAGTTCTAACCACTGCACCCAGAGGTGTGAGGCGACAGTGCTAACTACTGCACCACTGTGTCGCCGCTGGGTGAACAATTATTAGACAACCTTGAGATCATCCTAAAAGCTGTGACACTTAGATTCTCCCTGGTCACCCTCAGATGGCCTTTTCTCGTTTTTGTTTCTGATCAACCGTCCATTCATTTCTTATAACTAATTATTTAGTATAGGGTTGCAGTGGACCTGGAGCTCATTCTTGGAAGGACGGGGTGGGGGGGGGGGGCAGTATGGAGGGCAGGCTGTTTATTGACATGTCTTTGGACTGTGGAAAGCAGCCAGGCCAATCAAGAAAAGGCCCATCTAAGAAATCAGAAGGTTTCTGGTTGGTATTTTATTACTGAACACCCACAGACTGGCGTGCCGTTAGCCCGCTTGCTTAAGCTGTCGGAGACGGATTTCCAGATCAAAGCAGTTCCCATGCTGGTTTAGCGGACCGTGGCCTGTGATCTTAAATCAAGCAGAGCTTAAGTGCCTGTTGGCCCAGGGAGCACCAGGGTGATGAGCCAGCAGGTGACATTTTGGTCAGGCGTGCGCAGGACAGCCCGTGGGTACCAGGGAGCACCAGGGTGATGAGCCAGCAGGTGACATTTTGGTCAGGCGTGCCCAGGACAGCCCGTGGGTACCAGGGAGCGGCGACTCAGGTCAAAGAGCAGCAATTGGCCTGGGCTCTCGGGTTTGGGCTTCTCGCCTCACTTTCAGCCTTGGCCATTACAGGGCATTAACATGATGTATCAGGCTAGTGGTGCTTACCTAACCATTTGCTTGTACGTGTCCATGGCCTCCTGGGCCACATATTGAATGAAGGCAGGATCCCAGGGCTCCAGCTCTGATGGCACCACAAGGGTGAGCGTGGGAGAGTTCAGGATGTTCACCTTCACTATGGTGCCTCCACCTGAGGCATCACCACCCATCTGCACAGGGGGGACCACCTGAATGACATCATAAGGACTGTGGTCATTTCTGCGGTCAACATTAAGGTCATCGTTCCAAGAGCATCATCATTCTGATATTAGTCCTTTTGTGGGAAAGACCAGGATCAATGTTACTATTGAGGTCAATATTATCATTGTTGACATCATTATCATTAACTGTCATCACCATAATCCCATTATGGTCATCATTACAACATCACTACCATCATCTGTGGTCTTATCCTTGTCACCATCAGTATTGTCCTCATCAGCTGACTGTTGCTAGTTCTAAGATGATTGTGGTCCCAGCCCACTCTCTGTCTGGGGTCACCTTACTGCCGTCACGCGGAAGATGTTTTCCGGCTCGGCCGTGTCATTCCTGGCCGTCCCCGCCACCCAGCCAAGTCTGGCGGCCATGTCTCTGAGCCAGTCCAGAGTTTTGGCCACATGACGCTGGACGATCTGCCACACCTCCTGGTAGTGCTGATGGGAGAGCTCCAGCAGATGGGTGACCTCACTCAGCTTCCCTCGCAGCTCTCCAAGGCCTGGACATTCTGGGGACAAAGGCTCAGAGGTACCCTGGAGCTAACATGGCCTCTCTTGGCCTGACCACACTGCACCCCTCCCCAGCCTGAAGGTGCACCTTCTATACCAGGAAGTTAAACACAGTTAGGGGTGCTCAATATCTCTCTTTTTGATTTTAGGTCATATTTGTACTACCCAGTAGATGAGAAGCATTGCATCAGTCATGTACCACAATCAAATATCCCAAGTATGTCTTGTTGTGATCTATTGGGAAGTGCCATTGGATATTCAACCTGGCTTAATGTACGTCACCTAACAAGCCTGTCCATCATGCCGTTCGATAAAGAAGCACTTTGTGGCGCATTATTATGTCAGCTTACTGTTACTCTCAGGATGCATGTTCATTCTAATGGCATAAGATGCATGCAGAAGTAATAGAGTAAAGTTATCAGCTCTGATGCAATAATATATGGACGGTACCACTGTGGCTTTGCTTGCTGACTAATAACTTGCCTCCCTGAAGTTGGAAATCGATAGGAAGTACGCTGAACAGTTATTCGAACAGGTGCAATGTCTGATGATACGCAAAGTGCTTGTCTTATTAACTTCATGGAGGCTATGTTATCAACAATACTGTAAGTTCTTCAACAAGTTATGGTTTGGTAGTTAGTTGGCTAGATAGCAGATTAGCAGAAGCACAACCACAAACAACCATATATGACTTTTTATATTTGATGAGGGGCATAAGTGCGTCTAGCAGAAAACACTGACAAGAAAATAACAAATAGGTCTGGAATTATATTAGGATATAAGCCGAAGATTTTTCCCTTGCCGACATAAGAGGGGTGGGGTTGGATGTTCTTCCCAATATCCCATCACAATGAGCTAGTATCCTACCCCAGCAAGCCTCATTCTTCAGACAGGAGCTGGTCCACCACAGTGGACATTTTAGCGACGCTAATTTATCTAACTGCATGTTTTGAAACTGTGGGAGGAAACGAAAGTACCCAGAACACCCCACAACCCCTGGATGAAGGGAAAATATCCAAATTCCACACATGCCACGGAGGAGGGTTTGAAACCCTACCCCTAGAGGTTTGAGACCACAGTGCTACCCACTGACCCCCTGTACAGCATCCCAAGATTACTGCTTCTTTTAAAATTAGCATTTAATTACCATAGCAGTAAAACAAAGAGTTGAAGTACATTAAGTACAAACAAACTTTCCAGAGATTCTTTTTAAGCTCCTCCGTGTAGGAGTGAGACTTTGCACCATTGATGACTGAGTATCACCCATAACTAGTTCCACGGACTGGGAACATGCTGCCGCTCTGTCTCACCTGGGTTTCCCCCACCTACCTCTCAAGAACGGCCTCTGGCAGGTCTCGCAGCGGGCCCGCAGCCGCCAGCACTCTGACGTCCATCTGCGCAGATCTCTGCACAGCTGCTGAGTCTGTGGCAGTTGGCCGGAGGACGGTGAAGTGTCTGTTGGGGAGGGTCCACAGTGGCTTGCGGATATGCATCTAGACTCGGATTCAACGACTCATTGCTCTCTTCTACGTAATAATGTTTAAAAGTCTTTCTACATGTTTTCAGTCGGTGGCTTAAACTGGTTTGACTTCTTGTATCTTTGTTTCACTTATTTGCTAACTAAATATTCTCAAAGTATGTGTGTTTAGTGTTAGCAGCTTGATTCTGCAAACTTGGGTCACTAGTCCAAATTTCCTAAAGCCCTTGGTATCTTCTGTTGGTGCACAGTCACAGTTGTGACTCTCAAAATAGCTACCCAGATACTTGGGGAAACATGCAAGTTCTCTCGCATAACTGAGATTTAAACTTACCCCTCTGCTTGTGTGATATAGAGAATAGACAGTATATTTCTGCATTACAGCGGAAATCCACAGATCGCTCAGTAAGAGGAAGGTCATGGGAAGGGCTGGGTATGTTTACAAGTCAACGAAGAACTCGTTAAGACTCGTTAAGTCATCGTGCAAAGTACCTGTTGGCAGCTCCATTCCCTCCACAGGTTCTTTCCCCATGTCAAACAACTGCTTGATCACCGAGCTAAGCTCCTGGTATATGCTCCTGCCGAAGTCAAAGAAGGACTCCGGGATGTCTTTGAGGCTGATCCCCTCAAAGAAGCTTGTGTCCAGTGCGTCTGGGGCAGCAGTAGGGCTCTGGGAGTTATTGACAGCAAAGGCCGTCTGGAAAGCCTCACTTAGGTGCTTATGCAGCTTAGTCACGAGCAGAAGGCTCCCGTCATACAGAGCTTTCATCTGGTCCAGCAGCCGGCTAAATGAGTCCTCCATCCTTGTCACCTCCATGCCGGGATCCTCCAGGCTCTGGTTCAGGATCATGTGCTGGGTGCTCTGCTGTGGCCCAAATATCCAGGTTACCCTTTGAAAGTCCCTCACCTGCAAGAGAGGGGCAGACGAGGTGAATGAGGTTAGCAGCGGCAAGGACAGTCCATCAGAATTCTGTTAGGGGAGCTCAAGAACATGAAATTAAGTACAGAACACAGAATATACATTTCTTTTTACTTCATTACTTCGATTACGAAGTTCCGCCAATAACTTCTATCAATCCCAAAACCAGACGGAGGCATACAGCACTGCGTATTATGGGATGTAGGATTCTAGAACTCAATATCTGACATTATGTCTGCCAGCCATAGTAATATTCATACTTGGCTGTTGGCCCAGACTCATCATAGGTATACAGAGAAAAATAAATGCAAAATATAACAATTCAATATCAGAACAACAGACACTAAGTACAATCCTGTTGTGTGTGCAGTTATATTAACAGTAACACAGCATATGGAATCACATGACATGCTGCCTTGAACATTAACCACACTGATCTCCATGGAGATGTTTGAAATCTTTCCTGTGGTTTGGAGTTGGGCCTGGTGAAGTTCCCTACCTTCTTCTTCTCACTGCAGTTCCTCAAGGACTTCATGAGACTCTTGTGCTCGTCCCCATTCTCCTCCATGACCTCCTTCATCTGCTCCGCGCCGTACAGTGCCTTCTTCGGCTCCTCGTCCACGTAGCTCTCCCCGGCGAGTGACAGCCTTGTAACGTGGCCGGTGTCACTCCGCTGTGCCCTGTCCGTTACATGATCTACCCCAGGTGTCCACTTGTCCGATCTCACATTGAAGGTCACGGGCATCTGTGACCACACACTGGGACATCCTAATAATAATGGTTAAAATCATATCTCATTTTCCTAATTTTATTCAAGGCACAAATATATGTACTAAGTTTGTCTGAAGAGACATTTCATCTGTACCACATAACATGAGGCATACTTTAGATGTATATGTATATTAATGACATTAAAATTTAAGCAATATTTATTGTTAATTCTTTCTCCTGTCAGGCTAAACCTTATGACTGAGCCCATCGTTGATGAGTGTGAGTTGGGTTGTTTAGCAGCCAGTGCTCATTTACTCCTCAAGGTCTCCTCGGGAATCGTCTCCTCATGCGTCATGGTGCAGCAGTGCAGAGCTCCTGGAGATGCCAGAAGAAGCAGCCTGACCAGTACAAACCTCATCCCTACTGGTCGGCCAGCGTGGAGAAATGTGTGGAGTGTCTGAAGGATGGAATATCAGGATTTAGTTCATATTGGGTTTTTCCACATAGACAGGAAAATGGAAATACGTCATTCCACCCAGGAAGACAGGAACATGGAAATTGGTCAGCTCTACCAGACAGATAGGGACACGCAAACCTCTCTCTCAACACATTTATTCTGTTATTACTTTAAAAAACAAAGTAATAAAACGTCCGAACAGCCGGATGTTTCTAAGGATGAAAACTAGATTAAATATCGCCATGAAGGGCACAACAGCAAAGGGACATCAAACTGGCAGCATTGTGTCCATTCAGCTCAGGTCCAGTATCTTAGCAAAGTGGAATCCAGGTCAAAACCTTGATGTTTAGACTCCACAAAGCCCCTTTAGTGAATTACACAGATTTACTTACAGTACGTGAGATTTACGACTGTTCTCTGCTAAATTCATGACGGCCAGGTTTTGCCAGCACCGTTACATAATTACAAGGCTTTGTTTATATGAAAGGAAAAGTGAGAAAGAACACAGAATTATCAGTGTCCCAGGCCTTAATGTTTATTTGGTGTCTAGCCTGAACCATAAAAGCTACTGAGCTATAATATTGGTCTGAAATTGGTCTGAAAATATTTTACATTTGCCATGAACCTCCTTTATATAGCCATTTTTCTGGAATATCTACAATTCTCACTTAATATATAAATACACAGAGGGGGGAACGTCTGGGTCCAGAAAGTACAAATCCAGACCAAGATTTAGTTTCAATTAACCATTTGAGTTCTCTGTGACTGTGACTTGTTATGCTCAACTGGTCGGTTGAAGCAAAATCTTGTTCTGGATACGTACTTTCTAGACCTGAATGTTCCACCTCTGCAAATACAGCCACAAATCAAAACCTTACAACGACAGGATCCTTTAAGTCCAAACACACCTGCAGCTGCCTGTTGTAGGAACACCCCCCCCCCCCACCCAGCCAGCCCCTCGTCTCACCTGGTGCGTCGACATAGGTGATCCCCGTGAAGGTGTTCAGGGAGCCCCCGCTGTTCACCGAGCTGAGTGGTGGTGTGGCTGCCCGTCCCCTCTGGACACTCTTTATAGCAGCACATTTACCTCATTCACCCTTTCTAGCGTCTTTAATCCAGCACCCAACACAAACCCTTTGTTAATAATAGGCTGCACATCGCTCGTAAGTAACGTGTGTTTATGGCAGGTACCATTGTGCTTTATACTCACATGTCAATCAATGTTTGTAAACTTCTGATTGGTGCAAAGTCTTATTAATGGGGAGGGGACTATTTCATATGATTTTCTTTTTTTAACAAAAATGGTCCATTGATGAACTGATGTGATCACTTATAAATGATGTTCACTTTACACATTTTTCACTGACAAATGCCTGCATATGCTGACTGTTTGATAATAATAATAATAATAATAATAATAATACTGGTCCAGATTACATGCCTGTAATGTGTCTGTGCTGAGCAACTGAAGGAGATCTTCACTGACATCGTTAACATCTCCCTCAGCCAGGCAGTAGCTCCCACCTGCCTTAAGAGCGCAACCATCATACCTGTGTCTAAGAAAAACAACCCAGCTGTCATGACTGATCGTCCAGCCCTCACGTGTGCCACACCCACCTCATTACCCTCGTGTGAATCCCGCTTGTTACCAGCTGTTTCCTGTTTGATCTAGTCAGTCCTGTGTATCTAGTCCGCGTTCAAGTCTGTTTCCCCAGGTCTGTCATTGACGTTTGTCCCATGTTTCACCCGTTCCCCTAAATAAACCCCGTTTGTTGGAACTCCTGTTTCCCTGATCCTGCTTCCCCACACCCTGCTCGCTTGCCTACACACCGGATTACAACACCAGCTTTCATGAACGACTACCGTCCCGTGGCTCCCACTCCGATTGTAACAAAGTGTTTCGAACGACTGGTTATGCAATACATTAAAGCCTGTCTCCCCACAAACCAAGACCCCCTGCAGTTTGCATATAGAACCAACTGGTCCAGTCAATGCTACATTCACCACCCTCCATCGCACCCGGTTCCATCTGGAAAACCAGAGTGCCTCTGCCAGACAGCTCTTCATTGTCTTCAGCTCAGCCTTCAGCACCATCATACAGTACCACAGCAACTGGTGGAGAAGCTGAAATCACTGGAGGTGGATACCGGCACCTGTAACTGGATCCTGGACTTCCTGACACAAAGGCAGCAGACAGTGAGAGTCTGCGGCTACAGATCCAGCACCATCTTGGGCAATACAGGCTCACCCCAGGGTGTCCTGAGCCCCCTGCTGTTCACCCTGCTTACCCACGACTGTACTGCTAGATTCAGCAACAACCATCATCAAGTCTGCGTATGACACAACAGTGGTGGGTCTCATCAGCAATAGTGACGAGTCAGCATACAGGATGGAGGTGGAGCAGCTAACAGCGTGGTGCAACCACCACAACCTCCTCCTGAATGTTGACAAGACCAAGGAAATGATCATAGATTTCAGGAAGGCTCCTTCAGAACACCACCCCCCATTGACCATCGATGGCATGGCCGAGGAAAGGGTCAGTGGCAGCGAATTCCTGGGCGTGCCCCTGGCAGACGACCTCACTTCGACCACTAACACCATGGCAGTAGTCAAGAAGGCCCAACAGCGGCTCCATTGCCTCCTGAGGCTGAGGCAGGCCAGCTATCCGTTCCGGCCCTCACCACCTTCTACAGGGGCACCACTGAAAGCGTTCTGACCCACTGTATCACTGTCTGTTTCGGAACCTGCACAACCTCTGAACAGAAGCAGCTGAACAGGATAGTGAGAACATCTGGGAAGATCATCGGTGCCTGTCGCCCATGCTTGCTGAAGATCTTCAACCAACGTTGCACCCCCAGACCCTCCAGCATCATTATTCACCCAAACCACCCCTCCCCCAGCCTGTATTCCCTCCTGCCATCAGGGAGGAGGTACAGGGGCATCCGAGCCAGGACCACCAGGATTCGAAACAGCTTCATTCCCCAGGCTGTGAAGGCAATGAACACTTCTGCTCACCCTCCACTGAATCATTGACCTTCCCACTGTACCAAACACTTCTGCTCACCCTCCACTGAATCACTGACCTTCCCACTGTACTGTACCAGACACTTCGGCTCACCCTCCACTGAATCACTGACCTTCCCACTGTACCACACACTTCTGCTCACCCTCCACTGAATCACTGACCTTCCCACTGTACCAGACACTTCTGCTCACCCTCCACTGAATCACTGACCTTCCCACTGTACCAGACACTTCGGTTCACTAGTGCAATCTTTCATTTGCACTTTTCTTTTCACCTTTGCACTTCTGTACATATAAAAAGACAATATGTTATTTATTTGCTATTAATTTAACAATGCATGCTGCTACACCCTTAAAACACACTTTACAAGAGATGCGTTGCTAAAAAGGTTTCTTTATGCTGCTAATCCCCCCAAAGTGCACCATGAATCACCATGGATACGGGTTGTTTGTATACCGTGTATATTGTGTATGTCACTTCTTAAAGCTCCCCTAGTTTTTATTTTGTCATTTATTTACACTGTTGGTCTAGATTTCATACTTGATTGTACGAAAATGCATGGTAAGATGGCAGTAAAGATCTATCTATCTATCTATCTTATAAATTGCGGCCTGTTCAGTGGGCTCTGTTTTCTTCCAATAGCCCAAACACTTGATATCAGATGAAGTAGTATCTCTAAATGTCCATTGTTGCATATGTGAGTGTGTGGCTTGCAACGGTCTGGCATCTTTCCCACTGTGTTTCCTGTGGCCAGCTCTGGCCTCACCGTAATCCTGTACTGGATAAGTGCTTACAGAAGATGGATAGGTCAATAGTACACATGTTACACATTGCTGGCACAGAGAATGACTGTCTCTGACATGTTAGCCAAGTTTCGTGACAGTCAGTTCAATCACACTTCCACGAAGGTGTCATAAATTGCAGGCCAGGTCAATACTGCTCACAGCTCCACATTACAGAATTATGTTAAGCTCTTCCAGAAAACTACTTCCCAACCTGCTCCTTGTAGCACACTGTGAACCACAAACTGCCAAGCAGGCAGCTTGGGCCTGAAAAACCAATCTCAGTCAAGATACATCAACCAATCACGGTCAAGATACATGTCACAGTGCATCTCATTAATCACAGTCTCAGTTTTTAAACTGGGGGGGGAGGGGCTGTCTAGCTCCTTACAAGTTTTACAAGTTTTGCTGGTGGTACTGTAGCATTACGTGATTTTTAGGCCATGGATGTCATGTAGAGTTGCCAACCATCCAGGGTTTTCCGGGACCACCTCGGATTTAGGTCGTCTGTCCTGGAAAAAACTAATTTCATTCCAGGACGCAGAATCTGAGCCCTCTGTATATATGTAATAACACTTTCATTTTTAATCAGAGCTGTAGCCGATTAATAGAGACTTTAATGTGTCTTTTTAACCAATGATACAAGCTTAAAAAATATATACTGTGTCTTTAGTAAATCAATTTCACAATAAGGCAAGCGCGACATGTATTCGCTGTACAGTGGGTGATGATTGCATCATCGCAGTTACATTGAAAATTGGTTGCGAAACGGAAGAGGATGACAATGACCGGCTACCAAAGAAAAATCCAGTCAAAAAACGTCTTAAATCATACAACAAAAAACGAGAACAGAATGACATTTATGCTGAATGGTTGTCGCTTGTACCAGAGGATCAGTATCCAGCAAAGACTTTGATTTGTACTTTTAGGAAAAGGGGGACTCGACAGACATACGAACAGAGACAAATACAAATGTTCGATGTAGGAAAAAAGAACCAACCAATCTCAGCTTTCATGAAAATAATAAGAGATGGGCTTCGTAAGACTGGCACGTGCGGATACGGCCAGCTTGTGTTTAACAAAACAAATAGAAACACCAAACCTACCATTCTCTAATAGAGTAAGCCATTACATTATTTAGTGAACAATCAATTATCGATGCATTGAAAATATTAGAAATTACACTGCCATGTATTGGATTATAATTTCCCTATGAAGCACACCTAAACAAACCTTTGGAATGGCGTGGCTGTGTGCCACATTTTTGGTCAATGACCAAATAATGTGACACCCAAATAATGAACATAAGGAGAGATTAACTGAAATGCAACAGTGATTCTCCTTTCCTTTAACAGTATAAAAATACAACTTTGCAACAGATGGAGTCTCCCATAATGTGCCTCACCAGGTTCCTCAGAATTAACATCCGTACGTATTATAACAAGCCGGTAAGTTCGGTTTACTCATATTATAGGAAAAATACGTATATGGTATTTTTAGAAATTTGTTTCAGATTGATTTTGTAATCAAGCAAGTACGAAAACTGCAACCGCTAATTAGTTTTCATATGCGCCGAGCAGGCTAGCTTTACGGTACTCTATCTTTCAGAAGCAGGTGTACGTTTTTTTTTAATTTAAACGCTCAAAAAGTAGTGCAATTACCAATGTTTAATCTGAAGTCATAAATAATGCTTTCGAAATTAGTCTTCATCAGACGGTCGCACAAATTGCTTCCTCGAGAGTAGTGAGTACGGCAACGAGACTTTTTAAATTTGTATTTCAGCAGAGCCAGGATGAGGTTAATATAGTTTTGTTACTATTGACGTAACGAACTGATGTGAGATGGGCCGTTTCAGTGCTGCCATCTAGTGGGAAATAACTCGAGTTTATTTTTAGACACTCACGTTGAGACAAAACTTTTTTCTAAGTAGTCTATTGCAGACATTTATGCTATTTCACATTTCAGCTAATGTGCTGTGTTCAGGGCTAGACTTGCCATCTGTCATACTGGGCAATTTTCGCGGTGGGCCGATGGGTATGTGGGCCAGCAAAATGTTTCGCTTGGAATTTAAGTCCGGGTCCGAATTTCATTCCCCGTAAGTCTTTGGCTGCGTTTAAATCACGTCAAACAAATAGTGTAAATTAATATGTGCATTCACGTATCTATGTCTATAATTAATAATGGTCCTAACTGTGCGATGTTTACTGTGGAATGTGCATGATATTGTTAGTGCGTAGTGTGCGGTGTGCAGGAAATAGGCTTAGTTGAATATAGATAAATTGCATTATACCAAGGACATTTATTTCTTAAATAAAAAGCATGCAGTAATTGATTACTTTTATTTTGTTTAAATCAGATACAAATGCTGTCGCAGCAACTGTGATTTATTAAACAAATCTGAAAACCGGAGAATTGCATAGTGTCCCCGATGTGTTGCAATAGTTACCCACTTCCTTTATCAACACCAAGCCATGGCTCGTTGGCTACATCCTCTTTGTGCCTCTGAGTTGCCAAAGGGGCGGGGCAATCAGCCACTCTATAGGGGATATACGTCACTATGGTTGCTGTGTGGCTAATGTTACAGTTAGCTGTCGTGTGAAAATCTTGTTTACATCATCACCTGTATAGATTCTATTGTTGCTGCAGCTTGAGAGTGTTGCCTGTCCGCTTGGCGTTCACAGAGGGAGAATCACACTCCAAAGTCCTCCTGACCTGCGGTATATGTCAGAGGCTTACGTAAGTGTCCTCAAGGCGGGCCCCCTACTGAAGACTCCGCATGCAGTCCTAGCAAGTAGGGATACACCATCATGACCAGGGTGGTAAACCTGTGGGGTCAGCTGGACCAATAAAATCAGGGTGTGTTAATGACATCACAGGGAACCTAAGCATCAACATAGTAATGCTGATGACGTTGTCGTCTGTCTGAATGAGGCACATGGCCTGGACCCCATGGTGGTGCATGGGTTCCCATGCAGAGATGCTGGTCAGGAGGCTTGGTCAGTCAGCGAGTGGACAGCACATCAGCAGTTTCGACATCCTGCAAGATGAGCACGCCACTGCCGAAAGTGGCGGGAAATGTCCACCCTTGCCCAAATTGGCTGCAAAAAAACGCTGGTCATGTTTTCTGGAAAGCTTGTGGTGAATTTAAATGAGTATATCGTAGTGCCATGGTTTGTACAGTGTTGTATGGATCAGACCATGGGCGTCGTTAGGTCCGATCACCTGGGGCTCTAGCCCCGAGTATTTTAGCTCCATCCTTCAAAAAAAATCTCCCAGGTAAACTTGACTTAGCCCCTGATTTTTTCAGCAGCTAGAAACGCCCCTGGATCAGGCATTATAGTTTTAGTTATAGCTCTCACAGAATAGGGGCAAAATTCAGCCATCATCTGACTGTCATGTGACCCAAGCTTGGGATCAGTCAAACCCTTCACCCTCAGCAGACCCAACTGTGGTTGGGATGCCTCTCTCATCGAGTTTCCGAAGCACATCACATAGCGGTGACGTGCTCGTGTCCGGTTAAAGACCCCTGCATTTAGCCAGGAAACACCTGCTGGAGAACCGAGAGTCATAGGAAAAACAGCCTTCGACCTTATGAGACCCAATTAGCTTTTGTGACTCAATAAAAACACAGTAATCATAAAACTATATGACATCTAGCACTGGTGGTATAGGAGTAGGGTGAGTGCAGGACAGGAAGAGAATATGATTGCAGGTCCAGGCATCGCAGGGAAGCAGAGCTTAGATGGGCGTCTTATAGAAACAGCTTCTTGTGTTTGTCTCTTGTGCACGGACGGCCAGCATGGTGTCTGGGAAGAAGGTGAAGTTGGTGCTGTTGGAGGTCCTGCAACTGGCTGGACTGAGCGTACCCGTACTCGTGGTGATGGAGCGCTTCGCATCCCTTGTTTCCCAGCTGAAGAGCAACGAGCAGCCACCCGGAGACCACCGCACTGCGTACTGGCTGATTGTCGCCGCCTCCATCGCCTATGTTGCCTCGGTGACCCTGCTGGTCTGGCTTCCCGTGAAGTGTCTACTGTACCGCCGTTCCGGACCTTTCTGTGAGAGGACCACCTGGTGAGTGTGTAGTAGGCATGGTGGGGTGGAGGGGAGGGGGCCAGCTGATGTTTGCTCTTAATTTTGGTGTGTCCAGAAGCTGGTGGTGTGTAGGCCAACCAGAAGATCTCAACGGCTAGCTTGAAATGTTTCCGACACTATTTCCCAGAGTATAATTGAATAAATAAGTAATTGTTTTAATATTTACCCTCCAGAAAGAAAACATAGTCAATGATAAGTTATGTCACAATAAGCAAAAATAATACTAAATAATATGGTCTGCTACAATAGTTAATGGGTAAAAAGGTGGAATGAACTATTTACAATTATTCATGTAAAGTGACATATAGATGCAGCAGATATGAGAAGCACACAGATGTCAAGGAGTGAACTTAGATATAACAAATGCAAGGTAGTTATGGGAATGAGAACCTAAGATAAGAAGACCTAGTCAAATAAATAAAAAAATAAACTCAAGAGCAGAGCTACCACTAGTCCCAAGTGGAAGCATTGTGGTTTAACATGCAGAATGGAGTGGAGACCTTCTCAGTATGATTCCTACACCTTCTGAAGGTGGATTGATGCTCCCTTTTCAGGAGGCCGGTAACCCTGGCATGTGTCATCCTGTGTACCCTACCATGCTTCGCCTTTCTCATCGCCAGCTCCCAGGTAATGATGCTGACAATGTTTCCTCACTGCTCCCCACATCCGTCCGTCGGTCCGTCCAATTGCTTATCCAGTTTAAGGTCACAATGAGTCTGGAGTCCACCCCAGCCAGCCCTGGGCACCAGGCTGGGGACACTCTGGGCAGGATGCCAGTCCACATCAGGGCACCACCCAAATGATGTGCTTTGTGCAACTTACCAGTGAAAGTTCTGGAGGGAAAATTTTAGACCCTCCTCCTGAATAAAAAGGAAAACCACTTTTATTATTGCAGACCAACAAACCCCACAAATTCTTACAAAATCTGCTCACTCATGTCCACGTTTACCATGTCTAGTTAGGTGGCCAATCTGGTGAGATTTCTCTAGCGCAGGGGTCTCCAACTCCAGTCCTGGAGAGCTTTTGTCCAGCATATTTTCTATCCTGCCTGGCTTCTGGTGAGCCACGCCTGATCTCAGGTAAACACCAGGAACAAGTGTAGCTCATCAGAAGCCATGTAGAATAGAAAACCTACTGGATAGCAGCTCTCCAGGATTGGAGTTGGAGACCCCTGCTCTAGCTGGTTGAAACCTCCGACTGAGGTGCTGTAAACTGCCTACAAACTGCACCATCACTGTCAATCAACACTGCAAATGTGGTACAGGAGCAGAGCAGTGAGGGGCACCAGGGGGATAGTCTGAACAGATTGGATGGATGCCCTATCCAGCCTCTTCTCATCAGCAGCGTTTGATTACTTATCACCTGGTGTTTCACCGGCATGGGGGGCAGGGACGGTGCAATAAGGACATTTCACTCCGTGGAAATACAGGCTTTATAGGTCATAAAGGCGTAAAACATTTATGGTATACTACCAACTTGTTAAAGGAACAACCAAACAAAAATCGAAATATCCGTGCTTTGCATTGCATGCCTCTCTGTCCGTTTACTGAAATTGCCCACTGGTTTCAGCTTCCAGTTGAAATGCGTGAGTCAATCATTCAGAAAACCGCTGTGGGTGGCAGGTGCCGGGCGTCTCCCGGCAACGCCTCCCAGACCATGGCTCAACACCCCTTGCTCAATCGCAAGCTCAACCGCCTGGGTAAAATCTCGCCTGTACCAGAGCTGTCCAGCTACTCTCATGACTCGTTTAGCCGTTTGGCCGTGTGACCCAGTTGGCTTGAGCAAAGAGAGCATATTACTGCATTACTGCATTCCAGTGCAGTAAGTATAAAAGGGTGCTGAGCAGATGCAGGCCCAGACCCATACCTGACACAGAAACCTTGCTTTGCAAAACAAGCAGCGTCTTTTCCTGCCAGAGATGTGTGAGGTCACTCTGCCAACCACCACCATAAATAATGAATGCACAATGAATACAAATACATTTCTTTTTTTCTCAAACTCCTAACAGGTGCAGATTCATTTTAACAAACTGTATGACACCTTTTGTGAGCTTCCTGCATCCCTGGTTCTGCTGTCCCTGATCGCTGTCGATATCGTGGAGAGGATTCGGCCGTGCCGGCTCACGGGGCCAGGTGAGCCTCGCTCGCGTCCCTCTGCGAACCACTCCTGTCCTGACTGGACGTCCCTCTCCTCTGCAATGAGCCGCCATTTTCAGAACAAACTGTGAATTGCTCAATGTCTCAAAATCTTTTGCCCGGTGTCAGGGTTCCTCTTGAGTCTGGAGGGTCACATGCATTCTGCTCATAGCAGCTGACCGTTAATTCACCCTCTGACACCAAAACACATTGCGTTCTCTATACTATTATAGTTCTTCAGGGTTACTGTTGTCTGACACTATTACTCTCCATTTCTATGCATTTGTGATAAACAACTTCAAGACAAAATTCAAATTTATTTATTTATTATCCAGCAGCATAACAAAAATAGGGGTTTGGGGTACAGTGATGTGGCAGGAGGTTTGGGGTACAGTGATGTGGTAGGAGGTTTGGGGTACAGTGATGTGGCAGGAGGTTTGGGGTACAGTGATGTGGCAGGTTTGCAGTACAGTGATGTGGCAGGAGGTTTGGGGTGGTGTCTCCTAAGCTGGATGGAGGCAGAGTCATCGGAAGAAGAATTACATAAACCGCAGGGAGATGAGTCTGCAGCGTAACGCTACATAAACAAATTACGCTTACTATGCACTTCCTGAATAAGAATGTAACAAGTCTTAATGAATAATTAAGACCAGCAATCATTAAGAGTTACTGCTTCAGGACACTGTCACTGGTTTCAGTAATACACATGTATACAAGCCCAGAGCTGAAATATTTTATAATTTATATTTTGTTTACCTTCCCAGATGTTTAAACAGGATGTTGGGTAATTTGGTGCTGACTGCTGTTGCTTTTTGTTGCGCAGATGATTTGCTGATGGATGCTTGTTTCCTCTACCCCATGGAAACGCCCCTGGAGCAAGTTTCCACGGTGACGGGCCAGCTGGGCCCTGCTGGAGACCGGAGTCGGGCTGGAGGCGGACCTGAAGCAAGTGGATGGGCGGCTGCTCACAGTCTGGCCACCGGGCGCCTGAGCTCCGTGGCTGCCAGTGAGGCATGCTGGGAGGGACCTCTGGGGTGGGTCTGTGCGGCAGACCTGCGTGCCGAGCTCGTCGCCCACGGCTTTCTCTTTTGGCTCGACTCTGCCGAGATGCTGAGGGTGGCGACCTTGCCCCCCGTCTACCTGTCTGGCTGGGTCTTCCCCATCTACATCATCAGTTACCTGTCGTCCTTACGTGCCGCGGCCGCTCCGCAGAGCCCCTGCCTGTCAGCTATGGGCGTCTGGCTGCAGGACCTGCCCTACCTCATCCTGCGGGTCAGCCTGACCGCCACCTTCGGCTTGCTCACCCCCGTGCTCTACCTGGTGAAGAACCTTCTGGTGACTTTGACCTTCATATACTTCAATTATATCACCAAGCTTAAAATCTTCAACACGGGACGTATGTTCTGACTTATTTTGAGTGCAGAGCAAACTTGCGGTTGCCAGTCTGAGTGATGGTTCCTCTTTTTGTATTTGTCTGGTTTGTTTTGTTCAGAGAGTTTGAAATTGGAGGTAGGCATAGCTTAATAATTGAAATGCAGAGGTCTATTTATTAGGGGCGGTGATTGAAGCCAAAATAAATACTGGGGGGTATACACGTCCCCCTGGTTGCTCTGCCCCTGTGTATGTTGTATTGCATGAAACCTGCATGTGGCTGAGCGCAAAAAGGCCTTGATGTGTCTTTTCTTTGAAGCCACAACCTGACTGGAGGAAAATGGGCTACACTTTTCACATGACAGAGAGGCTTGGTTCCAGTTTTGAATTATCTGGAGGGCCACGGGATTATTAATGTTATTTAGGGTAAAGCTTGATGGATCAATCTGTGAACCAGATTTAAAAAGTCTATCTTTTGTTTTTCCTATGGTGGGGCAAGTGGGCTAACTTTTCGGCAGGGTGGAGCAAGCTTATGATTGGGTGGGTCAGGCACACTCTGACCGACCCCCTCCCCCATCCAGCCGGGCCTGGTGACAGATCACATGGCGGAAAGTGCCGATCCATTCATACTCCCTGTTTCCTTTGCAGTCCAGCTGTGTCTTTGTATTTTAATGACTTCATGAAATGAAAGTGCAGAGCTGTTTATGTGACCCCTAAATGACCTTGCAGGTTTGGGCACATCCTCCAATCCAATGGAGTGCAGGGGGCAGGTCTTTCTCTTGGCTGCTGACAGTGTCACCATTCCATATACCAGCCCCCCCTCCTGATTCCTTTATTTAAACTCCTAGCATTTAGCACACTTAGTTTCACTTAGCACTGATGGGCAAGTACCCTTCCAATGGAATATGGTGTCATTATGAAGTGCCCTTCACCTGGAGAGAATGTGATGCAGTGCCATATAAGGTGCCCTTACAATGGTCTAAGTGGCCCCTGTGGTTACCCTTCAAATGGAGAGGGTTGCAGCTTCCCGTACATGCTATCAAAGTAGAATAATGTACCCTCTAGGTGTCCCCCCTGTTCCCCATCCGCTCCTCCCCGTGGTCTTGTGACACAAAGGCGTTCCTTTTTGAGAAGCATCAGTCACTGCTCAGATTTTCAGACACCAGTTATCGTCAGATATTTTCCTGAAAGGCTTTGTTCCGGGCAGCAAACTACACTGGCATTGACCCAGTCAGGTGACTCACCATATTGCAACACTATGCTGACCGGAAGCCCATCATTGTAGGATTCCAGTGGACCATTCAGGAAACGAAGCAGCAAGTAGAGGTCCTCTTGGGCTTTGGCAATCAGCAACCTGAGCAGCTGAGGGACTGAATATCATGACACTCTCTCTCTGTCTATGTATCTATTATTTATCTATCTATCCATCCATCCAACCATCCATCCATCCATCCATCCAGGGTTGGGTCACGAGTATACCAAGGCGTTCACAGGCCAGCCTAGAGATATAATCTCTCCAACATATCCTGGGTCTACGTTGGGCCTCCTCCTGGTTGGACATGCCTGAAACACCTCCCCAGGGAGCCATCCAGGAGGCATCCTAAACAGATGCCTGAATCACCTCAACTGGCTCCTTTTGATGCGGAGGAGCAGCAGCTCTCCTTTGAGCCCCCCCCCGCAATCTGCAGTCTCATTCTACCTGCAATCTCATTCTTTTGGTCACTAGAGCTCATGACCATAGGTGAGGGTACGAATATCAATCAACTGGAGAATCGAAAGGTTTGCCTTCCAGCTCAGCTGCTTCTTTACCACGACAGAATGATACACAACACAGCATCCACATTACCGCTGATGCTGCACCGATCTATCTGTTGATCTCCCGCTCCCTTCGTCCCTCACTCGTGAAACAGGACCCCAAGATACTTAAACTTCTCTGCTTGACACAGCAACTTCCCCCCCAGCAGGAGAGGGCAGTCTTCCCTTTTCTGGTTGAGAAGTATGGCCTCAGACTTGGAGGTGCTGATCCTCATCCTGGCTGCCTCACACTCAGCTGCAAACTGCCCCAGTGCATAATGCAGGTTAGCATATCTACTATTACACTATGGTAATATACTACATCACTGTGACCCATTTTGCAGGCTAACCTTCCTAACCCTGCTACTGGCGTAACATTTGACTATTTAACCTTATGACTTGTGTATGAAATCCTTCCCTAAGCAAGTATTCAAACACTATTCCAAGGGCACTATACTGGAGTAAAAACCACCCACCCATCCATCCATCCATCCTTGAATTCCTTCATAAAAAAGACCTAAAATGCTTTGCAGAATGCATGTGCATTTCAAGATACTTGGACCCATTTCTCGTGTCACTTTGAGTTTGCAGACCTTACTCTCTTTGCATCATTTATTTGTCTGATATTTGGAGTGCAGGCCCTGCAGCATGCAGATTTGGAGTCTGTCAAACTCCTATCGAAGGCACTGGGCTCCTATGACATAAAGTGTGTACATTTTGTGAAATCAAATTTGGACTGTATTCTGCATATCTATCTTACCGTGAAAGGCTCCACACTCCATATTTTTTTAAATAATTATAGCCTTTTCTGTGGAAATAAACACTGCACCACATATGTGCCACGGATCATGTGACGCCTCTGTCCGCTTCCCTCGTCTCATAGGTGGAAACTGAACATCTTCCCTTTTTTCTGATCAGCTACATACTTCCTGACCAAAGAAGTTCACAGGAAAAATATGTATGTTGCTTAATATCAGTTTTGCGCAAAAAAAAGTCAGTGGTATAATGCCGCATTGTGTCTTCGTGTTTTTTTGAGGGGGGAGTCCACTCATCTCCACTTCTACTTAAGTGAGTTGCAGACAGCTCTTTCTCACATCGTATCAGACGACTGTATTAAGTAGCGTCTTGCAGAATGACCCGGCCAAGAAGTGTTTTGTTCTTAATCTGCACCTGGGTTGCTGTTGCCCAAACAGGTAGGTCTCCTTCTACCCTTTTGAGAGTTTGATTTTCCAGCATGAAAAAAATGTAAATTTTCCAGACTGAGTTTTGCTATGGTTTCAACAGATTTTCTCTAACTTTGCAATAATTCCTGGCACCAGAAAAAGCTTTAAATTCCTATAAATTTACAGAATGTTACTGTAAGGGTATCTTTCGTTTTTTTCATTCCTTAATATAGTAATATTTTATATAAATATATAAAAATATTACTTAAAAACTCTCAAAGTTGCAAATATTACAATTTAATATGTTGTTACATAATGTCATTTGCAAAATTTCAAATTTACCTGACTTTATAATATTAAAAAACATCTTAATCATAGTTCCAATTTAGTTTTCCTATTGAAAACTTGCTCTTGGCTGAATGCTGGGCAAATTCAAATACACCGTAGATAATGACACATTTTGTTTGTCAATCAAATGTTTATTAAAACTACTTAAACTGATTATAAAGATGAACAAGTTAGAAAAATTGTGTCTAATCCTGTGGACAGAAATCCTGCAGCCTGCTGTCCTGGATCTCGCGGTTTGCCCACCTAAGAGTATTCCCCAGATTTAATTCAATTAATAGCAAATAACTGTAAGCAAATAACTGAGTAAATTAAACTCTTCGGCAGTTTAATCCTTATAAAACTTTTTACAGTATTCAGCTGTCGGTTAATTCTCCATTTCCTCCAAAACAATTGCCGGATTTCACTGTTCTTTTTGGCAAAGCCTAATAATTAAATTTCCTTCACCACAGGCAGCATTTTCCAAATCTTTCACGAGAACGAGAGAAAATGTCTGGCGGTGATGAACGACGGCACGTTGCAGCTGTCTAACTGCAACCGAAACTTTATGTCCCAGCAATTCCGCTGGGGGTCACAGCACCGCATATACAGCGTCAATTCTAAACAGTGTCTGGTGGCGAACGAACCCTCCAACTGGGCGACTATATCGCTGAAAGTGTGCAACGAAAAAGAGGAGTTACAGAAATGGGAATGCAAGAATGATACCTTCGTGGACCTGAAAGATAAACTCTTACACCTGCACTACAAAACCTCCGTCCCCGGCAAGCTGCATGTCTGCAACGACTCGGAATGCACAAGTAAATGGAGAATTTACGGGACTACGGAGAACATCTGCTCACAACAACAAGAAGGTTTGTGCCTGATGGTTATCGAGTTAGTACGGTCGAGACCAGGTACCTCGCCCGGGCTCTTTGTGTGTGGAGTTTGCATGTTCTCCGCGGGCCATCCTGCGGTTTCCTCTAGGTTCTCCAGTTTCCTCATGTTCCAAAAATATGCTAAAGTGGATCGCAGTTGCAAAGTTATCTGTATGTGTGAATAGTGTGTGTATGTCCTGTGATGGGTTGGAGCCCCGTCCTGAGTTATTCCCTGCCTTCCGGCCGTAGCCTCGGGTATTTGCTTTGGATCCTGCATGAGGACGAGCGGTATCGAAGGTGGAATTAATGATAAATTCAGCTGCTGGACACCAGATGGCGCTCACACAATAATAATAAGTTTATAACCAGTCGTACACTGTGCTTTATCGCTTTTTCGCATGCAACCAGTGAATGAAAAGCGGCGAATTTCAGCTCTGGTTTTCTTGCAGATCTGTTTACCATTTTTGGGAATTCTAAGGGGAAGCCTTGTATGTTCCCCTTCAAATATGAGAACAAGTGGTACATAGATTGCACGACGAGCGGCAGGGTCAGTGACGAGCCGTGGTGCGCTACGGTCACCGACTGTGACAATGACCAGGAGTGGGGGGTGTGTCCATCGAAATGTGAGTGTCTTCCAATCTTATACCCCTGTTTAAGATGAGTTCCTAGGTACTGGCTTGAGCAAATTCTGCCACACACCTCAAGTTCCAGCCCCTTCGCCTACAAAGGAAGCCACTCATTCTGTCTGCTTGTTGCGTTCCTTCTTTCCAGCAGCTACCAAGAACTGGGTCCAAAACCCAGTAACTCAGGATTGGTACCTGATCAATCCTAGTGCTCAGATGATGTGGCATCAGGCCAGGATGAGCTGCAGACAGAGGGGGGCAGACCTACTAAGTATCCTGGAGCCTCATGAGCAGAACTTAATCTCAGGTAGGTTGATTTTAACAAAAAATAGAATAATAACATTCTAAGTGGTCTCAGATTATTGGTGCTGAGTTTTTGCTAAATAAAAGCACATGTAACACTTTGGGATAAATGTTTTTTAGATAGGTGAAATATTTGAAAATGTCAAGGCATGTCAGACTACCCCAAAAGTGGCCTCTCAGGTACTCTTAATCGCAGATGCTCTTAATCTCAGGTACTTTTAATATCAGATGCTCTTCATCTCAGGTACTGTTAATCTCAGGTACTCTCAGTCTTGGGTATTTTTAATCCCGCGTACTCTTAATCGCAGATGCTTTTAATCTGAGGTACTTTTAATATAAAATGCTCTTAATCTCAGGTACTGTTAATCTCGGGTAGTCTTATTCTTGGGGTTCTTGCATCTGGATGATGATATTTGGGTCTTTTGGGTCTTGTGCGGCCTCTCGAGGAACACAGTGTGTCGTAACTAAAATAGCCCATCTTCTAGTGTGACCGTGAAACGATGGATATTTTAGTAGAGGAGGAATTTCCAAATACTGCTTATATGGATCAGAACCCTGAGGTTAGACATGGCCCTTATTTCAATGACACAGCAGTTAGTCAGTTAAACACACAGTTGGTCAATTGGTCACTATGGCCAAAGAGTGCTTAATTTGTGTTTTGTGTAAAATGCATATGATGTCCTACATCTAGGACTAACCCGAAGTTCTGCCGCCCTTCTTTGGATCGGACTAAACAGCCTGTCGTCTGGAAGTGGCTGGCAGTGGGTTGATGGGAGACCTTTTCGGTACTTAAACTGGGGTCCTGGTAAGTGTCACTGGGACAGCAAAGGGATTACAGTTATCACAATCTTATAACCTTCTGATCCTGATGCCTCTGCTCTGTGTCGTCTGTCTTTATCCCCCCTGAAGGGCACCCGTCTTCTACTCCTGGGTATAACTGCGGCATGATGAACACGGCGAGGGCATCCGTCTGGGAGACCAGTTTCTGCTCACGGGTCACGGGGTATATCTGCCGCAGACCGAGCTCCACGGGAACCCCCACCGTCCATCCAGGTAGCAGTCATGTGCCTCGAAACGGCCACCGATTTCTTACAAATAGACAGCTGGGTGACTCAGCAGAAGTGTTCTGCACGCGGATCCGTTCAGAGCAAGACCGTAGATGTGGAGATGGGCAGTAGGGTCTTGTCATATGTGTGTGTTTAGTGGGGTGGGGGGTTTGAGGATGATTTGGTCCCTATCGGTGTTGAATCCAATCCTACACCCTTGATTCAGAGGTTTACTAATCACTCTTTTGTCCTTCCTTATTTATGGCAAGGTGTTTTTTTACACTTGTCTTATAAAACTGTAGTCCTCGTGGTATTTTCTTTTGGATAACTGTTCTGGTGCTTCGTTTTTACCATGTTTTGTAACACTGTACAGCTCTTTCTCCAGCAGTAACTTGCAATTCTTACTTGTCATTAATTGGAAGCTCAGCCTAGTTGCTTGGCAGGCTACTCTACAGCTCCATGCGTGTGATGTATTATCTGCCTTGTTTGCATGTCACTTACAGGATGTCCTGTTCGTTGGGTATGACGTCGTAGCAATTCTAGCAGCCAAGCCAACCCTAACAGACTTGGTTTCATTGAGGGTTCAAATTTGTAATGCTGCCATGGCCTTTTTTCCTTTTTTTTCACGTCTCGTTCATTTATTCAGCAGACGGGAACTCCTACAGATGCCCCAAGCCATGGCTAACATATCGGGACCAGTGCTTTGACCTACGTCGCTTGAAGAAGGTGTGGAAGGAGGCCTTGGCAGAGTGCCGCAAAGATGGAGGCGACCTCGCCAGCATCCACGACATCGCAGAACAAGACTTCGTCATTTCGCAGCTCGGATACCGTGAGTAAACAAATTAATAAAAAATAAAGAGCTCCCTGTTAGCCGTGCACCTCGGTCGTGCTACACAGACCGCATACCGTTTGGAATGCGTCTCATCAGCAACATGGCGGAGGGTTACCAATAAGAAGGTGCTGATTTTTGGCAGATTACATCATGCAATCAATCATTGTTGTAGATTGTGAATGGGGACCTGGGGTGGTTATCTTTGCCTTGTCTATGATTTTTATTGCAGAAGCACAAATAAATCAAAGTTTCTGCATCCATCACAAGTACCTAAGCATTTTAATATTTCTTAACTCCAGGGGGCGCCCATTAGAGAACCCCGGTGCTACAATAATCAATAAGGCAGAGTAGCATATTTTATGTACGATATTAATGCTGCAGTAGAAATTTCCGATTAGGAACTCAGAAATTCCGACTTCCCAGTTCAAATGAAACAGAACATAGTAGTTCTTACTAGAATAGATGCAAATAAGTAGACAAAACTAGAGATGTTCCCTTTGAACTCAGTTCCGACAGACAAACTGTGGATTGGCTTAAACGACCAGAAGCTTCAACAGCTGTTCGAGTGGAGCGACAGCTCTGCGGTTACTTTCACCCAGTGGGAGCTGGGCGAGCCGTCCCACTTCTCCGTCCTAAAGAAGGACTGTGTGCTGATGAGAGGGGAGGTAGGCTCACCTGTCTGGGCTCTTTTTCATCCCCTAGTGGTTTATGAAGGTACTTCTGTATATAACTGGGAAGCCACCATGCAGTGCTGAGAGAGTCCCACTCTTCTGTTGATAGGAAGGGAAGTGGGCAGACGACAACTGCGAGAATGATTTTGGGTTCATCTGTAAGAAAAAGGCTGAAGTTGTCCCTGGGGGATTGGTAACTACAGCTCCAGGCTGTATTGAGGTGAGAGAACGGGTGCATACTTTTGTAATGTGAAGTGTTTCAGACAGGTAACAGATTTACACAGGTATTAAATGATAGCGCTTTACCTTAACTGCACCTTCATAACTTCTTTATAATGCAATCATAGAACATCCATAAGAAACATGTAACTATACCTTAACATCCTAGCATATTTTAACAGCTTTAGTATACTTCAATAACACACAATGTTATTGTAATATATGATAATATTTGTTGTTATTGTATAATGTTTATTATTAATGTATATTAAAGATGTTAAGGTATGTCAGGATGTTAAGTTATAGTTACATGCTGCTTATGGATGTTCTATGATTGCATTATAAAGACATTATGAAGGTGCAGTGAATGTTCTACAGTATGAGTCCATTATAAAGCCTTCATAATGCCTTTATAATGTACTCATAGAACATTCACTGCACCTTCATAATTTTACTCATTTGTTTACTTATGGAGACAGATACTTACCCAATAAATATTATCATAAAAGTAAAGGTTTGTCCTAAACCAAAACTTTGCATATATTTTACATTCTCTGAACCTGACAAGTTCAAAACTACTATGTTTGTTTGTTTGTTTTTTTTCCAAGTACAATGATCACCCATCTTATTAATTCAACCTCCTGCTATGTTACATCAAGGGTTGGACCAGACATGGGTCATTCTGCTACCAGATAGGTTCAGAAGAAAAAACCTTTGAAGATGCGAACCAGGATTGTTTGAGCAAGGATTCTCATTTGGTTAACGTTGCAAACAGGTTTGGTCACCGTTCCAAAATGAAAAAAATGTAGTCATGGGCTTTTTGGCACGTTCCACATGTTGAGCCCTTCCCTCTCAGGTTCGAGAATGCTTTCCTCACTAGCTTGGTGGGGCTGAGGCCTGAGAGGTATTTCTGGATTGGACTGTCTAACAAGGAGCAGAAAGAAACGTTTGTGTGGACCAGCTCTGCAAATGTCAGGTTCACGCACTTTGGGCCAGGAATGCCAGGTACCATTCATGAATGCTCATAGATCACACTGTGTCTTGGCGTTGCTATGATACCATTGTGCTCATTTCAGACTTTTGGAATGTTCTTTATTGTATCAATAGACATTCTGAGCCACTAGTGATCTTTGTTTGACTGACATTTATTTTTTTAATTCTCCAAATTAAGGTCAGCAGCAGGGTTGTGTTGCCATGATGACCGGTACCTCTGCTGGCCTATGGGATGTGCTGAGTTGTACCAGGGGGGAAAAATATATCTGTAAGACTTTGGCTCAGGGGGTGGAGCCAACGACTGCCCCGCCCATCACAGCGCCGGCCAAATGCGCTAATGGCTGGACACCTTTGGGGATGAGGGATTTCTGTTTCAAGGTATAGAACACATTTCCCTTAGTGGGGGGAGTTTTGTCTGCAGATAATAGCCTTGGTGTGGCTTCTTTAACCGCTGGCAAGACACACTTGTTTAAATGAAGCACTAATCAGTTTCGATTATGTTTTTTCCCCAAGTTGAAAGTGTTTCAGCTGTTTCAGGGTGACAAATATGGGTCCTTTGTGTTTTAAGGTTTATGACAGATTTCGGGATGGTAGGAAGACGTGGTTTGATGCTCAGAGATACTGCAGAGCCATTGGGGGAGACCTTGTTAGCATTCATAGTGAACTGGATCTTTCACCACAGAGGTAATTTTTCACTCCATTGATCTAATGTACGTTCTAGTCCCCTCCCACCCAGGTTACCTTGTGGGACTGTGTTCCACTGTCGAGGTGATGTAAAGCAAGGTTGTAATAGTTTTGCATATTTCGTTTGTTTTTATTTTTATTGCATTTTCACCTCTTGTTTTCAATTTCAGTTTAGTTTTTATAAGTTTTTAAAGTGGGGTTGCTGGTTTAGTTCAGTTTAGTTTTTTTTTTTGAAAATTATTAACCGTAGTTTAGTTTTTATTCGTTTTAGTGTTAGTTTTAGTTTTTTTAACATGAGGTATTTGTCAGGGGTGCAATTCATATAGGTATGAAAAAGAATTGTCGTTTGTACGCATAAATCTGGCGCAGCTAAACGATGAAAGAGATCATCCACCTGCAGCTTTGTATAAAATAAACTGACAAAAATGAAAACTGAAAACATTTTCTCTGCAATTTTAGTTTATTTTAGTTTGTTTTGTAAACATACAGTATAGTTTCAGTTAGTCATAATTTTTTCGTCAAGCATTTTTTAAATTTTTTATTCAGTTTTCGCTACTTCATTAGTTTTCGTGAACGATAATAACCCTGCTGCGAAGTTCATCTTGCATATTCTGTCTTGGATGCACAGTCATTCAGACTACGATGACACGCCTGATTTATTCCTGTTTTCAAGACGATGGTCATGGGGGCACACAGCTTGGATCGGTCTCAGCGCTCTTGATCCTACTTCCGGATTTGTATGGAGCGATGGATCCTCAGTGAGTTTTCATCTGTTTCAAGTGCTGAAACAGGGTGACACAGTGGCTCGCACTGTTGCCGGAAACCCCCGAGGCCGACAGCCTCCTTTTGCCATATCAGATATCTGTTCCTTGGCGAATTTCAGTGCTGGGTGAGATCAGCGTGTGTGGCACTGCATGGATAAAGGATTAGCAAAAGATGGTTTTGGTTCTAGTATGTCTCTGTCAACAATACACTCTTTTGACACAGCACTAATCTGCTCTTGATTCTTCTTCAAGTCCGCCTTCGAAAACTGGAGCACCGAAGAGCCCAACAACTACAACGGAGTAGAGCTTTGTGGGGAAATCTACGCATACAATTTGAATTGGAACGACCGCCACTGTGAGAGCCTCAACAGCTGGATCTGCCAGATTCGCAAAGGCACGTCCCCCACCCTCCCACGCTTGCTTACCTCCCACTGCAAATTGTGGCAAATTCTTTTTTTCTGATTTGCTCCGGACACAAACCCATGTGTGACAATAGAGCGCGCGAAACTGCACTATTCAGGTGGCGCTGTTGGCTTGGAGCCTCAGCTACAGTGTGTAACCTGAGGCACATGAACTTGAATTCTTCCAGTAAAGTATCCCACGTTAAAAACTGATTTGAATGTGTAAATTTGATGTCAGTAATGCAATTAACACCCCCTGTGGCTTTGGAGGTATTCTCCACTACTGCTATAGAGTAGTGTTTTCCAATCCGGTCCGCAGAGACCCACCGTCAGTCCAAGTGTTTGCTCCCTCTGAGCTCCCTACAAGACAGTCCACATTTTTGCTGGGAGCTGGGAGGGAGCAAAAACATGGACTGTCTGTGGCTGTCTGTGATGTTGGAATGTAAACCTTGATATATAACTTTTCATCATGTTTGATGGCAGTTATTTAAGCTAATTTAATTGTCTTCCACTCCAACTTTTAGGTGTGACCCCAGATCCGGCGCCGACTGACAGCCCACCAGGTAAGTCAACCCCGACGTTGACTGCTGTCGATGACTCTGGGTGGGCATTGATGGAGCCCTGACGCCTGACCCTTGCCGTTTTTGCCCTGACACGCCTCATGGCAGAGTACAACAAGACGGAGGATGGCTGGATCATGTATAATGGCTCAGAGTACTACATTAACCGTCAACTTCATGCGATGGAAGAAGCCAGAGAATACTGCCAGAGGCGGAGTGGTGATCTCGTCGTCATAAATGGCGAAAGTGAGAGGGTCTTCCTCTGGAAAACGGTAAGTAGGAAGTACTGTAAATGTAGGTATGAAGTAATGTAGGTAAGAAGTAAAGCAGGTAGGAAGTAATGCAGGTAGGAAGTAATGTAGGTAGGAAGTAAAGCAGTTAGGAACTAATGCAGGTTATCAGGGGGTACCCTGAATCCAGTTCTAGATATTCCTATTCCCTGCCCTGTTATACAGATACACACACACACACGCACATATACACATTTGCGCACACACACATGCATAATGCTGAAGGATAAAATTTGTTGAGCATGGAAAACTGAAGTAAAGTCATAAAGTTATAAGCCCATCGCGGTAACACCTGGGCTACTGTGATTTTCACTTAGTAACCACTTCACTTAACCTGCCAATTGAACTGGAACTTGGTCGCTAAATGAGGAGTGGTTGTACTAATTTTTATCAGTTATTCCTTTTTAAGATGAATAAGGTGTATCAGATGTGTCACAAGCCTGAGGCATTCAGGGCTGAAACCCAAATGATTTATTTTGCTTAAATGTTCTACCAACTATGTTGTCAGGTTGAAAGTTCCGTACATCACAACTGTCCTAGTCCAGCGCTGCATTTCCCCAAACATTCATAGTACTACAATAATCGTAGCTCAATGCCCCTGTGGTGTATGAACCTACTGTGTGGAGAGGTACAATTTAGCTTGTGGTTGTCTAGGGTTGGAACTAGGGTTGGGTATCGTTTGAATTTTATCGATTCCGGTTCTGGTTCTGCTTATCGAATCGGTTCTTATCAATTCCCCATTTCCATTCAATGAAGGTAAAAAAAGGACATATGTTTAGATAACGACAATATATCTTTATTCTAAACATTCAGAATGCAGTGTGAGTTAAGTGCTATTCAGTATCGTGCACAACACCTGCCTGCAACCAAAGATAACCAACTGTGGTTACTGCTCTGTGACACTCCTCAGGTTTTACTTTAGTCATCTTTCATTTTAATGCTAATCAGAAAGGTGTGTCTTTCACATCAATCCCGAGCTTCCTTAAATGTTCCTTTACATTGGATGTACAACCCTTTGAGCAAGTTATTAGTTTCATGCATGTGTTGCACTCTGCCTTATCCTTTTCTTGCCTAGTGTAGTAAAGCCACATTTTTAATTGTTTGCCAAAATCCATGTTTCACTATATATTTTTTAAACAATTCGGCAAGGACGGCAGTTGTGAAATTGTACGTTAAATAAATAGCTGACAAATAAGCGAACTGACGGAAGTAAAGAAAGTAACACCATGTAAAATAAATGCGTTTATTTCATCTGAGCTGAGGTGATTTTACAAGCCAATAATCGAACCGATAATCGATTACAAACTGACAGTCGATTTAGGACAAGTACTGTAATATCAGCGGTACCAGCATTCCTTCCGACTTGCATTACTTCCTGCCTGTTAAAGAATAGATTTGATGTGTGTCAATTGTCATTTTCTCTATTAAAGTGAAACTACACTTTTAACTTCACTCTCTACCTTTCACACTGTTGTCATGCATGCTAGCTTGTGACTAAGCAAGTGGCTGTTGCGCGTTTATGCATGACATACTCACCTAAAACAGGCCCTGGCAGATATCTAGTCGGAACATGTCAAAATTAATTTTGGAGTGAACTCTCATTCTGTGTTTCAGATCGCCCAGGCTGAAACCTCTTATTGGAGATCCAGTGAATTCTACATTGGCCTGACCATTGACCTTGACCAGTCCGTTCAGTAAGCATAGTCATAATTTGACTCAAAAAGACTTTTCTGTGGTTTTCATGTACAGCCATTTGCTTGACATTGACATTTTTGCAGGTGGATGGATGGATCACCCACGGTGTTCTTGGCCTGGGACAAAAACGAGCCTGGGTTTGCCAATTATGATGAAAACTGTGTGGTCATGACTTCTGGGATGGGTAAATGGAAAGCTTTGTCGGTTCAAGATGCCATGACCGTCTTTCCTGTGTTCTCACTGCAACTGGATGTGGCTGGCTGTCTCAGTATGATGTGTGTGCGTCCACAGGGTTCTGGATGAACATTAACTGTGGCAGGCTCATGTTTTCTGTCTGTAAGCGAGCCAGCGGTTCCCCCCCCAACGCCACTCTGCCCCCCCCCATGAGCAAGGGAGGCTGCATGCTTGGATGGACCCACTTTGATGGAAAAGTGAGGGGCCTTTAGTACAGTGGACTTCACCTTTGTACCCTTGACAGATTCTGTAGTGATGCAGGACCTTAGCAGCCTCTCTGTAGGTCCGCCATGCTCCTCTCTTTTCTGACCAAGTTGATGTCCATACAGTGCTACAGGTTCTTCGGGAAGAACTCAAACGAGCAGAAGTCGTGGCAAGACGCCCGGAACCACTGCATCGTAAAGGAGTCCAGGTTGGCTTCCATCCTTAGTGAAGAAGAACAAGGTATGAATCTCGCTTCCACACCGACAGGGGGGGCACGGTTCGGAAACGTAACCATGCTGCCAGCTAAATCTGTCAATTTAGCTGGGAATACCCTGGGAGGCACAGTGGCTCAATGGCCTCAAGGCATGTCCCATGTGGTTTTTATGGTCCCCTATGTTGCACACTTGTCCTCCTGTATTCCAAACCTGTGCTGCTACATGAATTACCTTGCTACATATCTTACTCTGTACCCGTTCCTGAGGTTACTCACATCTCCCGCCGGACTGGCACCGCACACTTTAACTTATTATTATTAATTTACCATTAGTTTTTGCCAGCATATCTATTTCACCCAGTTTAAGCATGAGTTTCCCATGCATAGGTCATGTTCTGTATGTTTCAGGCAAAACTCCATATGCTTTCGTGCAGCGACTGGGGGCACGATGCTTGTATTAAACTGCAGCCTCTGGCTGTTAGATAATTACACAGGTCCATATCGTGATTTAGATTTTTATGAGATTAATTGTGCAGCGGTAGTATGTTTTTGGAAACTGCCTTAAGCACTGGGTCATGGCAGCAGCATAGTGACCTACGCCAAGGACCTTCGGGAAGCTGCAGAAGAGATGTTCCAGTGACCATCGCACAGACCAACTAGGGCAGGCAGATGTCTCGCTCTTTCTCCAGATGTGAAGGTTCCCAGGGCTTGGGCTGCCTTCGTAGATAGGGATCTGGATTGTGTCTTGGTCTGTACTTGCTGCTGCTTGAATCTCACCACCCCTCATTCTTCCTCCATGCCACTTTGAACATCCTCCCGAAGGAGATAATGTCTTTCTTTGCCTTGGGCTTTGTCTGCCAGGGTCTTTATAAAGAGGCTTAGGCAGGCTCATCCTCAGGTGTGACTCTGCCATCTCCACCACTTTGTCAGCTTTCCGTTTCCTGCATGTTCGTACCCCTATTCCAGCTGCTGAAATTTTTGGGTCCCTGGAATCTCTGTACCGAAGAGCTTCTCTCGCTTATGCTACCATGAGCTCTTCAGTGAGGCCGCTGAACGGGAGTTGCAAGATGTTACTGTTTCTGTACAGTGCTGCACTGTTTAGGCTGTGAGGTAGACCAAGCCACCTGCAGATAGTGTAGCTCGTCTTCCTTCCTGGGACTCAACTGTAGTAATGGGGACTAAATATATCATCTAAGGCCACAGGATTCAAGGCAGGGTGGCAGGCCTTGAATCTACCAGGCAGACTTGAGTTGTCCACTTTTGTGAACCAGGCCTCAACTTAGCTAACAATTTTCCATTGGAAGAGCGTTACAATTAAAGTATGGAAATGTGTACAGTTTTCCTGATGTTACCCATAATGTTATCCCACTGCCATAACTACTGCTACAACTAAGAATAATGATGTTCAGCCAGGTGAAGGGCCTGGTAGAGCATCAGGTAGCATTGTTGTTTTGCACCTCTACAGTCTGGATGTGCATTCATCGTGTACATATAGTGCACTTCTATAAAATAATGCTTTTATCGTAAATCAGTATTTTTCAGCATCAATTATGCTGAAAGAATGTTCAGGTAATAATGTTCCAGTTATTGCTGTTATAGTAAGAGTACAGTATGTTCTCTGCCAACTTTGAGATGGCAAAAGTTTTGGGAATATTGGCAAAAATTATGGGAATGAATGCAAACTGCATTTGATAATCTTCCCCAGACTCTTAACTGGGTTTTCTGTAATGGACAGGATGGTGATTTCTGCTAGGGAGAAGTGGAATTTGTCCACCACTTTCCCCTTATTTAGTAGCATGGACCTTGATTTGGCAGGTTTGAAACTCATCCTTGCCCAGGTGATGAGATTCTGCTGCCTGGAGGAGGTGTAGTGCTGGTGATCAATGTCATCCATGAATGATCTGATTGGGGGATACCGTGTGGCAGACCTAGTCAGGGGGCCTCTGCACTGTGCTAGTAAGGGCGAAAAGGATAACTTGATGCAGTGCAGATGGTTCTCAAGCCAATAAGATGTTGCTGACTTGTTGTAGAGCAGTAGTTCTCAAACTATGGTACAGTATGTGTATCGCTCATGGCATGAGAAGGTATCAGTGTTTGTAACTGTTGGTCATATTGGAGCTATGTGGTTGGGGCGGATAAACCCAAGAGCAGCGCCACTGCATGAGTTTGTTGTTGAATCCCCTCAGCCTGACTCTCACTCACTGCCGATAAACTTTACTGTCACGATACTCACCCTGTGCTCTGGTCAACAGTATTTTTGCTCAGCGAGTTGATCGACACACCCATGGACATGTGGATCGGCCTGAACTCACAGAACAGAGACTCCCGATTCCTGTGGAGCGATGGAAAACGCGTCCGGTACATGAACTGGGCCAAGGGACAGCCCTCTAATGTACGTCTTCACAAATCACACTTCCTTACAGTAAATATGCAAATTAGTAGACAGTATCATTCTATTGCTACTATGACATCATTCTAACTGAAGAAATATTTAGAAGTTTTTGTATTAACTGTCTCTATCGGGGTCTTCTCAGGGTCATTTAATTTTTCACAATGAAGATTTTATGGAGGTATTGTACCGTTTTATTGCTCTTTTCAGACATGTGAATGAACGAAAGAACACATACTTTCTGCTTGCAGTTTAGCCACGTTTAGGCTCTGTCAGTCCTTTGTCCCAGCCTGTGAACACAGGTAAACAGCATGGTTGGCCAGCTTGATGGCTTAATTCCCCACACTGTAACCTCACATCTCCAAGGTGTGGGATTTGGTTCCAACCTCCAGCTGTGCTTTTGTATAGTTTGTATGTTCTCCCCAAGTTGGGGAAGAAAGGAATGGATTAAATCAAGAATGAATGTGTGTATCTTGGTAGCTTAATAGCCAGGGATTGACATAACTGGCACGCAAGTACGCATTCGCCTTTAAAAGCGATACGCGCGGCAATTGGTTAATGTAACAGCGCAAAGTCGTACATATTTTATGTGCATTTGCGCTGATATGACAAGAAATTATCATGCATTTCAACCTTTACATGATAATTTGTACTTCATTTCTAAAATAGAGGTTCTTGAAATTTTCACAGGCTGGCGACTCGAAATGCACACTATTGTCCAGACATCCGGAAAACATGGTGGGGAAATGGAAAACAGCTTCGTGTTTGCAGGCCCACGGCTTCATCTGCAAGAAGGACTCTGGTATGCTCTCTTTGGGACAGACAAGAAACATGGAGGGATTAGGCTAACATTTAGTCTTCACTTCCTCTGGACTGGCTGTCTAGTCTTCAGATTTGACTTTCTGGTGCATCTTTCACTGACACACCTTCACTGCCATTGAACTCCCTCTTACACTCTGCCAAGTGCTATATTCCATAAAAGCAGCATCACAACCACTGTAGCTAGCTAGCTAAGATGCATTAAGACAAGATACTCCTATGACAGCCCTACATAATCATGTAATTCTGCACTTAGGCTGATTGGTGTCTCTAAGCTGCCCAAAGTGTATGAATGTGTGTGTATGTGTGTGTGTGTGTGTGGGTCAGATATACATTACATTTTGGGGACCAAATGTCCCCACATTGTGATAAAAACCTGTTATTTTGACATTGTGGGGAACATTGTTTTCGGTTCCTACAAAGGGAAATTGAGTTTAATAAAAATCTGTGACTGCAATCAAAAAACTAAAGATGCCGAAAGTTTTTTGTTTGGTTATGGAGAGTTTCCACAAAGATATAGATATCAGATCTGTGTGTGTGCGTGTTAGGGATTGGGAACAATTCCTTGGTCCAAGTGAAGTCTCGAGTCATTTGCCCTCAAGTCCAAGTCAAGTCCAAGTCTTTCCATCATTTTTACCATCAAGTCACCAAGTCATCAAATTTGAGTCGAGTTCCAGCAAACTATCTCAGGAGACCTTGCATTCAGCTAATTGAAAATGCAGACTGCAGAGAATTAATATACATTGAAATAATAATAAAATAATAAAATTAGCATTATGGTATCCAGAGGAGGGACTATAATCTCAGACTTCCCAAGTCATGGGTCCAAGCCGGGTCCAAGACTCGAGTATTTGCCCTCATGTCTAAGTCGAGTATTTCTATCAGTTTTGCCAAATCAAGTCACAAGTCATCACATTTGTGACTTGAGTCTGAGTCAAGTAATGAGTCAGTGACTCGAGTCCCCACCTCCGGTGTGTCTGTGTCTGTGTCTGTGCCCAATGTTAGTTGGGCATCCAGTCTAGCCCTGTGCTGTATGCTGCCAAGAGACCCTGATCAAGATAAGTGGGTAGAACATGGACAAACCCTAATTACAAAATGTGAAATAATCAGTGTGTTGTTGATTAGAGGGAGATTTTATAATGAAGCGTAAGCTACCTGCATTACATTCTACATATATTAATCCATAGTGCTATAATGACAATGTGTCTGAAAAATGTATGCATACGGCAGTAATGGAGCATTGATAGTGCCCCAAGGAGAGCTATACCTTACCTATAAAAGGCAAAATATACAGAACAATGTATATAATATTAAATACATTATAACTGTGGCAGGTAATATACTGTCTTAAAATTGGTGCATAAAGTATAAAAATGAGTCAGTAAAACTTCTCTTGAAAAAAGATAATTGCTAGTTGGGTGGTCTAAAGCAGTGTTTCCCAAGCAAGTCCTTGGGGACCCCCAGTCCATGATTTTGAAAAAATGTGGAGTGTCTGGCAGGGACCTGGGAGGGAACAAAAACATGGACTGTTTGTGGGTCCCCAAAGACCAGGTTGGGAAACACTGGTCTAAAGTATTGGACATGTTAAGCTAGCAGCAATAATAGCATAGCAGTGTCTTCTGTATTTTGAGACTTTTTGCTGATTGGTCATCCCGATTCAGATCCCTCAAGACCTATACCTACACCTGAGCCACCTGGAACTCAGCATAACATCGGAAATGGTACCCTCATGGTGGTGCCAGGGCAGATGGATTGGTACAGTGCCAATCAGCAGTGCAAGACGAAAATGGCTAATCTGGCTAGCGTGCCAGACACGTTGACCCAGTCCTTCTTACACCGGTTAGCCTATGAGCTCAAAGAACGCCTCTGGATTGGACTCAACACCAATGAGGTATTTGCAATAAACGTCCATTGGGATTCCCCAATGTGTCTGGCCAGCACATAGGTAGTAACTCTGATCCTGGAGTGCCGTTATCCAGCAGGTTTTCCATCCTACCTGATGAGTTACTATCTGCCTGAGATCAGGTATGGTTCATCAGAGACCCGGTAGGATGGAAAACATGATGGATACTGATATTCCAGGATCAGTGTGTCTATTCCAGGGCTAAAGTAATCACAATTGCTGTGTCACAGCCAAACAACGTCAGCTGAGCACACCCAGATCTGATGGGCTTTGCGATCCCACTCTGGCTGAAAAGGATTCATCATCATAACACCATATTGCTTCAGTAAAAATGTCATATAAAAAAAACATTTAGCTGTTGAGGTACTAATAATAACAATACATTAATAGGAATTAAATACTCACTTAAACAAGGAAATGTTGGCTGGATTGGTAAAATCTTTTCAAACCAAAAGCGTGTTTTCCCTAAAAACCTTAATCTGATAATGCTCTTAATTGTGGCTTTTTGGTGGCGACCTAAAGCTCCTTCTGCCACATATGATTGGTGTTTCCATCGGGTTAATTTCAGTAATTTTGTGTCTCTTTAGACTGATGGATATTTCAAATGGACTGATAATTGGTCATTCCATTTCACTAACTGGGGCCCCGGTGAACCACAAAGCGACCTTCCTTGCGTGTTTGTGGATGTGGATGGGAAGTGGAAGACCGACCATTGCAATGGCACCTATCACCCTGTGTGCAAGACCTGGTCAGGTGATGTCCTGCCGCCAACTGTGGGTTACCTACCTGGTGTTTGAAAAACAAGTTAACCGCATACCTGGGTTCAAAATGTCCTGCCTGGCTGTAATTTTTGGAGGGAACATCAATAAGATAAGATGCACAGGTGCAAACATATAGTTCAGAAAGGCAAGGTGCAAGACAGTGCACATGGTGCAAACATTTAATATGCATTCCGTATGTGCCACTCTGCAACCCCCCCCCATGTTAATGCTGAAAAATATATGTTGCACTATGACCTGTGTCCAAAAAGGAGGGAGTCAAAATGGTGGACACCCATTAAAAGTTGTTGAGGTGTGTAGGATCACACACATACTACAGAAGCCGAAAATGATCTTGGCCTCCGTAGTATGTGTGCATGGCGATTCCACATTTTTTGGATGACCAGAGGTGGGGGGGACTGGCGCTGGTTGTTAATGGGGGGCAGGGAAAAAGGAGGACAAGGGGGCACACTGGAGGACACCCAACAGGAGTCCGGACAGGTGGCTGAAAATCCAGACCAAATCCGAACGACTCTATATTCGGCTTCATCCGCTATATCTGTATTGTGCACCAAAATATTATTACCACCCACATTTCTGTTTATTTATATTGGGTAGCATTGGTAGGAAAGCACACAGAGTTCCGATGTACATGTATAATGCCCCTAAGGATTCTGTCCTATAAACAATATTGTCTGAGGAATGTGGGGAACCGTATTGTATTGGTTCACACTGGAGTGTAGATCAGCTTTTAACATGTAGACCATGACTGTGACCACTGTGTCCCTGTGTAGGTACCATTCCCACAGATCCACCACAGCTTCCCGGCAAGTGCCCCGATCTGGAATGGATCCCCTTCAGGGGGCACTGCTATAAGATAGAGTCCTCCTCTGGTAGATCATGGTACCATGCTGCCTTGGAGTGCCGTACATTAGGTATAGACAGCTTCGCTCTGCATCCTTCTACGGTGGAATCTGAGCTGGAAATTGAGGGCTTTTGTAAATCCTATCAAAATTCTATATTCTTCAGTTTAAAAAGTCTAGTAATCTCTAAATTACCCATAATGTGTGATTGTGTGTCCTGCAATGGACTGGCACTCAGTCCAGGGTGTATCCCAACCTTCTGCCTTGTGATGTCTGGCACAGACTCCAGGCCCGTTATCATGCCGACCAGGATGAGCAGTCGGAAGATGGGTAGAGGGATAGATTTCTAGTGGCAACAGTAGTTAGGCTAATGCTTTACATTAGCTGGGTCTTGTTGCATGTGTTCGTAGAGCATTTATAGGCTGCATGTATGTATGCCTTAACATCCAAACATACCTTTAATATACATTAATAACAAACATATGATTATACAATTATAATGTTTGTTATCATATAATGTTTGGTATTAAGGTATTTTGCTGCAGTTTGTTGGATTTTATGCTATACTTACATGCTGCTTATGAATGTTCTATGAATGCATTATGAAGGTGCACTGAATGTTCTACGAATACATTATAAAAGCATGAAGGTGCAGTTAATGTAAAGTGTTACAGTATTTAATGTAGCATTACATATTATTTATCAACAATAGTAGTAACCCTGTTTCATTTTGTTGTGGTATTCCCCCCCGTGTCTGACTGCTCGGGAACTGTGTGCGGGCAGCAAGACTAGCCAAAGGGTGTCAGTGAAGGCTTAGCATGTTCTCTCCAACAGGAGCATCCCTGGTGACCATCACAGATCCGGAGGAAAACAGGTTTTTATACGGCAAAGTGGAGCCTCTTAAGCAGCGCGACTGGCAGTTCTGGATCGGCCTTTACCAGAATCGCCAAGGTAACAGGAAGAACGGTGGTGACAAGGTCATATGGGTGTCACCGTGGCGATGGACTGTGATGCGGACGGCTCATTTAAAGTCTGACACACACGGATATTTTCATAGTAACCTGTTCATATTTATCTTGCGTTAAGTGTGTCCGTGTCTTTCTTGTTTCTTGGGCACAGGGCAGTGGGTGTGGTTTGATGAAAGTCCAGTGGACTACACAAACTGGGAGGATGCATTTGTGGCCCACAAAAGGGTCTGTGCATTTTTGAACCCCCTCACCTCCAAGTGGGGCATGAGCAGCTGTTCAGGCAGCGAATACTACATCTGCAAGGTGGACAAAGGTGAGTAGTGATCGCAGAGCACCCTCTACTGGCCAGAGACGTAGCTGCAGGCCTGACGCCGAGCCTTGACTGTGTGATCCGACTTCAAACACTTCAGTTTAAGTCTGCTGGGTTTCAGCATGTAAAAAAACTCGAATTTTTTGGTGAAGTTGTCTGTTGTTTTGGTATAAAATACATCTGGGTGTGATACCCTCTGTTAAATAAAAATAAAGGTAAATGTAATTATGCGCTAATTATCTGAGGGGAGTTCTTCGTAGAAGCAACATGTGTTTGAAGTAACCTTCAACAATAGGGCTAGAAAGGGTTATAATGGCTTTTATAAAATATTAAATGAATATTTCATAAGGGTAATTTCATTTTAATTCCCCAAATGGCACTTGCATCACCGTTTTTGATTTTGGTGAGATTTAACATGTGAGTTACAGCCCAAGCACCCAAGGGTGTTTCCTTATGAGCTGTGACTTTGTATCACAACAGCCACACAGCGTAGCTATGGCTCCTGGAAATCTTCCACAGTATGGCAAACCTTTACATAACTCTATTGTTTTTCAAGGTCAAAATTCATCTTGCAAACTGCATTTTCTACTATATCTGGTTATGAAAAAACATTGACGGGTTTGGAATAAGAAGTCAATTTTTTATATAGACCAAATGTCTTCCACAATGTAATAAAACCTGTTATTTTGATGTCGTAGGGACCATTTTTCAGGTCCCCACAAAGATCCGTGAATGCAATCAAAAAAGTAAACATGCCAAAAGTCTCGTATTTCGTTTGGTTACTTATGGTTAAGGTTAGGGCTGGGTAGGGGTTAAGGTCGTCATGTTGGGATTAGAGTTTTTCCCATAGAAATGAATGGAGAGTCCCCACAAAGATATAATTACAAACCTGTGTGTGTGTGTACTACTTGTATAAAAAAACATTGGCCTGTCAACATAATCTTCATTAGATAAGATTTTTTTTTTTAGAATAGTCAGAAATGGTGATGCAAAAACACTTCAATTAAAAATTGAATTACAGTGGAATGATCCATAAATTATATGAGAAGAGGGACATTTGAAAAAGCACACAAAGGGCCTTGGGAATGTTTTATTTTTTAAATTTCCCTTTTAAATGCAGCAGTTGGATTATTTATGATTTCGTAAATTGATTTACAATCCATTTCATTTCAGTTATACGGCCCACGGTGACGTCCGAAACAGGTGAGACGGTCTTCTTTTGTTCATGACTCCTTCGTTTAGTGGTGCACCTTCCTGTCCATGAAGGGGTGTCTCCAAAGAGGAGAGTGGCCTTTCGCTTCCCGTCCCTACATGTACGTCCCGCTGGTCTGGTGATTGCTACCAATTTGCGGGGTACCTGCTGAGGTCATATGTTTGTAACATTTATGACACTTTTTGTCACAGATCTTCTTTTATTTATCACTGAACTTGTTAGCCAAAATGCTAATGCCTATCCGCCTTCACTTCCTGTGCGGAGATGAAAAGCCGCACATTATGGGATGTGAGGTGCTGCTAATGGCCGGGCAGTTCTGTGGTCCTGTTGGAATATCCTTGTGTTGTCCACCTTGTAGTTCCTCCCACGAACATCGCTCCCCAAGGATACGCCGGCATCATCGTGGTGGTGCTTGGCCTGCTTGTCGCCCTGGCGGTGCTGGCCTTCCTGTTTATCCGCAGGAGGGGGGGTGCCGCAATTACAGTCCCACCCAGCTTTGAGAACATGCTGTACCTTGGCTCGAACCGCAGGCCCGATGTGGACATCTTGACCAAGAACATGGAGGTCCACCCTGAGGCGAGCAAATGAGAGATTTTGGGGGGAAATCGTGGTACAGAGTCCCCTACATCTCCCGCGAACACACTCACATTTTACCAGTTTTTTCAGTGTTCATCTGACTCTGATAAGCTCTTGTAAATAGCTGGTTAGCAACAAAGCTAACAGGGCGCTCCGATTTACGCCATTTTTCTATTGTTTTGTAAATGCTTCTTGTTAATGCTCGTGCATGGCTCTCAGGACTGTATAATCTTCAGCAAATGAAATATGTACACATTAAATATGACAAACTAGTGCCTAGTCCTCTTTCCCTCAGGTAAAATAAAAGGATTAAATGGTTAATTGATTGATTGATTAATTAAATCTCACAATGAGGGTTTAAGGTTGGTGAAATGTCCTTGGCTGATTGATAATGAGATGTGCAATGCTGGCATATCACAAATGGATTGTTATGTGTCTCTCTGACCACTAAGGGGTGCTGCCCTTTTCCATAATGTCGTCGGGTCTTAATAGGGACCTTCATTTTTCCTGTTAGTAGTTCCAGCATGGATTTCAGTGTGCACACTGCTTACTTACCTACAATTCAGCATTTTCATTAGCACCTCTTATTATGAAACAGGCAACACAGAAATTGTCACTGGAAGTGTAAAATAAAACCATGCCGATGCAATGTCATGTTTTCATCAGCCAACTTTGCATAAATGTGTTCCTTTTGGTTATTTCACAGCAGTCTTTTGTAGTGCAGGTTAAGACGTATAGACACAACTATGAATTTCAAAATAAAATCCTCTGTGTTTAAGACCCCTGAAAGGCAGAGAAAACGGTGTTGCTGTCACATTGTAATACTAGATTAATATTTCTATGCTCAGTTGCACACTGCTAAGCAACTGAATTTTTTTTTAATAAACCACCTCATGCATATTAATGTGTATGTCTTTTATGACTGGGATTTTGCGGTGCAATCACTATTCCTTTTATGGAAACTGGAAAGTGATTCCAGAATTAATGATTTAACGTGACACATTTCTTGTGACAATGTGTCAGTCTGTGGTTTTTATTCTATGTTAGGAGAAATACCTAAGCAAAAAGAGAGAAATTGTAGTCTAGCTGTACATGTTTTATATCTAGTACAGGGTCACTTTGAGCATAAAAAAGCTTACTGCAGGGGGTGAAACAAAAAATTCTGCTTCAGTTTCCTGTTTCCCATAATGAACCAGTAGAATTTTAGGGGCAGATACTCCAGACATGGAGAATTGTTCTAATCTGGCTGAGTTTGTATGTAAGTGTGTAAACTGCGCTGCCTGCACTTGTGCTTGTATAGCGGGGATCAGTGTAATCTCTCAGACTGTATGTTTGTAGGTAGCTATCTAATCTGCCTGTCTCTCTCTCTCTGTAAATGTGAGCCCACAGTGAGATCATTATAATCTGATTTTGTGTCTGTGCCCTAATTTGACTATAGGCACGTGGGTGGAAAGGGGATTCATTCCACAGGGGCTTATAGTAGGAAAATGGGTTAACATCATCGTTGTCACCTTCATCTTCGTCATCATCACCACAGGCTTTAGCTTGATCAAAGGGATCTCCAGGTGATGCTGGAATCTGAATTGTCTGTCCTGGATCCTCAAGCAAACTCCACCCCTGGGTCTGGGGGAGGATGACCTGCCATCCTTGAGTCTCCTTCATTCAAGGCTGATCCTCGGTACGTGGGGCTTCATGGCATTGATGTTCACATAGGTGGACAGCCAAAGGAAGGCTTCAAAACCCAGGAACTCCCTCGTGCTGCGTTCATGATTCATACTCTTGAAGTATCCAGGCATGACCATGTAGTCAAGAGGCACCTGCCTGACCATCCACACTAACTGGTGGCATTTTTTGGCTCAACTGAGATGTTCCATGTCTCTTTACAGTGTTGCTCTCAGGATTGAGGCATAACATCCCTAAAGAGGGAACAGCCGCCCTCCCCGGATCAGCAGGGTGGCTGTGGTATCTCCACATAATCCTACCTCGATCAACTCTTTCGTAATCATCTGCCATAGTTGCAGAATTTGGCCTTGATCTTAGGTAATCTAAATTCACATGAGGCATAAACAAAGGGATGGAATGAAAGGAATAGGAGAGAGAGAGAAACGGAGAGAAGTGGGAGAACAGAAGGAGAAGAGGCGATTAAGGTAGATGCTCTAGACTCTATATCATTCCCTGATCCACAGCATTATGTCACTTCTTCATTGACTGTCAGGTCACCTGGTGCCCTGGGGGGGTGCTGCCATGACAACAAGGGCTAGGGGCAATGCAGCTATCAGTCACTAAGCAGCATACCCTCCTCATCAAAATGAGCGATAGGAGACGATGGTAAGAGCGGGACAAAGTACTTGTTTGCAAATAAGGTGAAATTAGTAAGATGTGCTAAGATGTGACATTTAAGATAAGTGGAACAGATACTCTCAAAATCATTGTGAGTTTCCCATCCCACCTCATAAGAACAGCAGCTGTTTACCCATAAACCTCCACTGTACAGTGCCCGCCCAGAGACCCCACCCACCCCCCGAGTGTGCATCTTAACATCCTCATCAGCTCTGGCTTGGAAGCTCAGGAAAGCGTACAGCCACCAGCTCACTTTCCTGCACACAGCGGGGGGAGGCGAGAGGCTCCAGCGAGGTGGTAAGCAGACGTGTAGAGGTGAAGGGGTGAAGGCGGAGGAAGAGGAACAGGAAGGTGAAGCTTTCGGCTTCCTCCTTTCCTATTTGCAACGGAGGGATAGGGGGACGGATCTCGCTGGGACTGTGTTTTGCTGGCACAGCTTCTGCTATCTCCTACACCTTTAGGATCCCTGGTCAGGTTTAACTGGACACGTATAAACGGGACTGTGGATCTGGAAGGTAGGGATTTGAGTCTCCAAAGTCCATGCCAGACCTAAGCGGGCGACTCTGTCTCCGTGCTGTCCTGCTCATGAGGTGCAGTGCTGTGCCCAAAACATCCAAGGCCAAAAATGTCTCCTGGGTAAGTACGACAGTTTGGATGGGGTGGGGCCCTTTGGATCATCACCTCAACCTCCCTCACGAGCTAACTGTCCCATCGACCACACTTTGGTTGTAGCTTCTAGAGCTCATGATCTATGTTGAAGCCCATCATATGGGATAGAAAGGTCTCCTTTGAGCTTTTGTGCAGTTTTATTGTTAGCTGTCTGTGCTGTGCGATCAACTGTAGGTGGCGTGAGTGAGGCAGAGACATGCCTTGTAAACCTGGAAGGTGTGTAATTCAGTGCGGGTGGAGTACAGCGATGACTTTTAGGTTACTACTGTATGTGGAGTTAGAGATGCGGAGATTGGAAGCATTAAAGAAACAGCCGGCCATCCCTGTGACAATGTTAGGGTGTATCCATCCATCCATCCATCTTCTAACCACCCATCCCATCAGATCACCGGGAGCCAATCAAGGGCAGCATGGGGCTCTAGGCTTCAGTACACCCTGGACAGAGAGTCCATCGCAGGGCACAAACCCCAAAAATCACACTCTATGGGCAAATTAGAGGTGCCAGTTACCCGAACTGCAGGTCTTTGGACTGAACTCTGAAGTATTTTACAAAAGATAAAGAATTACAGTAGATAAAAGCAATTTTAAAGGAGCAGAATCTGTGACAAGCTGATCAAAAATGAAAAACCCCGTGTGGTTGATTTCAGTCGTAAATCAGTACTTAACGTTTTAGGTGAAAAAAACATTAACATCCCATTTCCAAGGCGGTCCCCGGATCATCGCCCTTTCTCACAGCTGGTCCACACCCAGGATTAACGATATCCAGCCAAGGTTTAGAAAAGCATTAGACATTATATAAATGTCTGTCTAATCTGCCAGCGTTTTGCTGTTACCTTGTTGTCGGCCATGTGTGATTCTGTGTGGTGCCGGTAACATGAGCTTGTGGCTGTGACTGAGCACGGTGACCCCGCGTGACTCCCCGGCCCTGATGCCATGGGTGCTGTGAGCTCTGCCTCACGTGAGCTGTTTATTCTCACAGGAGCAGGCAGTGCCAGTCAATCCATTAATCGACATGGGTGGTCACCTAGGGCGCCCTCTTGTGACGCAGCGGCGACTTAGCAAGCTTGGGCAGGGAGACGCCAGTGGTGAAGCTGGCATAGGGTGCCTCATGGCCTTCAGCTGGTACTGCGATGACTTAGGGGGAAGGGGGATGGTGCTGGACCTGCAAACAAACCCACCTAAGAAACTCCACTGATCTGTTCCACATTGTGTAGTTGGAAGTATTTGTGAGTGAGTACAGGCTTTCATGTTTTTATGTGGACAAATTGTGAGAGCATGTGTCAAAAATAGATGAATCCTGCTGAATGAGCCAAAAGGTCTCATTTGTTCAGATTATTTATAGTGTTGAAAATCATTAATTAAAATGAAATTCAGGGCAAAACCCTCAGAAAGAAAGACGTGTGTGTGTGTGAATGTGAGTGTGTTCATGTCTGTGTTCATATGCATGCATGTGTGTGTGTCCTCTGTCAGACATGGCCTCTCCGCCTGGGATCTGCAGACGTAGCAGCAGATGGTGTGGGAGAGATTAGAGAGAAGCTCTATGTTCAGTCCCCTGCAGGATCTGTGCCATCGGCAAGCAAAGTAGTACCCCACTGGTTGGGAGGGGAGGGGACCAATAGGAAGTCCTCTCTCGGAGAGTGGGCGGGGCTTGAGTGAGATCACATTTTCCCTGACACAGGACACCTCTGAGCTCCATGCCGGTGGAACGGGACAGGGATCGAGTTTCTTGGTGTTTATTATGTTCATGGACAGAAGGGAGACAACCTGGGGGCCATAAAGCCCCCTGCTTTTATCTATTTGCCTCTATGTGTATCTATGCAGGTCTGTATTTATGGGAAGTGGTCTATTCTCGAATTATGAATTAAACATTTTTATTTTCTGAGAAAATTGTAGACTTTCCTTGATTCTCTTTAGGAGAAATTGTTCCATTAGCTGGAGTTCTGTCAATATTCTGTCATTATACATGTTTTTTGTAGGAAGTCTCTTGTGTCCCTGACAGAATTAAAAGTGTTTTGTCTGGCACTGGTGTGTTGCATCTTTAATTTTTAAAAGGTGGGTAATATAATCCGTGGTCTGGCTTGGTTCTCAAACTGGTTGGTTAGATGAAGCTGTTTCAGGGATCCATGGATCCGAATGAGTTCCGGATATTCACGTGAAGGAATCAGAGAGAGAAACAAACCCAGCAATCTGCTTTGCTAGTGATGGAAAGCCTTCAGTACACTGTTGACATGCATGTGGTCACCCTTCCTGGACGGCTGAACCTGTCAGCAAGGTGCTTAACCTGAGTTACCCCTGCCCCCACCTCTCCACCACCGGCACCACCCACAAAGGCCGGCTTAAATATGCTAATACGCCCCGATGCTGTCACTGGTGGATAGTTTTATCCCAGACAGTAGGTGAGGTAGAAACAGGTTCCTAAGGGGGCTCATTCTTTGAGCTTCTGCACTGGGCCAGTTATGGAATTTCCTCCTAGACCAAGATCTAAGAGTCATGTGAAGAGTTGGACTTAAGAAACGACGGTGCATCTGAGTCTGGGTCGACGCAGCAGATGCCCTGCAGCCAGTAAGCCCTACATGCTGGTGCTGTTTGAATGGAATGTTCCAGAAAGACTGCGCCTGCTCTGGACTCCCACATGAGCCCCCTCTTCCGTCAGTCTAGAGCATCCTAACTAAACTTCGATTGTTCTTGGTTTTAGCTATTGCTCCCTGAGAAGTGATAATCATCTGGACTAGGAGCCTCGGAAGATGGCGTCCTGTTGGTGAAGCTTTTTGTTGGCTGTGGAATGAGAGCAGTCTCCTGGACGTGTTAGTCTAGGTGCAAACCAACGTCCTACGTCGTCCACAAAGAGAGACATTCACATGATTCACTGCGACCTTCTGTGCTAATCAATGAGCCATCATGTCCAAGAAGGCAAAGGTATAGTGTTCACTACCATTCTCCATGTTTGTATGTCTGATGTCACACATGCTACAGGGCTTTTCTCATTTGACGGGTCTGGGCCTTTTTGACCCCAGTGGGATGCTGTACCATACAGGGTGCACAGACCAATCCCAAAAAAGGTTCTGTTATGTTGTCTTAGCCTACAGTATACCATTACAAAAACGCACTGTGTACGGGCATGTGGTGGATTTGTCTAGGGGCCGATGGTCAGACACAGGCTAACTTGTACCAGTTTTGCAAGACCAGTGCAAAGCCAGTGTATCTGACTGAATGAAGAGGTTTTATATAATCATTTCATGTTGCAGAAGATGATAGTAAGCATGATACTTGTTCCTGAGTTCCAGTGTGTGTAGAGATTTCAATCCCCCTGAGCTGATCAGGGTTTCTGTCTCATTATCATGATTTTTTTGACTTTTATAAATAGCTGGGGAACTCAAACAGGACTGAACGCCTCCAGTGTTATGTCTGGTAACCATTGATTTGTATTTCTATGCAAAAGGAACTACACTTGCACCTTCTAATCTCTGGATTAATAATTCAAAATCAATCTCCCTATTGAGTTGATTGGCCATCAACACACCTGTCTACGTTAGCATCTTTTGTGTTTTTAAAGACATTCATTAGATACATGACGACAGCAACAAGTTGAACTTTACAGGTGATTATGATTGTCTTTCTATGGTGCCATGGAAACACCATTCTTTGTAAACGGGTTGATGGATGACAGCAGTCAATGTACTCGGTCAGTTTTGTTTTCATTGGTGACGTTTTCTGTGAAATTATTCAATGGACTGGTGTGCAATATTAGGTGCTCTAGTTGCTACCTAGAATCGGAAAAGCTTCTTAAAGAGCAGGATATCCTCTTTCTTGACTGCTATAAGTAGAACAAGGTCTTGTGAATCTTAGGGCCTATGTTAGGATGCATCCATTGTTTTCCCAGTTCTAGTCATCCGTCCTGTGAAATGCAGGTGTATTGTGACCAGCCCTTTCAATTGCACTAAGATTCAGGGCTCGGTGTGTTTGTATGTGTTCCTGGAAGCCACACGGTGACCTGCGTGCATCTCTCATGCACTGATGGGCACGCTGGGTGGCCTGGAGGAGAGGATCTGCCACTTGTCCTTTTTCTCCAAAATCCTGATCTGACTCATGCTGATTCGTGGTGGGGCATGAATGGTACTGTAGCGATGTAGTCACACACACACAGATGAACATACACATGTTAGTATTCATATCTTTGTGGGGACCGTCCGTTCATTTCTATGGGAAAAAAACTCTAATCCCAACAATGACAACCTTAACCCCTACCCAGCCTAACCTTAACCATAAGTAACCAAACAAAGTACAAGTCTTTGGGCATTTTTAGTTTTTTGATTGCAGTCACAGACTTTTATAAAATTGTTTCCCCTTGTGGGGACTGAAAAAAATTGTCCCCACAATGTCAAAATAACAGGATTTACATTTACATTTGGTCCCCACAATGTAATAGAATACATAACCCACACACTTTACTGGGTGCATGCTGCACGTCCCTTTAACGAGTGCTAACTGCACATGCCTTTGCTAACACCTTTTCTGGGTGCATGCTGCACGTCCCTTTATGTAAATCATTAGTATTGTACAAAGTTAAAGGTGTGCTATTCGATCGATTCCCCCATTCCCCCTTCCTCTGGCTTCCAGTGGGCTGACCTGGGGTCATCCCAGCCCCACCCCCCATCTCATACTTCTGAGTGGCAGTCTGCCTAGCTCAGAAACTAGAATCAGGGCACCCCCCCCAAAAAGGTTAAATGACCCACACGTGAGATGATATCATTGACATGACGTGCAAATGACTTGCAAATGAGGAATAGAAAACCGATTGCGCGAATATTACAACCAAATTTTTAGTCTGGGTAAGATCGCACCCTGGGTGGCTGCCCATGTGACCTATACCTAAATCCGCCGGTGGACCTCACCATTTCACGGAAGTAAGAGCTGGAAGGCAATACCTTGGCAGAGCCCTGCTTACCATCATCATCATCTGAAACACATTGCCTCACGTGCCTTGCATTTGGCGCATGGTTTAGGGTTAGAGCAGAAAACCAGCCCTAGCTGTGCCAAAATAATGTCTCATATCTCAGACTTACCTGTGCAGCAAGGCTGTTAAACTGAAATGTACAAAACGTTCATAAGCTCCCTGAAGATCAAACGCTTCATGCATCGTGAGAAATAAGTTGGAGCTCCGGGTTTCTGAAGTAGCCCATTTATCAGTAAATTACATGGGATCTTTAAATAGATGGTTACTGATTTAGGGGTTAACAAGTATGGAAGACTGAGATTTCAACACATTATGAATTACTCCTGACAAACTTTGCATTCTGTGTTTCATAATCCTACAGGATTTGTCTTTGCATAATTGGATTCCCTGGATACCCTGGAAATGACTGGGAAGAGATAGGGATTTCCAGTAATCCTACAGCAACGTGATGAGTTGCTGCTAAGCATGAGCATGTGACTGACCATGTGCTTATTTGCAGCCAATAGGGAACGAGGTTAAACAATGGCATTCACATGGTGGAATACTGGCTTTGAAAGCGTATGCTAACAGCAGAATGTGGAGCCTAGAGTCACAAAAAAATGGATGCTTTCCCTCTGGGTGGCACAGTGGAGCAGTGTTCAGCACATTTCCCTCAAACCTCTGAGGCCAGGGTTCGAGTCTCTGCCATGGCTCCCTATGTGCGGAGTTTGCATGTTCTCTACATGTCATCATGGTGTTTTCTCCCAATTCAGGTTCCCACGGTTCCTCCACAGTCCAAAGGCATGCTCAGGTTCACCACAGTTACCAAACTGCCCATGTGTGTGTGCCCTGTGGTGCCCCATCTTGTGTTGTTCTGTACCCGTGGGCTCTGGACCCTATGCAACCCTGAATAGGGCAAGTGGTTGGATGGATGGAGCCGCACATGCAGTTCTGATCTGAATTGCATGCCAGCACTCTTAAGTAGTTTGTCCCCATAGGGATTATAAGGGTCTGTGAGAGGATCTGAACCTGCTGCCTCACCACAGGCAGTGTTAATTTTGGCAAGAGTTTTTATTTTAGTCTTTTCTTTTTGTTTTGTTTTAGTTAAGATTTAGTCAGTGGAACTCAGGTTTAATTTTAGTCTAAGTTTAGGCAGTTTTTTAGTCATAATTTTCTCAGACAGGTTCATGGTACTTGAATGCATTTTGCTAAAGGATACTGCTCCTGGTTGAGTAAATTCCCTTGAGAGGTAAGCAAACCTTGTATGTAAGCATAGCCTACACACTTATCCATCTTGGCAGGGAATGTGTTACTGACTTACCATACTTCAATTTTCTGAAACTGCTTATCCTATTCGGGGTCATGGGGGCTCCAAAGCCTTTCCTGGAGGCTACAGGTGTAAGATGGGGAACAACCCAGGATGGCACACCAACTCATCGCAGGGCACACTCACACACCAGTCACTCACGTGACGGTGGGTGAAATAATTGTGCAGTACTTTACATTCTATAAAGCAAATAACTGCATTGAAAAAAAATAAACTTTATGTTGACTTACCTGGTTCAAAGTTTCCCTCTGCTGCTTTTGCAGTAGTGTTGCATGTGTTCTCCAAGACCGTCATAATAATTTTCATCTTTGCTGTTTAAATCACTTCTAGACGGTTTTGTGAGAAATTTATTAACTTTTTTTTTGCGTTATAAATACCTCGATATATTTTTACAACAAATTCACATCGTTAGGACAGCACACTATATGCATGCTGTCCCAGGGTATTGAACAAAATATTTTTTTAATTTCTTGTCATGGCTCCCCTGATCTTTTTGTTGTATCTGTTCATCCCACCAGATCACAATTATTATAATTATTTTTTGGTTAATTTATTGTTTTCTGAGTTCGTAACTTTTTTTAAATGTTAACTGTAACAATTAAGCTTATGAAAACTGGCTAAACAGAGCGAAGTTAGCACCGCTCTGAGCTCTAACATACATAATTGATATTCACCTTGTCAGATACTACAGGATGGCAAGTCTTCAGGTGCCTTTTTAAACTGGTAGTGTTTTTCCAGCAATCTGGAATCCACACGACACGCCATTCTCATCGGGAACGATACACCGAGTCTTTCTTTCGGTTTCACTATAACAGAAATGTATCCATAGATCGTCTCCTTTTTCAGCCCACCTGACAGGGCACCGGTAAAGCCGAGGAGCTCATCATAATTAGGCTTTCCCAACGTTATCTTGCTCACTTGTTTTTAGTTTAACTGGAAGCTGCATTTGCGTAGACATGCACCAAGCGGGAAAAAATTATCCAATGAGAAAGATGCACGGAGACAGTGAGAATTTGTATGTGCACTTGCAGATTTATGCATCTAAATGATTGGTTAAAAAGGATAATAGCCAATGCTTTGAGATGACTACTGTGATCTGGGTTGTCTGCCCAAACGGAGCCAGAAATTTCGTTTCGTCTTTATTCGTCAGAGCATAATGAACAGAGATATCGCTGTAATTTTCGTTGGCAACCATTTTTCCATTTACATTGTCGTTACAATCTAGTCATGAAATAAAACATCATCAATGAATACTTATCGTCAAAATTTTCGTTGACGTAATTAACACTGACCACAGGTAACAGGCAGGTGTTGTTTGCCATGATCACACAGTGGACCAGAGAGCTCCCCCTCCACCCTAGTCCAGGTCAGGAGGGACCGAATGTGCCAGGTATCGGCCCACTTGGATCCCGCTGAGTGTGCAGTGAGCGTGAAACCCATCTCTCTCTGTTGGCAGGAAGGGCGGGTGTTTGTTTGGAGGTTAAGCGGAATGCTTTTAGCACACTGAGCTTACCATTTCAAGCAGGTGGACAGAATCTAGTATCATTAGGTGGCCATTCTGGGATTAGAACCTACATCTAAACCATCGATAACATCTTTGATTTGAGTCTGCAGCCCTTGGTGGAGGAATTATGGAAAAGCTAGAAAATAATAAGTGACCAGACTCAGCAGCTCAGGGTGGGAGGAGGCTGCAGGGACTGGATCTGCAAGGATGTCATTGTGTTTGGCCGAAATAAGAGAGATTGGTCTAATAATGACGGTAATAAACAGGGATTGACGTAACTGGTACGCAAGTATGAATTTGTGGTATGAAGGTTAAAATGCATGGTCATTTTTTAAATTTTCTTCAGAGCAGATGCATTCTTCCACAGTTCCTTTTATTGTTAAAAAAACTTATTTTATGCACATTTGCGGTTAGAAATGACTGTGCATTTTAACCTTTATACTACGAATACATACTTGCGCACCAGTTATGTCAATCCCTGGTAATAAATCCTTCTCCCAGTGGACAACATTTGGAGTTCTACATTTGATCATTTCATACGAATGTTTATTAAATGCTGCCCACTTACCTACATCAATCCCAGGCAGTTAAAGACTCGTCCTGCTGAATATTATTACATAATTGTCATTGTAAAACTCCTGGGGAAGTTCAAATTCCATATGTCAGTACAGAGGGCAGTTGAACAGAACCTACGGAGCACTGATAGATCAGGTGTTACAATGACAAGCTTTCTGTGTCACATGGGAACATATTTTTCATATATTAGGATTGAAAACAATAATAAGAATTGTATTGGTTGGGGGTGGCATGGTGGCGTAGTGGTTAGCACTGTTGTCACACATCTGGGACCTGGTTTCTAGTCTCCACCAGGGCTACATATATGTGTAGTTTGCATGTTCTCCCCATGTCATCATGGGGTACCCTGCAATTGGTTGGCACCCCATCCTGAGTTGTTCCCTGCCTAGCATCTGTAGCCTCAGGGATACACTTTGGACAAGCAGTAGGATCAGACTCATCCACTCACACCTTTGGTCTTCTACACAGGGTTCAGAGGAGTCCAACAAGAAAGCGCTGCAGGAAGCAGAGAAGGAGGCTGCACAGAAGCAGGCAGTGGTACAGCTGGAGAAAGCCAAGGTACCGAGGGGGGGGGGGGGGGGGGGGGGGGGGGGGGGGGGGGGGGGGGGGGGGGGGGGGGGGGGGGGGGGGGGGGGG
>JAODLD010000088.1:12844764-12879921 GCA_026781065.1 Mormyrops boulengeri | reverse complement strand
TGCGTCAACTAGCGGTGGGGTATCTGAAGCTGGGGTATCTGAAGCTGGCTCGTTACCCGAATTTTAGCTCTCAACTCGAAGCAAAAAATTGCCCGAGAGACGGCTCATATCTCGAAAAACTCGTTAGTCTGGACACTCGTAAGTCAAGGTACCACTGTAATAACATTTGCTGGAGAGGCCGTCCTCAATGCTACTGGATATGACTGTATCATGATAATCCTTCAACCAAGGCAACCGCTGCATCCACTGGCCTGAATTAAGCCTGGTGTCAGGTCGCAATCTGTCCCTGTTTCTTTTCACTTTAAGAGATATTTTTCATAGTTGCAATGGCAAAATTCTTCCATTCTCATCCTAGCATCAGAATATCATTCTGGTAAACTTCTGAATGTTTGCTAACAGGAAACTCAGTGACAAATGACCTGTGCTTCATGCTGGTGTGGTGGCTTCCGCTTTCCATTTATATTCCATAATGTGCTATAATTCTGTCCTTTATTTATTATATATTACTGACTTACTATGGACTTCCACTGGAATATCATTAAGTACTTTCATAATACATTTGGGCTTTTTGTAATAAGAATATGCATTAATGATGGCTTTGGCTAATTTACTTTACATAACACAATTGATGGTTTTCTCTGTGTCTCATATGAAATGATTTATTCAGTGAATTTTTTGGTCAAGTGTTCCACTTCCACACCATGTCTGTCACCGCAGTAGCCCAGGTGCAGTGTCTGACTCCTAGTGCTCGTCCCACAGCTTAGTTCTTGTTACACACACACACACACACACACACACACAAGTTTGTAATTATATCTTTATGGGGACTCTCCATTCAAATCTCACTCTAATCCCAACATGACGGCCTTAACCCCCACCCAGCCCTAACATTAACCATAAGTAAGCAAACAAAATACGAGACGTTTGGCATTTTTATTTTTTGATTGCAGTCACAGATCTTTGTGGGGACCTGAAAATGGCCCCACAAGTCAAAATAGCAGGTTTTTATCACATTGTGGGAAACATTTGGTCCCCACAAACTAATATAAGCATAATCCACCCACACACACGCACGCACACACACACACACACACACACACACACACACTGAGCTCCTCCAGGGCCTGTAAACCTGCACCGGTTGTTGCTGCTGCCCCCTAGTGGAGACCTGAGCCTGCCTGAATCCAGCTTGAAGTTTGACATTGACGCAGACTGTCCTTCTTGTCCTGGAAATGGTCAGTTCCCACTGTATCCAATCAGTGTTTATATGCCCTCTAATCAATGCCTCTCCCTCTTTCTGTTCAACCCCCCCACCGTCCACAAAAGCAGCGAAACAGAAGAAGGTAAGCCGAAGCGGCCATCCAATCAGGGAGTGATTTTATTTGGGCTTGTAGTTCCCCTCCCTTGTTTTGTGTCCTTATTATTATATGTTATATCATTAGAAATAAATGTGTTATAAAATTGTTTTGTTTTCGTCATTAGGACTTGGTTTTGTCTGGCTGGTTGTTTGTGCTTGTACTCATAACAGTCATGACAGCTTTGAAGATTTGGTCCTCCCATGACCCTGAATAGGACAAGGAGTTTCAGAAAATGGTTGGGTGGATGGATGGATGGATATGGTCTTAATGTGTTCACCTCTGCCCCACCTTACAGAATGAGAATACGGCACCTTACGACGTCGTGCCCTCGATGCGACCCCTGGTGCTGGTGGGCCCGTCTCTGAAAGGCTACGAGGTAAGAGCCATCGCCCCCTGCTGACACAAAGAGGACACTGCAACAGCCCAACTGATCCCGTTTTCTTTTCCCTGCACTGCTTTATGCATCTTTTTTTTATTTCAGGTCACAGACATGATGCAGAAAGCCCTGTTTGACTTCTTAAAGCAAAGGTTTGAGGGAAAGTGAGTCTCACTTCCTTGGCAAATCGTAGTTTGAAAATTGGGAAATTGTGGTTAAAGAAGGTAGATGCTGGGAGCAGGCTGGTACAGAAGGGTGGGTATAGAACAACAATCTACTGATACTCTAACTGACCAAAAACATAAATGTTCAGAGATGCACTTTGCTCACCTGCGTTTGCAGAAAGCTCCACAGGGGGGCGATATAGAATGATAGCGTACAAACTGTATATATTTGGAGCCAGTATTGTTAGAAATCTAATTGTGAGTGGAATTGGCTTCATTATTGATGTTCGGTATATGTGGTAGGTTGGTGTAGCCAACATGCTTCCAGAACCTTCCCAGCTCCCCTGTATTAGTCATGTCCCTCTCCCGCTGGTCCTCTGATTTTTCAGGATCTCAATCACCAGGGTCACAGCAGACATCTCCCTGGCAAAACCATCCATTCTAAACAGCACCAGCAAACAGGGATTGGTCGAGCGATCCAACTTGGGTGAGGGACTTGGATACTCATAGGCCTCCTACCAGGCAGGGTCCTCACAAGTGGAAAAGGACAGGAGAGAGGACAGAAAGGCCGTCTTCGTACATTTTATCACTATTTAGTTTAATAAACAAGTGTATTGGCAAGGGAGCAAGTTAAAGTGTGTTGTTAACCTTGCAATGTGCTGTTATAGTTTAACTATGGACATTTCTCTTAGCCTCAAGCATTGTTACGTTGCATTATCATTTCGTAATGTTCTCTCTCTGCACAGCCGAGGTCCAAAGTGAGATTGAGCGGATATTTGAGCTGGCCCGGTGCCTGCAGCTGGTGGTTCTGGATGCTGACACTATCAATCACCCAAACCAGTTAGCAAGGAGCTCCCTAGCACCCATTCTGGTCTACATCAAAGTCCAGTCTCCCAAGGTGAAAATTTCCAGGATCATCGTAAACATTGTGAAAATTCCGTAACGCAATAACACACTGGAAGAGACTACAGATTTAGGGTTATAGCTGCTGTTGATAGGCCTTTCGATGGACATTAACCAGAATGGAGAATATAGACAAATCTAATGAAAATCAGTGATGCAATATGGCTTTTGTCCTGACTCTCCCTCTACATTTGAAGGTTTTACATAAACTCATAAAGTCCAGAGGGAAGGTAGAGGCGAAGCATATGAATATGCAGATGGCGGCTACTGATAAGCTATTGCAGTGCCCCCCGGTGAGTGCTGTCAAGTACTGCAAGTACAATGTGTGTTACTTAAAATGAATGCTGTGGGTAATGGTGCCACCTTGCAAAGGATACTGATTATTTCATTGAAGGGTGTCAGTGATCTCTCTTTGAAATTTAAAGCACTAGAGTGTCGTTGTTCGGTCACCAGGAAATGTTTGACGTCATCCTGGATGAGAACCAGTTGGATGAGGCGTGTGATCACATATCAGAATACTTGGAGGAGTACTGGAAGGCCACACACCCACCTCATGAGGAGGAATCCAACAACCTTCTGGCAAAGCTGGCTGCAGCGACCCTGCCAACCATCCCTACAGCTGGGGCCCCTTTAGAGTTGCAGGTACCCAGCTAGTTAAAAGCTTGGATGGGCTTGTTTGGAGAGAGGTGACAAGATGTTGAAGGATATGGCGAATTCATTGCATTTTGCTGATACCTTTGATTCGGATTGCTCTGCTCAACACCTTAGAGTGGATTTGCGCATTTGCAACATTTAAAATAATGAGAATAATTTTCAGACGTTCTTTTTTAAATCTATTGTAATATACGAGGTACAGATGGATGACAGCAGACACAACATACTTATCTATCCAACTTGCATGGTCACGAGGTTTCCAGTATAAACACAACATAATTGAGTTAATGGACAGTGCATTGGTGTCTTTAGCATGTGGTTTAGCATGACCATGTGATTAGCATGTGTATCGGTGTGTTTGGCACGTGATTTGCACTTGTTGATTATGTCTAGTCATTGCTCAGAAAATCCAAGAAAGTCCCAGTCTGTTGTTTTATCAGTGACTACCTTTTACTCTGAAGAATGCAGAAGTAGCTCCTAGGATTTGGTAACTTTTCACAGAAACCCTTCCGCAGAGTGAGAATTAGGAAGGGGGACTTGTCATCTTGTTTACCTCAGGACTTTTGCAAAAAACATTCTTTTATGGCCTACATGTAACAATTTCAACACTGTTTTGGAGTTTAATTTGTTTGAATGAATATTTCTTTAGCTACTGTATTAATGCCACCCATCTGTACATAGCTACCTTCTTTCGCGCTTCATTTTTTATTTTATGAAGTCTACATTTTTTTCCCTCAGAAAAGACTGAAAAATAATACCGACTTACTAACATTTCTCCCTGTATTCAAGTCTTCCGAATATCTTAAAATATTTTAAACTCCATTAAAAACATTCAAGCATCAAAGTAATCTGAGGAACTATCACATTTCTGCTGTGTAATTTATTCGCTAATTATGCGCCTGCTTCTGGGTCCTCTTCCTGCCAGATGTGGCAGTTAATTGTCGCATTTCTGCTGGACGTGAAATCCAGATCCTCCACCACCCATATGCCACAAATCCCCAAGTCCATTCCATGTTCCACTGGAACCGGAAGGTGCCGTCTGGGCTACTGGCAGTGCCTTTGTCATCTCCCATTTGTTCATTTTGTGGCTCGTGACATCTTTATTTCTCCCTCCCTTCATCCTTCCCTCCATCAGGAATAGTAACAAGAAGAGAAATGCCATTGGTTGATAGTGATGCCGCTGGTGAGTGCAAGACCAATCATTCATCCCATTCGTCCATTCATAGACACCAAAACTCCGGTGGTTGTTATTGGTACTGCAGCATCTAAAAATTGGACTGGCATTGATTTCTGTGTGGAGTAGTGGGGGTGTGTGTGTGTGCGCGAATAAAGTTTTAACAGAACACAAAAGAATAGACACATAACAAATTTGGTGTCCTTTTTCAGGCAAATGCATGTGAGTATGCTTGCCTGAAAAATCTCAAGTCATGTGACAACTGCAGACATTATACCGGAACTTCGAATAAACATTCATATACAGAATCGAACTTGCAAAAGACGCCACAGTCAGAATAATGATAACCCCTATAAGGAAACTACATGAATTTTAAACTAGGGAAGTTGGTATAACATTTTTGTCTATTTTCATTGTTTTCTGTTTTGAATTATAAGTCAAATTAGACTGTTTTTTGGCATAATTGCATCTCAGAGATTCCAGTAGATACACCTTCATAGTGAATGGATCGTTACATCCCCATTGCTAATTGTTAGCGCTGTGTGTGTACAGCCAGCTAACCTTTTGCATTGTGTGTGTGAATGACCAGAAGTATGAGAAAACTGCAGTGTCCCAGCACCAAAAAGCCCAGGAGGAACAGGAGGATGATGGAGAGGAAGGGGAGGATCTGGAGGAGGAGCAGGAGGAGGAGGAAAAGCGCCTGCTCTGGCCCGAGGTCAGGAGGACTCAGTGTACCCAACACCGCCCCGCTCACACACGACCAGAACACCCCAGGCACCACATCCTGCTCAGCAAGAAGCAGAATCCCCAGGATGGCAATGAAGGCAGGGACCCCCCCCAGAGGGAAAAGCAGCAATGGGGGGAGGAAGGGGAAGAGGAAGAGGAGAGCCAGTTGCATCATGGTACACCGTTACACTGGGGGCACAGCCATCGCCACCATCACTACCATCACCGTAGTGAAGAGCCACACGGGGCTCACAGAGCCACATCTCACAAGGTGGATCACAGCCAGGACGTGTGTCCACATGGTCACCACTCGCGTCACTTTCCCCGGTACCAGTGGACCCCTCACCATGAAGTGGATGAGGACATGAGGGACGGGCAACATGGCGGTTCAGGGGAATGGAGAAGGAACACTTATATCCATCGTTGACTACATCACTGGTGACCATGGCTACACTGTAAATGTTATTTCTGGTGCTGCTGGACAATGCCCCCAGCAAACACTGCATGTACTGGTTGCCGTGACAACACACAATCACTGGTGACCTTGTCACCTAAGTAACTAGTGGTTGCGTGTCAAGTTTCTGAAGTTTCTGGAAATAATACGTTTTGTGATATGTCTCCTGTCAGTGGCCCTTCTTGCTCCATTGTCAATCCTGTGAGTATAAATAAATTTAACAGGCTGTTGCTATATACTGTAGAAACAGCACTGTTTCCTCAGAAATCAATACATACACTGACACCTACGTTAAAGATCATGATCACATAGAGTATAGAGGGTAATGTTGACTATCTCATAAAAAACAGTGTGTGTGATGTCTGGGATATATTAGCTACCATCTGTGCCACAGACGGGATAGCCTTCATTCACGTCCGGCCTTGACGAGTCTCGGCTGCCCAACACCCTGCCCGCGGATCGTGGTTTTTCAGGCCCCTCTCACCATCAGCTTCTCACAGGCCTTGCCGTTTCAGAGATGCACTGATCCGCTCACCTGGCCATAACAATCTGGCTCTTACCGATGTCAGTCAGGTCTTTACTCCGGCTCATTTCTGTTGTGTTGAACACATCGACTATGAGTAGCAAATGCTGCCTTACCATGTAATATATTCCAGACTTTGACATGCGCTGTTTCTAACAAGATAGCCAGTGTCATTCACATCAAGTGGGGGTGGTCATGATGTGTTTGGTTATCGGTATATACAACTCTGGAAGAGATCAATAGACCACAGCATAATTTTTTTGTATGCTTCTCTGAATATATATTGTGTGTGTGTGTGTGTGTGTGTGTGTATATATATATATATATTCTTCTCTGTTTCTCGATGATTAAGGGCTTCTTCCTTGCTGCATGGTTGTTCACTCCGGCTTCTAGAAGCCTGACACGAACTGTCCTAGCAATGCACATCATTCCCAGTGTCTCCTGCTTCACCTTGTTCTTCTGTACTGCTGTCTTAGAAATGTTTAGCCTGGAAGCAGCCTGACTCGCAGTGTAGCTTTCTGCCAGCAGGACCAGGATTAAACCAGGATTTAAAAATGCAGATTTATTTAAAAATATATCGAGTGGTCACTTAATTTTTTCCACAGTTGTACGTACTGAAAGACTACATATGTATAGGTAGCAATACAGAGTAGCTGTTGATTCTCCTGCCTCAGAGAGCCAGATTTTCCGTTTGTTTGTTGTTTGTTTTGCTTCTTCCCAGACATTTTGTGTTTCAGTTCAAACTTTGCATTGCCTCCGATTTGCCAGTAGACACGCTGGAGGAATTGGTCGTATTGCAATTAGTCCATCTTGTTCATTTTTGTTTTGCTTCTGGTTGATCCACACAGCACTATTTGTCTTGTGATGTATCTGCATCATAGACGAGTTGCAGTTTTCTTGATGTGAACTGCAGATGTCTCATTTTAGCAGGGTTGTGTTTAGCATTTCTGTATTGTTAAGGTCTATTGGTAATTTAGCTAACATTTAAATCAAACTAAGTATATTTCTTTGTTAAAAGTGGTTCATACTCACTGCAGATATGGACGCACCACAGTGTGTGCTGCCGTGATGTAATTCTCGTCACTCAGGTCAGGCACGGAGACCTCACGTGTTTATCAATATGCAGACTTGACCATACTTGTGTTCTCTCGTACCAATTTGACATCATCTTCCATTGCCAGAGTACAGTTCTAATACTCAATAACAGGAGTATAGTTGATGGTAAAAATCCCCGGATGTCGTTCTTGCCCCGCCCCAAATATCAAGGATACATTTGTTGCATCCTTACCAATGAGAGCAATCCCATTATTTTAGAATTTACAGATTAATTGTCATTGTTGACACACCACAGCAAAATGTATCCTCTGCATTTAACCCATATGTGACAATGTGACATAGCAGGGGGCAACTAATTCAGCACCCGGGGAGCAGTGCTCGGGGGCTGTACCTTGCTCAGGGTACCTCAGCAGTACCTTGCTGATCAGGGATTCAAACCTGCAATCTTTCAATTACACGTGCACGTCCCTAACCATTAAAACATAATACCGCCTCTGCACTTTTGTTCTTAGTATTGGAACTGGTCTTCAGCAATTAAAGATGACATAAAACAAGTATGTGAGACCACAATTGCAGTCAAGTACGCATATTGAGAAACACCTCTACCCTCTCTGACTGGACTGAAAAAAACATGGCTCATGGATTTGAAGAACAGCTAGCTGTGGAGGTCCAGAAATATTGGCATTTATGCAATTCCTTGCTACAGGATTATAAAGACTCCCAGATGGCTGCAAACTAAAATAAGATACATGTTTGTGACTTATGCTATATAGCTGTCTATCTCCTTACATACTGTAAGTACATAATGCAGGGTTAGTTTTAGTAAAATACTTAATATAACATCTGTTCCATAATTCATAAACATAATGCAGCTTCGAAGTTTCACCAGGACCGCAGGATCTCCTGTGTGATGGTAAGGTAAAAAAAGAGCTGCATTTAAATTGCATTATTTCAAAGAAATAACATCTACATCTGGGATCCAACATATTACTCAGAAAATTCGAGCAAGTGCCTGTCTGTTGTTTCATGAATTTATGCTCATTATATAGAAGAATATGGATATTGTTCCCAGGATTTGATAGCTTCTCACAGAATCCCTTCAGGAGAGTAAGTATTAGGAAGGACTTGTCTTGTTTACCTCAGGACTTTTGCAAAGAGGATTCTTTTATGGCCTAAATGTAACAATTTCAGCACTCCAGTTCCAACCAGAAGTATTGTTGGTAACCATTGTAGACTTTCATTTCTTTGCATGAATATGTTCACTTGCCATCTGTACATAATCACCTTCTTTTCCATCCTTTGTGGTTTCACTTTTTTTTAATGAAATCTACATTTTTTTCCTTCAGAAAACACTAGAATCTAACATTGACTTGCTAACATTTCTTTCCTGTATCCAGGTTTTCCATATATAATAAAGTCAAAGTCAAAGTGAACTTTATTGTCATCTCAGCTATATACATTTATACAGTGAGACGAGACGACGCGGCTCCAGTTCTTACAAAGTACAAATATGCACAGAGAATAAACATATATTAATGAACTATAAATATAACTATAAACTCTAAGCTAACGTGGAAATTGTGCAATTAGTTAGGAGGTATTCGGAATATGTGCAATTATTGCAGCAGCGGAGAAACATTATATTTCAATACTGGAATGTAATTTTGTGTGCAAATGATTAGCAGCAGTTCAATATGATAAAAGGACAGTATTTTTTTTAAAGTGCAGTTTTTGCACATTTGTTTTAGTGTATGTAGCAGTGTATATAGTGTATGTGTGCATTTTAAAACAGTAAAATGTGTAAAGTGCAGAGGTGTAAGTAAAGTCACAGTTCACGGTTCAGGTGTGTGTGAGGGGAGGGGGTGAGAGGACAGGCAGCATGTTGAGGAGTCTGACAGCTTGTGGGAAAAAGCTTCGTATAAATTCAGAATTTTAGTATCAACAAACCATTAAATGTATTCTTCTCATTGCATCACTGGGAAATTTTCAACATCCAGAAACTCCTGTATTTATAGTGCGGGCCACATGTATGGAATGGCTGCATTATGAGATGGTTTAGCGTCGACATGCAGTGACATGCAGTGCACTCACTGGGTGATGGCTGCTGAAGTTGTTAAAATATCATACTGAAGCAGTGTGGAGCCCAGGCAGAAACCCCGCCCACCCACTGCAGTACAGCTGTCGAACCCGAGTCCCCCAGGAGACAATAAATCAGCAGATAATTCTGTTTGGTTATAAAAGTGGTCAATAAAAGCTTTTGTTTGGCTTTAAAACTTTATCCCTTTCATTGACTCACATTTTAGCCCATATGAATCACATGTAGATCAGAGGTAAGTCATCACACTGCCCTCTGCTGGCAAGTCCTTGTATGGATCAGATCTCTTCTCTTTGCCAGGTGGATATGAGTATGCATATATATAATTACTGCAATTTTGTGTATCTTACTTTTGTGCTTAAGTGTGAGAATGTGCATAAAACTGTAGCATTTGCACATGCGATATGGAGGTATACTGCTGTTTTTACAAGCACGCTACGGAAAAACGACAGCAAAGTGACAATGTCTGGGGTTCAGCAAAAGGAAAACCCACAGTGAAACAAACCAGATGTTGGGTTTGTTGTTAGTGATGTTGAAAGAGTCGTAGCAGTCAGGGGCGTGTGATTCAAGCAGGGCATGCTGAGTTCACAGCGGACTTTAGCTTCAGCAAAGATAAGGTGATCCAGGAGAGACAACCCAGATAAAGACTATAAGTTAGGCTCCTAATTGATTCTTTGTGGAGGGACGACATTCGCCTTGTGGGCTGAGGGCTGCACTTGCTTCTCTTTGACCCGCTCTGCCTCAGCATGAGAAGGTCAGCCCACCTGCTGCTTGGTAAGATGCTTCAGACTGCTGGGATTTGTACCCCGGCTCACGGACTCCCGATCCAGTGCTCCATGAGGGGTGTGTGAGCTCAGGGGCCTGGGGGGTGTAGGAGAGGGGGCTGGTCAATATCAGCTGAATGTGGGAGTGAGACAGGCACCATGCAACGGGGGTTTGATTAATATGCATGTGATTGGCTGTCCGAAAACAGGACTTCACCTGCCCCACAGATACTGTGAGCCCGTGATTCTGCATGTGCCAATGATTTTGCGTGTGGCGGAAATCTGCAGTTTAAGTGACGCTCTCTGGGTCGTCTGTCCTTGTGTCTCGTGCCCCACATTCCCTGACATGAAAGGAAACATTCATGTGCTAATAGAATTTCTACCAGCGCAAGGAGGAAAGGTTTTTTAGTTTAGTTTAGGAGGAACAGAAAATATATTTTCTGATAGAGACTTGGGTAGTTATTTCACCAAGATAAGAATCTTTGTGTGACACTATAATATGTGAAGTAAGGCTGAGAATCGTAATTCCTGCTGGCGACGAAAGCTGAAGGATGCAGTGGAGCAGAGAAACCGGTATGAAAGGTGGTGCATAAAACCCAGAGAGGATAACAAATACAGTACTAAAGGAAGCTCATGATCGCTGTACTTTGTGAAACAGTTTGCTGTATACACTGTCTCCCCCAGTCCGGTCAAATTTTTTAAAGAGTGGCTGCAAGCTGTAATTTCAACAGCGTCATTTATATTTGTCTGAAAAAAACTACTGTTGACTTTACAACAAAAACTTCCCAAAAACACTATGTGTATAGCGGAGGTAGGAAGCTCTGTGATCATTTTAAGGTTGAACATTAACAGTGTCCGTGGTACAATGTGTCATTTACCCCTTGGAACTCGGGATCACAACATAGATTGGATGTCGCTGATGTTTCATGATGGTTCTTCGACTGGCAGGTTTCCTTGGCTTTCAGGAGGTCCTGCTCTGGGGTCTACATGTGGCAGGTACGTGCTCTCCAGATACTCAGGGATGATAGTCTATTGTATGGTGTTCACCATGTGCTCATATCTGCTTGAAAAACATTTCAGCAGATGCAGACTATTCACTACCGCTTTCCCTGGCACTGCTGGCCTGTCTGTTTCTGTAGCAGTTCACAGGTGTCTTGAAAGAGAGTTCCAGTGTGTTTCCCAAGAATGTGTCTCCCAGCAGAATGTCTGTGACTATCATAGTGACTGCACCGATGGATCGGATGAAGAGTTCTGTGGCAAGTCGCTTTCTGGATCCGCTGCTCTCATGAGCTGATAGTTTCATGAGAGGCCAGACCGAATGGGTGCAGGACTAAGCCTGTATGATGGTCAACTGACACTCAGACAGCTGATCTCTTGAGTTGTATTTGCTCCCAGACTGTTGGCAACTGTGATCGAATCCTACGTAAGGCTACTACTGTTATGTGAACGTTCCTCTGATCCTACAGGGTCCTGTAACTTTGACCTGCACTCCTGTGGGTGGAAAGACGCAAGTAGCAGCTCCTACAGATGGAGGCTAGAAATGGCCAACGTCAGCTCCGAGCCCGGGGTGGACCACACCACCGGCTCGCCGTTCGGTAGGTTTTCCTGATCATGTACTGCTGGATGTACTAACCGGCTTTGGGTTGATTATCCCAGTTCCCATTGGCCATGGCCCTGCATAGACCAAGTCCTGTTTGACAAGAAGAATCAGAAATAATTTCAGTTTCTGCTGTCATCTTCTGGGGTAGTGCATAAATCAATGGGATAGTGATCTATGTCCAGATGATTATAGGTTCAGATTCGGTAGCCAGGGGCATGGCTAGGAATTCTGGGCCCCCTGACAAAATGTCACCTTGTCCTTGATGCTGGCTGATCCTGTGCTCTGACCCCAAAACCCATTCTCATCCTCCATATACACATGTGACTATACTTTTTATGGAAATCAAGAAAGGGTGTTTGATAACTACCCAATTTCCCCCTCTATTATACTTTCATCTTCTAATATGTGATTCTTTTTTGTTTTCTTCAGATATTTCATTCTATTCTTGCCTGTTCTTCTGTTCCGTTTACCACTCTTGCTATGTCATGCTTTCTTTCCGTGATTCTGCCACCCAGAGACTAATAGCGCACGGTAAGCTTGCCACGCATATTGTCACATACCATGTTCTTCTGTCGTTCTCCAGGTAGCATCATGCACGTGGAGGGATCTAATCCATCTCCCTTGTCCAAAGCTCAGCTGGAAACTGTTCTTTCCAAACCCACGGCAATAGGCTGTCACATCACGTGAGGATCACATTTTCGCTTGGAAACTATAGCCTGAGCCTGGAGTTAGTCAGTAGCGAAATCATTAGCTTGATGCCATTAGCTGGCTAGTTTTTTCTCCATGGAACGCAACTGACTTTGGTCCATCTCCTGTTGTGCTCAGGTTTCCCTATATTTCAACACCTTTTTGACCTGCAGTGTGTAATGATGGCAATTACCTTGCTGAGCAGCTTCCGTAAAGCCTCCTGGACACATGAATCTATGGATTGTCAACGGCAGTAGATCCATTGACTGAATTATGTTTTTCTTGCTTCTAGCTTTTGGTACCACCTGTTTGACAGCATAGGGCTTTCCTCAGAAGTCTCCTTACACATCACCACAAACTCATCACCCCAGAAGTTGTGGGAGATAAAGAAGGCCCAGACCAGGGGCTGGGAAACTGTAACTGTCCACATCGGGAACAGAGCCGCAGGTTCCAAGGTGGGAACCCTCTGGCGTCAGAGGTGGACTGTGCGGTTCTGGGGACCCACTGAAAAGTCACTTTCGGGTCCCTACACTTCCGGGGGGCCTGTACACATGTAGGCCTAATCTCCTTGTCCCGTCTGTGATGGGACAAGGAGACATGATTTCAGACTCGGCACAGAAGTTCACTGGGAATCTGTCATCTGTCCTGTCAGCTCACTTACTGGGCTCTGATACAGACATTACAGCAGCCATAACATTTAGATTAGCAACCAAAACATACATCAAATTATACATTTCCATTATAAATTATACAATAAATTAAATTACCTTAATTATATTCATACATTAAATATTTAATTATACATTTACAGTACACTGCATTACATTTATTCATTAAATTATGCATTTAATTTAAATCAAAATTAGGTTGATATTACAATGATTACTTCAGATGTGGGCCCCGATGTAAGATATAAAATATCTATATTTATGATGTTTGCATTAAAAACCTAAAGTTATATTTAATAGCATAATTTATATCTTATTGTAATATAAAATTGGGTTTTGCTCTGTAACAATGACTTTGCAGTAAGAACCACTTTCAATAGTTGTGTTTTAACACAGTGATTTTGAAATCAGGTTGTGTAGTGCTGATGTAATTCAGTGTAAACAAGGGAGATAAATCCAGTGTAAACAGGGGAGGTAAATCCAGTGTAAATCCAGTTAAACTGTCTGTGAATCATCTAAACAGATGAAAGATGAATTATTATCCCTGGAAAAAATCCCACTGGTTCTATCCTATGTCATCCTTATATCCCTTGTTCCTGATCCACCCCTCTTTCCCTGTATCTCCCATAAACACATAGCTGCAGTTCGTGGTGACGCCCACGTTCATCGGTGACCAGGACGTGGGGCTGGACGATGTGCAGCTGCTAGACTGTTCTGAGCGGGACGTTCCCGCCGGCTCTTCTCGGCTCTCGTGTTCGTTCGATGCGGATGCCTGTGCCTGGTACAACGACCAAGGTTCTCCAGCCTCCTGGGAGAGGGTCATCGGGAAAGACCCATGGGGCCAGCAGCTACGCCCAGACCATGACCACACCAGCGGCACCGGTACGCTGCCCCCTAGCTGTCAGGGGATTACACGCACTTTCTAAGGCCTTGCTGGTGCACCATTGAGCTTGGGCTCAATATCTTGAATGGATGTTAAGACTTGTTTATAGGAAACTAACACAAAAAAGAAGATGCAATCGATTGGCAAGATATACAAAGCGGACCGCGAAGGGGATGCAATGTTATCTCCACCTAGAAGACATCTTACTGGTACAAGTACACTTGCTTGCAATTTAACTTTCATCACTCACTTCATTTGCTGCCAAGTTAGTCTCAGAAGTTATGAGAGTTCACTGTTGTAAGCTTTCAGCAGGGTGACACACAGCTTCGTTTGCATCGGCATTTGTCTGTGATGCGTAATAAAACATTTCCTATACAAGGCAAATATAGAATCTCGCAAGCAACATCACCAATTTTCTGCAATTACAGCCAGTTTCGGCATAATTTTGCGAGCGATCGGCGCTTCTCCCTGAGCAACTTCATGTCATATTTTATTGACCTTTAATGAGTTTTTATTACTACAAGCACCGCGACAATTAAGAGACGTTTCTTTTATTCTTCTAAAATGTGCGAAATTGGTCTTTTTTGTGTTTGTTTTTGTCTTTCAAGGTTACTACATGTTTGTGGGTTCAAAGTCCAGAACAGCGCCCCATGTTGAAGCCCGACTCCTGAGCTACCCCCAGGATACCAGAAAAGCACAGTGTCTCAGCTTCTGGTACCATATGTTTGGAGGCACTGTTGGTGAGAGCAGCTTCTCCTCTGCACTGCTTGGAGGTCCCGGGCATTGTGGGGAACTAGCCAGTCAGGATGGGGAATACAAAACTCCAAAGCCAAGGAGCCTCATTCTGAGCTGTCAATCACACTTAACTCTCTTTTCATTGGTTACTTTATTAGATACTACAGGTGACTGACAGCATCCAGCAATTTTACCAGTGTGGTTTTATAGCTGTTATACAATAATTATAACTGACTTACTGGAGCAGTGTGAGTCACAGTCTATTGGTAAGGCGCAATGTGATTTTTATGTACTTAAACAATAAGAACTGACTCACTGGAGCAGTGAGTCCACTATTGATGGATAAGACTCAGTGTGGTTTTACTTTAAATAGTAAAAACTGTAAAAATAGATTGAAGCATAGTTCATCAAAAAGACTTGATGCAATTTTTATTTAATTAAACAGTTAAAACTGAGTCACTGGAGCAGTGTGAGTCACAGTTTATCAATAAGACTCGATAAATAACAAAATTTATTTATCTTATTTTATTATAGCTCTACATCCATAGCAAAGGCTCAGTGAGCAGCTTAACCTAAGTTTGGGCTAGAATAAGATAATAAATCTGACCTGACCCCCCCAGGATCCCTGAAGTTCATTTCCAGACACGCTGGAGGGGGTGACAGACTGCAGTGGGTGCGAACTGGGACACAGGGGAACAAGTGGCACTTTGTGGACCTCCAACTGGAAGAGAGTGACACACCTGTGCAGGTACAGGTACAGGGTACAGGGTATAGGTACAGGTACAGGGTACAGGGTATAGGGTATAGGGTATAGGGTACAGGTACAGGGTACAGGGTACAGGGTACAGGTACAGGTACAGGGTATAGGTACAGGTACAGGGTACAGGTACAGGTACAGGGTACAGGGTATAGGTACAGGTACAGGTACAGGGTACAGGGTACAGGGTATAGGGTACAGGTACAGGGTACAGGGTATAGGGTATAGGGTACAGGGTATAGGTACTGGGCCACCTCATCTAGCCCACCTTGTCCCCTATATCTATTCTGTTGAACATGGTACATCATTAATAATGATAATAATTATTATTAATGACTGTTGGGTTAATATGCTGACTTAGAACGTCTAATGGCTAGGGTTGTGGGTTCGATTACAACTCCAGCTCTGTATGTGCGGAGTTTGCATGTTCTCTCCCAGTTCAGCTGTGTTTCCTCCCACCGACCAAAAAGAGATGGATGTGATGAGGTGATCCTGTGTCAGTTATGTGCCTGTAGTTCAGGGGTCTCCGACTCCAGGCCTGGAGAGCTGCCATCCAGTAGGTCCTATCCTACCTGCCTTCTGATGAGCCACACCTGGTCCTGGTGTTTACCTGAGAACAGGTCGTTTAAGTCAGGGGTATGAAACTCCAGTCTTGGGGGGGGGAGCCTTGTGTAGCTTAGTTCTTTTCCTGTTACACCACAAATGATTCAGCTCAAGAGCTGTGTAGTAATTAGCACAAGGAGTTGAATCAGGTGTGTTAAGTGTGGCGAAACCTAAAACTGTGCAGGGCTCTGGCCCTCCAGGACTGGAGTTTGACACCCCTGGTCTAAGGCTTCTTGGGACAGGCTCATAGTGACCCTGTACTGGTTAAGTGAATTTGGAAAATGGATGGGAGGATAGGCAATGACGTGCAAGTTAAAGAGGTCTAGTTGTTTGACTGCTAAAGGGCAGAGCATGATCTGAATGAGGTGCATGTGAGACCGTTTGTGCTCAGCTTCTAACGATGCGTGTTAACCAGCTTTATGGTTGGCACATTCCAGTTTGTGTTTGAGGCCACAGTGGGCGGGGCCTATGGGAGCATCGCTATCGATGACGTGGTTGTTTCTTCCGCCGTGGACGGGTCGTGCCCCGCCGAGAGAGAGTGCACCTTCCAGGGCTCCCTCTGCGGCCTACTGCATGACCACACGGGGAGCTTCAACTGGAGCAGGAGTACAGGGGAGCTGTCTGTAAACACCTCCTGTCCCGGCCATGACCACACCCTGGGGACTGCTCAAGGTGAGAGTGAAAAACATTATAATCTTAATGACTCCTCTTTGTTTGTTTAATTCAATTTGTTTAATATTAGTTATGTATATAAGAAATATAAGTAATAATATATGAATCTGGACTATATACTGTGTGAATTATAATAATATTGACATATAAGGGTGAACTGTAACGAAAGATTCTATAAAATGATTACAAGGTTACTTGTATTAAAATATATATTACTGTAAAAGGAAATTTAAAAATATATGGACAACTCCATGGCTCAAGTCTCTTGCCCAGGTCCTTGTGTGGGGAGTTTGCATGTTCTTCCTATACCATTGTGGGGGTTCATCTGGGTACCCTGGTTTCCCCCCAGTCGAAAAATATGCTGTGGTTAATTGGACTTACCAGTTTATCCGTAGGTGTGAACATGTCTGTGAATATTGTGAGTGTGTGTGTGTCTGTGTGTGTATGTGTGTGTGTGTGTGCCCAGCGATGGGTTGGTGCTTCATCATGTGTGTGTGTGTGTGTAGGTGTGTGTGTGGCCTGCAATGGGTTGGTGCTTCATCAGGGTTATTCCCTGCCTTGTGCCTGCAGCTTCCCAGATACGCTCTTGGTGTGTTATGCTTGCTGTAGTACATGTGTGTTCTGCTTTCAGGTTACTATCTGAGCGCCCAGATCTGGCGCTGGTCCGTTGGTGACACGGGCCGAGTGTTGACCCGCCTATACGACCCGACTCCGAAAAGTGGGGAATGTCTGAAGTTCTGGTACCACATGGATGGCGAGGGTGTTGGGTCCCTCAGCATCTACCTGCAAAAGCTGGACCGGTCCAGGGTGCTTCTGTGGAGCGAGCATGGAAACCAGGGGGACCTCTGGAGGCAGGGCAGAGCTACGGTCCTTAGCCATGATGCCCCATACCAGGTGAGGCCCAACTCATCACACAGTTCACTAGGCGTTCCTACTGTATAGCATTTACATTATTTATTGTTTAGGTGACACCTTAATCCAAAGTGACATACAGCAACTGGGGTAAGGGCCTTGCTTAAGGGCCCAATGGGGAAATCACTGCTGATCCTGGGAATTGAACCAGCAACCCTCCAATCTGAGGCGCAGTTTCCTAACCCAGTAAGCGGCACACCAGCCGCAAAGGCTACTCCTCTGTTCCTAAAGTGTTTTACCGGGGTTCAGAAAGGGTGGCTGTCTGCTAATTCAAAGATATAATGTGCTGCTCGGACTCAGCAAAAGCTCTATACCAAGAGCGGGCTTTGAACCCATGTGGCCGATCATCCATCAGATATGAAGTCCAGCATTGTAACCTGTGCCAACCTGGTCTATTAAGGCTGTCGAGCTTTACTTAGATGGCCCCCCTTACTTCTCCATGATTGCTGCTGTAATGCAGTTCAGGGAGGGTAATCATGTAAAATGACAGCCAGTGGTACGTGTGTGTGCTGCACTTATACACCTCAGTGCATCTGACCCCAGCTGATTATCTCCTTATCGTAATACTGTATACTGACATCACGCTCAGCACGCTATATGACATGCAGTACAAGAATTACATTTACATTCTCTTTCATGAATGTAAGTCTGGAAGAAAACGCCTTATCGGGTCAGCACCCTGGACTTTGTGCAGAACAAGCAGGTACCTTTTGCATAGTTTTCTCAAAATGGGGAAAAAAAATTTCAAGACTGTTTTGGAGTTCAATTAAAACCAGCCTTACTGCTAATACTGATTGATTTATTATACGGCGAAATCAATAGAGCATAAATAGCATAAAAATGGAAAAATGATAATTGGAGAATGTGCTAAATGAAATTAAATAATTCACCTATTTCCATTGCCCCAAGTGCATTGAATAATGATCTGCTTATTTAAGTTAACATGTTAAAAGACAGATATTCTCGATGCATGAATTGTTTTGACCACACATAGAAACATTATGTCGGTCTGTCTATCTTTATACCCCCGATTTTCTGTATAATATTTAGCGTCTTTCATTCACGTTATCCTCACCAAATACAGATTGTCTTTTATCAAAATCATATGAACTATGAAGACTTCAAATGTTGTTTGGCAGTACAGCCAAAAACTGTTAAATTTAAAATAAACTGTCCGATCTGGGTGCCCCCCCGAGTCCAAAAAAAAAAAAAAAAACCAAGGTGAATTGGAATTGTCGAATTTCCCGTAGGAGTGAATTTGTGTGAATGTACCCTGTGATGGGTTGGCGCCCCATCCTGAGTTATTCCCTGCCATATGCTTTTTGTTTCCAGGGTAGGATCCGGACGCCCACAATTTTGCATAGGACAAGTGATATCGAAGATGAATGAATGAACGATTGAATGAATGAATTAATGAATCAATGAATCAGACTTACTAACAGCTGCATAAGATTTATAGAACACCAGTGTTTTATTGCGGATCATAATTTTCTATGCCAGTATTGCACTTAAGCACAGATACGTTTATCTACCCACTTCATCAGGAACAGGAAGGTTAAAAGATAACAACAGATAACAGGTCAGCACACAAGCAGTAAACGAGGAAGAAAAAACTATGATCGCCTGTGTTGCACTGGTTTTATGGAATCAGGAAATTTTGGCCTGTGTGTAACCAGTTTTCGCAGTAAATAACAAAGACAGAATGTTCCAGATGTACATTCTGGTGGAGAAAATGTTTGAAATTCTTGCTTCATTCTTACTTCAGACACTTAGAGACACAATTTTAACACTTTTCGTATTGGAATTAGTGATGTTTACAGTAAAAGATGAAAAGAGGATCAGGATTTAAAAGCCACCGCAAATCCACACCTGAGATGAACACACATGACCTACAGATGGCAGGCTGGTAACATATGTTGTCCCTCTACTCCACATTTAAGAGTTTTAATGTCTGGGGGGGTCACCTTCAGCCAGTCTTTGGTCAGTAATCCCTTCTGGGAGCCCTGGAGAAAAAGAAGCATTTCTTTAAAGATGCTCAACTCCTACTAAATAAAAAATGGATACTAGATTGGTAATATGTAGAAATGAAGACCAGTTTGGCTTCTGAGTTTGTGACTTTTGGAAAGATATATAGATTTAACATAGATAGATATGTAGGTGCGTTGGAGCACAGGTACTGTATGACGTTTCATGTAAATTGTGGGCTTGCACATCTGGATACATTGTGGAGATATGTGGATTTGTGACACAGCTGGTTGTTTGATCATCAGGTTGTGTTCGAGGCTGTTGCTGGAGATGGTGTTGGGATGGACATAGCTATTGATGACCTCCTGATCCTGAATGGACCATGCTCCCCTCAAGGTAAGTGGGCTGTACCTCGCATTTAACCCTCTGGAGTCTGAGGCCTCTCAGCCACTTTTGGGGTAGTCTGACGTGCCTTGACATTTTAAAATATTTCACCTATCTAAAAAACATTTATCCCAAAGTGTTACATGTGCTTTTATTCAGCACAAACTCGGCACCAATAATCTGAGACCAGTTAGAATGTTATTATTCTATTTTTTGTTAAAATCAACTTTAAACAGATACTTTCCAAAAACCTAAATCTCTGTCATATCCCGCCGGCGGGATAGCTGACTCCAAGTAAGCATTACTGAACTTGGTACAAGAATGTAGAAGCGAGCCGTAGGGTAGGCTCTGTCTGGGTGTTGACTTGTGGCCATCCTGGGCCATAGGGTTCTGCGACTTTGAATCAGATCCTTGCAGTTGGATGAGTGTCCGTCCATTAGTCAGCGGTATGGACTGGGACTGGACTTCGGCATCTAGTACCGCAGGTGGCCGCGGCCCGCCTATGGACCACACCACAAATTCAGGTCAAGGTAGGACCACAAGAACCAAGATGGCCACCTTTGTCACTCACTCTTACCTGTAGTTGTTGCGACACATACACCTGGACCTACTTCCTGCAGGTCACTACATGTACTACAGCAAATCGATGCTGACGTCCCCCACGACAGCTAACCTGCAGAGTGAATACCTAGATCCCACCACTATGGGATGCCTTGTCTTCTGGTACCATCTCAGCGTGCTCTATCATGGTAAGGAAAGCAGAAAATTGTGGGATCAGAAAATCAAAGCTGCACTATATTTCTTGTTCAGAAAGAATATGAATGCTTTATAATGTTCTTCATAAGTATGACTTCGGGCCTTGGGTTGGGTGACATAGATGCCGGTTGCTGGGATACTTATGATCCCCAAAACACTGCTCACTCCCATTCCTGAAGCTCATCGATGTCCACACTTTGTGCCAATGCTACTTGGGCTTTGATCTACTGCAGTGGTCTACTGACTTTTCGTGCTCACTCCAGGTGACGTGAAGTTTACGGTGCACTTGAATGAGTCTGGGAGTCTCCGTTTAATCTGGAACCACACAGGATACCAAGGGAACGTCTGGCTGAAGTCCATGGTGGATTATTCCACGTCAAGCCGCCACCAGGTACGTCAACCTTCCAAAATCAATAGCTTCACTCAAAACTCCACTCAGAGGCATCGCTGTAACATTTTTGTGGTGCCGATCCTGTATAATATTTAGCATCTTTCATTCACGTTATCCTCATCGAATACAGAATTTTTTTCATCGAAATCATATGAACTATGAAGTCTTCAAATGTTGTTTGGCAGTATAGCCAGAAACTGTTAAATTAAATAAGCTGTATCCGATCTGGGTGCCCCCCCAAGTCCAAAAAAAAAGAATTATCCGTACAAGTGAATTTGTGTGAATGTGCCCTGTGAAGGGTTGGTGCCCTGTCCTGAGTTATTCCCTGCCTTGTTCCTGTTGTTTCCAGGGTAGGATCAGGACCCCCACAATCTTGCATAGGACAAGAGATATCAAAGATGAATGAATGAATGAATGAATGAATGAATGAATCAAACTTACTAACAACTGCATAAGATTTACAGAACACCAGAATAAGTGTTTTATTGCAGATCATAATTTTCTATGCCAGTATTGCACTTAAGCACAGAAACATTTATCTGCCTGCTTCATCAGGAACAGGAAGGTTAAGAGATAACGACAGATAACAGGTCAGCATAAAAGCAGTTGCACTGGTTTTATGGAATCTGGGAATTTTGACCTGTGTGTAACCAGTTTTCAGCAGTAAATAACAGCGACTGAATGTTCCAGATGTACAGTCTGGTGGAGAAAAGGTTTGAAAATCACATGTTGGCCGATTCTTACTTCAGGCACTTAGAGACACAATTTTAACACTTTTTGTAGTGGAATTAGTGAACTTACTATTATTTTGTGGTGCAGATCCTATTTGAAGCGAAAGCGCTGTCCAGCAGTTCGGTGGATGTAGCCCTGGATGACATTTACATCGTGACAGACCAGACCTGTGCAGGTTTCGTTGCCACCACTGTGGCCCCCACCACAATACCAACACCTGCCCCGGCAAGCCCGATGGACTGTAGCTTTGACGAGGGTGAGCGCTTATGGGATACAGGAACAGGCTGCACTTGTGCTACATGATAGACACAGACACGTGTATTCAGATGAGAGCAAGTTTAGGGGTCAGCGAACCAGCTCAACCAGTGTCTAGTGCCCATGGAGCAGTCATGGTTAAGAGCCTTGGCCCTACAGTGATATTATTACTCTGTCAGCCATGGGATTCAAACCCAAGAGATTCAGGCACAGATCCCTTCCCCCACAAAGCTACACACCAGAACTTCATTGATTATGGTAGACAATTCCTGCATCCATTTCAGTTTGGTATCATGATAAGCTGGCTTATAGACTGTATATCTATAAATTGCATCTGTACTCTTTATGTCTGTACTGTGGCATTTTCTTAATGACTTTGCTCAGGGGTTAAGAGCCATATCGGTCTTGGTGTTGGTCCTTAGGGCTATGCCGCTGGTCCCAGGAGACTGGCGATTCCTTCGACTGGAGCAGGCAAGCAGGACGGGAGGTGGAGTCTCCTGGGGGTGGGCCTCGTTATGATCATAGTGTCGGCAATGAAGAAGGTGCGCCCCCTAGCTGCTGTTAACCTTATGGGTCATGAGTACGAACAAATGCAGGATCCCTTGAATGTTCATGAGTGGGGCTGTTGCATTTCCTGTTGCCCTGTGTATTTTTTGAGGCTTCATACTCACATTTGGTACATACGTATCCATCCATCCATCCATCCATCCAGTGCAAAGTCTCTCAGAACCTGTAGCCTAACCTGGAAACACAGAGCACAAGGCACCTTGGACAGGATGCCAGTCCATTGCATGGAACACCACACATATGCTCACACACTGTACACAGTCTAGAGACATCACTTCACCTAACTTGGCACTGCAGGAAGAGACAGAGGACGCTCACATATTACAAGGAGAACATGCAAACTCCACCCCACCCTGGAGGCGTGGGAAATCAGTGTTACCCAATGAGGCATAGTCCCTATGACATGTGGACAATATGTCTGAATGTAGAGTATATATAAAATGTATTATTCTTATTCTAGAATTTAAGCTGAAAGTTGTTGCCTTTTCTGACACATGTTTGGCTTGAACTGATAGGGTTCTACCTCATCATCCCTGGATTGGGGTCCAGGGATGGAGAGACAGCTGTCATATCAATACCAATGATGCTCCAGTCCACAGATGTGTGCATCAGCTTCTGGTACCACATGCTGGGCTCGTCTGTCTCCAGCCTGGAGCTCTTGGTGCAGACCGTAAGTGGACGCATAGCAGTGTCCAGTCTGGGTGTCGTCATTTGCATAAAACATCAGCTGTTCTACACTGGTGATGGATTTTCACGAACATCATTATTCATATGCTTAATATTTGATTATGTTTTCATATATATTGTCTGTTTTAACATTTCATATAGATTTACTAAATGCTCTCATATCATGCAAGTAAAAGTGGCCACAGATGTATCAAGCATTTTAAAATTTACAGTATAATTCTTCTGTTTTTTGTTTTGTTTTTTTTTTCTCATAGAGTGAATATGAAACGGTCATGTGGAGAAGACACGGTACCCAGGATGCCGAGTGGCTGAATGCGCAGGTCACCATAAGCATGGTCAGCGTGCAGAATGTAAGATGACTGCCGTCGCTCTTCCTTCCTGTTCTTTTGCTAATTGAAGATGTATGGAAAGATTTAACTTAAACCCAGACCCCACTTCACAGAATCGAACATTCAATACTTAAAGTGTACTACCTAATCCCAACACCCAGCCACAATACCTGATAGCCAACAGCTAATATCTGGACCTAAGACGTAACAGCAAAACCCAATATTCAACCTTCAACCAACCATCCATCCATCCATTTTCTGTGACCGCTTATCGGATTCAGGGTTGCGCGGGGGGGGCTATCCTGGAGGCTACAGGCGAAAGGCAGGGACCAGCCCAGATGGGGCGCGAACCCATCACAGGGCACACTCGCACACTAGTCACACACACATGCACACCTACTGACAATTTGGTAACTCCAGTTAACCTCAGCATGTTTTTGGACTATGGGGGGCGGGGAACCAGAGCACCTAGAGGAATCCTCATGACAACGTCGGGAGAACATGCAAACCCCACACACTTAAGTATTTTAAATCGTTGACAACACCTTGAGTGATTACTCTTTACAGATAAAGTTGTCTGGTAGACGGAACTCCTTGGGTGTCGGATACATCGCCATTGACGACGTTACTGCCAGGGAGGGGCCCTGTGTGGATCATGGTGAGGATCAGCAGCCATAGTGATGAGATGAGATGACCCAAGAGCCACAATTGCAGATTAATACTTCAAATAATTCCCCATTTTCCTAAAATCACAAGCCGTATACCAATGAGTAAAGTCACTCAGCTAACTTAACCACAAACTAACTAGTCGCTGTCAATGATCACCCAGCTTGCTGTGTTCAGCCTTGACTTCTCTCTGGATTTCTGGTAGCTTTTTCAAGGGTTACTCTGTGAAGAATAAAATCTTTCCCTGTTTGTCTGAGGGAAGAAGAACTACATGGGAGATCAAGTGTAGAGAATGCTTTGTTGTAAAACCATTCTTGGATGACTTTCTATTCAGTGGAGATCACATTTCCCTAAATGAGAACATAGAAAGTCTTCTTTGGCTTCTCAGGTGCTCATAAAGTGCCCAAAATAAATATCAGAATTTCTGTCAGACACAAGTTAAACAGACTATGGTACTTTACAATCCGACTTAGCTGGAAGCCTGAGGACTCAAATCGATTGAGTGGGTGACTGGATCTTCTTGTATGGCTGTACATTTATCAGAATGTCTGCAACTCCTGTCCCCCCCTACCAGACCCGTGTGGGTTTGAGAGCCCCTTCATGTGTGAGTATGAACAGGATGTGACAGATGCCGCTGACTGGGTCCTCACCACTGGCCCAGACGGCCGATTTGATCACACCTACAGGACGCAGCGAGGTAAGAGGATGCAGTGTTACTCAGTCAGGGCCAGTGTTACTGTGGGATATACGTTATCCCTGTTTCCTTTTCAGTTGTAGCAGCATGTGGTTGGGAAATGGTTTCACGTTGTTTGCTCTCTTTGAAAGGCCATTCTATGGCTGTGTTTGGAAATGACTTACATCGGCGAGAGGTCGCCATACTAAGGACCCCAGAGTTCCCAGCCACGACAGAGTCATGTCTACAGTTCTGGTGAGTGTCTGTTAGATATGCAGTACTGGTGTAAAACCTGTTTTAAGGGAACCGTGAATCCACTGCAGGGGCAATGACTCGATGACTGTGTTTGTAGCTGAATTTAACAGGATGGTAGTGACTCTATATATCTAACAGACCATATGATTGTGCTAATGACTCCCCTATCTGTACATATAACTAGGTGTCAGCAAGGTGTGATGACTCATGACAGGTGGAGATGACTCCAATTCTTGGTGTATCTAACTGGCTATCGTGGACAGTGTTGGGGAAGTTACTCACAAAAATAAACCATTACAGACAAGGTTGGAAAGTTTAGGTTCAGAAAGTACAAATCCAGACAAAGGTTTGGTTTCAACCAGCTAGTTGAGTATAAAGAGTCACAGAGGACTCAGCTGGTTGGTTGAAACAAAACCTTGGTTTGGTTTTGTACTTTCTGGGACTTCCACTCTGTCTGTAATTGATTACTTTTGTGAGGAACTTCCCCAACACTGACCATGGATTGGTTATAAATTGTCTTTTCTTTGTAGGTATTGGCTGTCGGCACGTGGTAATGACACACTCTCAGTGCATGTCACGCAGGGTGAGGAGTTGAGCCCCCCACTGTGGGTCCTCTCCGGGGCCCCCTGTCAGAACTGGGAGGTGGCACAGGTTACAGTCTCTGCAGCTTCCAAATTCAGGGTAAATTTCCCACTCCACATATCTCAAAGCCTCAGAGCTGAATCTTCCCAATTAATGTTGAGCTCTTCCATTTCTCCCTTTGGAATTTCATAGTGGTCTTAATAATTCCATCCCTCATAAATTCAAGAAAATTCCCTCCTGTCACCTCCTTCATGAAACTTTAAAGTGTGACAGTTGTAAGGCATGACACATGAGAACCAGCACCCACACACCATTTCATACCCACTAAGCACATATAAACTTCAAAGACTTCAACTTCAAATAAAAAAAATAATAAGAATAAATAAAAATCTATGTATATATGCATGTGTGTGGGTATGTATATATAGTCCTCTTTTTATTTTCTTCACCAACTTCGTTGTTTGGCACATTTTTGTCTGTTATTTTTAGACTCTCACTTTTGGCCTGGAGCCTTTCTCATAGACATTTTCTTTCACAGCATTATATTGAAGTCTAATTCATTAGGATTCCATGCCTTAACTTTAGCCCATTCTGACTTAGGTGGTGTTTAGAGCAGAGATGGACGCGGCCCCTGGCTCCTCGATGCAGCTGGATGAGGTGTCACTGAGGGGCGGAGCCTGTGTCCCCACGGGAAGCTGTGACTTCGAGGAGGGTCAGTGCACCTGGAGGAACATAGAAAGCGATGGCCATGACTGGATCCAGGCGGATGGGCATTCTCACGGGCCAAGTGTCGACCACACCACCCAGACCCCCGAGGGTAAACCTCCCCTGGTATAGGCGTTCTGATTGGCTGTGCTCATCCAGTGGCTTAACCTTATATGGACTTCATGCAAAGCACATGATTTGCCTAAATGCACTGTTATTTGTAAAAAGACACTTCTGCATTATCGGATTTTCTAGGGAGGTACTTATTGAGCTCAGTTCGGAACCAGGTCCAGAACCAAAGCAGCAAGGCAATCCTGGTCTCTGAGCGCTTCCAGAACAGTGGAACCACTTGTTTCTCTTTCTGGTACCAAATGAATTTCAGGTACAGCTGAAAGTCCCTTGTATTTAGTTGAAGGACTGTCCTGAGAGGTCTTTGTTGGAGTTGATGGATCACCTGTGCCTGCAGTGGGCCCGGGGTCCTGAGGCTCCATCTGCAGTCTGGGGCCACCAAGAAGGACCAGTTTTACGAGACCACAGAAGGTTGGAGCAATTGGACCCAGGTTTCCCACACAGTGCTTGGGCCCAAAGGATTCCAGGTATTGGTATTGAAAGTTGAGATATTGTTTTACTATAGCCTGCAAATCCTATTAAAAATACACCTTCCGTGTCTGATCGTTCTCAGCTATCAAATTTCACGTTATGGGCTTTGGACCCGCTTGAAAAAAACAGCATAGCCAAGCGCAACCGGGTGCAAACAAAGCAGAACAGGGTCTGGTTATTAAGTTAGCTGGTCATTTATACACCATGGTGTGTAAAACCAGCTGACTAGCTCATGCTCGAAGCACGAACTGGGGTTGTATGATCTGTCAGGATCTGCGTATGCGAGTGGGCGTGGCTCTATCTCACGGCTCTGACCTCACAGGTGCTGATCGAGGCTGAAACCACCACAGGGTTCGTTGCCATCGACGACCTCCTAGTGACTCCAGGACCCTGTCACGGTACCCAGCCGTCCATTTGGCATTCCCAAGATTTAGGGTTAGGATTTCAAGCACTGTCACTATCAAATAGTAGATGAAATCAAGATCTTGGTAAATATTAGCGAGGCTAGTCCTGTAATTGTTTCTGTGATCAACAATAACTAATAGGGAGTCTAGAATGGTCTAGAATTGAGCCTTTGTTGGAGTGGGATTACTGCCAGATTACTGTTACATTTTGCCGTATTTGACATATTAATATATGTCTGAATCCCTCAGCGATCCGTTCTTATTGTACCTTTCTTCCCTTATGAACTGATTTTGCTCTTTATATTCACAGACAATGAAACGTCAGCAAATTTTACGGGTTGTGATTTTGAGACCAACATCTGTGGCTGGGAAGACGGGAGTTCGGGTCAGTTCGTGTGGCAAAGGGGGCGTAATGGCTCAGCCGCAGACAACACGGGTCCGTCCACAGACCATACCACGGGCACTGAGCTGGGTGAGACTGCCCCCTACAGTAAGCACTACACACACTGAGCTGGGAGAGACTGCCCTCTACAGTAAGCACACTGAGTTATATGTGGCTATTTGAGTACATTTACATTTATATCTATTTATTTAGCCAACACTTTTGTACAAGTGAGTGACGTACAGTATACACTGTAGACATTGATTCGGGTTAGACTGCCCCCTACAGTACATTTATATAAACACCTGTGACCATCTCAGGGTGGTACATGGAGGTGGATGCGAGCCAGGGGGACATTAACAGCTTTGCGGCACTGTGGAGCCCGGCTATGAAAGAGGCGAGCTCACAGTGCGAACTGGAGTTCTACTATCACATGTACGGGAAAGGTAGGTGTGCGTTTGGTTCTGTCTGTGAGCGTTTGCTTCTGTCTGCGCGGCAATCATTCAGTCCAGTGTGCGTGTCCAGGTATCGGCCAGCTGGGAGTGCGCCTTCATGAGATCTCCGGGTTCACGTGGCTGTGGAGCCTCTCAGGGGACCAGGACCAGGAGTGGAGGCGAGCCTCTGTACAAGTGGGTCGCATCCCGGGGGTGTTCCGGCTGGTCTTTGAGGCCACTCGCACTTACAGCACACTGGGAGACATCGCCATAGACGACATCTCCCTTCTGCATTGCTCCCTGCCAGGTAACAGCTATGCATACTGTTTCGCTGCAACTAAAATGTTACTGACAAAAGTGCCAGGGCAGGACAGAAGCAGGAAGTGAGTTGCCGTGTGACAGTCCTCGTCTCTCTGCCCCAGAGCCCCAGGCCCGATGTCCCCTATATAATTTCCGATGTTCCAGTGGCGTGTGTGTCGAGCCCCGGAGGGTGTGTGACTTCACCGATGACTGTGGGGACCGGAGCGACGAGACGGACTGCGGTGAGGCCAGACAACTGATAGTGTGTGTGCGTGTGTCTGTGTGTGTGTGTGTGTCTGTCTGTCTGTCTGTGTGTGTGTGGTCCAGGTATACATTACATTGTGGGGACATTTTGATAAAAATCTGTTATTTTGACATGGTGTGGACCATTTTTTCAGTCCCCACAAGGGGAAAATCAATTTTATTAAAATTTGTGACTGCAATCAAAAAAGAAAAAATTCCAAAAATGTTGTATTTTGTTTGGTTACTTATGGTTAAGATTAGAGCTTAGTAGAGGTTAATGTCTTCAAGTTGGGATTAGAGTCCCCACAAAGATATGATTACAATCCTGTGTGTGTGTGTGAGTGTGTGTGTGCTCTGTAAACCCCCCCTCTAATGGCGCGACCTCCACACAGAGCTACAGGGATACCTGGAGAGGTGCAGCTTCGAGCACGGCCTGTGTGCCTGGGAACCCAGCAGCATGGACGCCCCCGGGGCCGAGTGGGTGAGGCAGAGAGCCCCCCCCAGCTGGACCCCGCTCACCTCCGCCCCGCCTGTGGACCACACCCGAAACTCGGCAGCAGGTAAGAGCTGTTGAAGGACTGTTCAGATCAGAAGCACGTATCAATGCTTACACACATTTTTATGTGGCTCCTCCATCTATATTATTAAAATACAGGCATTTTTCGAATAACATAAGTAATCTGTTCTAAAAACCCGTCTGTAAGTCAAATTTAACATGTTCGATTAGGGCAAAAAACACATAAGCTAAAATTTACTAGTACTAGGTACTAAAGATCATGTCACCTTTTTGCATTAATGCTTCTGTAAGCTCAACCTTGGACTCTTTACTCGTACCATAAGTCCTGATTTACCATAGTCGGTTTTAGATGAGTAAAGAGCTGCTGCAAGCACTTAGTGTCAGAAATGTAACCTTTTCCTGCAGGTGTGAGGAATCGCAAACCACTCTCTCATTACAGGCCACTATGCGATTCCTGGACGGAGTGATGTATCAGAAATGTTTTCTTCCACCTTACTGCCCAGCGTAAACTGCACCGTACGTCACCGCCCCTAACCACCCAGCCTGTCTGTTTGCTCAGGGAAAAGCCACATGCCTCCCATTCCTTATCAGGATGTGGTGGTTCGAATCAAGCTCCATGGAGGTGATCTCTGCTGCCCCCTACAGGTGCGTTTTTACCACTACAGCCAGAACACTGGGCAGGGCTCCGGAGAGCTGACAGTGAGGCTGAGAAACATCCTCAGCGCAAGCAGCGACCAGGTGCTGTGGGTCAGAGAGGGGTCACGGGCTGCCTTCTGGGAGAGAGCAGAGGTCACTTTCTCCGCCACTGTGCGCAGCAAGGTGAGAGGACACAGGAGGACACAGTCCTGCAGGTGGTCTTTTCTGCCCCCTCTCTGCAGGTCAGTGACTAACATGGACAGTGTGATGCATTTCATCAGCATCAGAATGCATCGTGACCAGCTGGTTGAAAATTAGCAGCAATTTTAGTCCAAGAAAGCAGGAATAGTCCTGTTTGGTATCTGAGCCCTGATCATATAGAATTAAAGAATTATTTAGAAAAAGATAAAAATGAGGTTTTTAATTTGGGATGATGTTCACTTCGTTTTTGTAGACATTTCACATCTTTTATTTTTGTTTATTGCTACTCATGAATCATTGTTTTAAGGCAGAAAGAGCATTTCGCTGTTCTTAAGCAGACCTGATTGACAGTGTAGCAGCACACAGTACTGGTGCATACTGGGTCGGCATGCTGAGGCCAGTCTTGTGCTGTGTGCTGGCAGGTCGTGCTGCGTTACGAGAGACCAGCACGCGCTGGAGGTGATGTGGCAGTGGACGACGTCTCCTTCTCCCTCCAGTGTGCCCATGATCCGGAGAACAGTGCGCTACCCCAACCACCTACCCCCACAGCCCCGCCCTCTACATCCCCCTCCGCCACGCCCTGTAAGGTCAGCCCACCAGAGCTAGCTGGGTCAAAGGCCAAGCCCAAGTGCCAAATGCTTGAAACAGCCCTGCTTCTGGCACTCAGTCAGTCGCCACAGTGCATCAGCTGGCTTCTTTGAATCTTGCTTGTGTTTCTGTTGTTCCCATCCCGTCCGCACCGCAGGCAGATGAATTCTTCTGCTGGCTGTCAGAGGATGTGACTTGTATCCCTGCCAGTTCTCTGTGTGATTACACCAAAGACTGCCCTCTAGGGGAAGATGAGCAGAGCTGTGGTGAGACAGATATTGACTTTTAGTGCAAATATCTTAAACCCTATAAACGATTCCTTTACTGCTTCCAAGTAGGGGGTCAAGTTGTACGCTTCAGTAATAATGTTTAAATAGTGTCTTCAACATTTTAAATCCTTTATGTCTCTTCCAGGACCTTGTACCTTTGAGAACAATCAGTGTGGATGGATGGATGTGAGTAAGAGGGACATCAGGTGGCAGAGACAGAGAGCAACTGTGCCCACAGAGCCCGACCATACCACACGCACAGGTACCTGCCCTTCTGACTTTGGTGCAGGGAGAATGTATAGTTCCAGTCAAAAGTGATAAGGTCGTATCACAGGACTTGGCCACCTGACCTAAAGAAAACAGAAAAGGTTTTTGAGTTTAACCAGAGAGTGAAGGAAAAGCGGCCAATGAGTGTTCGGCATATATGTGGGACCTCCGTCAGCAGGAAAAAAGCACAGCAGAATGTAGGGTCAGTCCGTTCCTGGAGCAAGTGAGGTTAAAGGGCCTTGCTCAAGGGTCCAGTAGTGGGATCATTGTGCTGACCCAGGGATTTGAACCAGCAACCTTCTGAGTCTCAACCCACAGAGCTGCCCCACACCCCACCAATTTTTTTTTGTGTAATACTTTTTTGGTCAGTATATAATGCATATAATGTATGTTATTTCAAAGATTAGATGTCTTTATAATTACAGACGCTCCTCTACTTACGAACGTTCAACTTACGAACTTTCAGACATACGAACGAAGAGGACTGTAAGTCCAAATTGTGTTCACTGGGCTCCCGTTTCCTGTCCGCAACATCAATTTTTTTTCTGCGCTCCAGTTCCACCTAGTACGACTTCTGGCCGCTACTCACGCCGCGCAGCAGCATAGCGTACATACTCCCAGCATCCTAGTTCTTAGTACTTGCGTATGCCCTTAAAATGACGTTGAATAACAACTTACGAACATTTCAAGTTGCGAACAGCCGTTCGGAACGTATCTCGTTCGTGAGTAGAGGAGTCTCTGTATTCTAAAATGTACAGAATAGTACAAATATACCTATCGATGGGTAGGTGTGTCCAAACTTTTGACTACAAAAGCTACAGCATCCCAGTCATGCATCGTCCTGCTCTCTCCTCAGGCTACTACATGAGTGTAGCCCAAGGAAAATCCAACATTGCCCAAAGTAAATCCAGGGGCAATGCCCGTCTGCTGAGTCCAAGTCTTCCCCCGTCAAGCCCCTACTGCCAGATGATGTGAGTTAACACGCGCAGGCAAACACCGCAGTGGCAGCAGGGTAACAGTGTGACATGCCTTGGAGTTGACAGACAGGCGTCAGCAACTTACAAAAAATGGAAGTTCTAACCACCGATCAGGTAGGCAGGGCATGACTGCCAGCTTGCTGACGTTACGCACTCTGGGTTGCCCCCCCCATAGGTTTCACTTCCGGGTGAGCCCCGGTGGAGGGGCTGGCCTGTATGTCTTCCTGTTGGAGGCTGGTGCCAAATCAGGGACCTTGCTCTGGTCCCGCCCTAAGCAAGACAGTGGCCAGTGGGTTCCAGAGATCCTCAATGTGGGCTCTGTGCTTCAGCCATACAAAGTGAGTCAGTGAGGATCCGCCCCTTCGTCTCATTGGCCAGAGTTTAATAAAAAAAGCCAACCTCTCTGCTTGGCTAGCTTTGCACGTGCATAATGATGTCAAATACAGGGTATTCATTTGCAATGGCACAGTGTGCCACAAAAATCACATAGTTCAGCCCCACGCCCTCCTCCCATTAAATACAAATTAAATATCCTCCTCCTGACCTTTGGCTGTGCCCCCCTTGCAGATTGTCTTCAACAGCTCCCTCATGTCGAAGTCCAACAACGATGGCTCTCTGGGCATCGCCCTGGACGACATCTCCTTCCACAACTGCGAGGCATCCTACCAGCCAGCAGGTGGCGCCGTTGTCCCATACCTAGTGCTGCAAGAGATGGGAATGTGAATGATAAAAGAGATTCAGGGAAAAAACCTTTTTAAATATTAATTGAGATTTTGATTTGACAGGAAGCAGAAGTTAGCACCCCCACATATGCGCTGTTATCTTAGGGCCCTCACTGTCCTCTTTAAGGAGCAGAAGGTCGTAATAGAGCGGCGTGTGTGTATGACGGCTATGAGCAAAAGCATAATGTCCTCTGGAGAGGATAAAAAAGGATTAGCAGGAAGCAGTGGCAGGCAACCACACACACACACATAAACACACACACGAACACACACACACACACATAAACACACAACCACACACACACACACACATAAACACACACACGAACACACACACACACAACCACACACACACACACACAACCACACACACATAACCACACACACACACACACAACCACACACATAACCACACACACACACACACACACACGCATATAAACACACAAACACACAACCACACACACACACATAAACACACAACCACACACATAAACACACAACCACACACACATAAACACACACACACATAAACACACACCCACACACACACAACCACACACAAACACACACACATACACACAACCACACACACACACACACACATACACACAAACACACACACATAAACACACACACACACAGACAGAGTGATTCAGAGGCACCAGTTCACATACCTGCATGTCTTTTGGACTGTGAGAGGAATGCAGTGCAAACCCAGCAAGTCCATGCAGACTGGACACCCACCCAGCTGGTGTTACCCACTGAGCTCCCGCAGGAAATTAATTAAATTGCTTTATTTTCTATAACATTTCAATGGCCAAGTACAGCTCCTGTTTGTGTTGAAAAGCCTCTCTCCCCAACACAGACCCCTCCTCTCACGATTGCTCCTTTGAGGACCACTCCTGCGTCTGGGTCCAGGCAGCCAGTGATGACCTGGACTGGCAGAGCTGGACCGGACCGTCTGTCACCGCTAACACTGGACCCGCGGGGGACCACACCACTGGCTTGGGTCAGCTGAGGGTCATCGTTCGCTTGCCTCTTATGTATCTGCATGTAAAGAAAATTCCATATCTTACAATTTTACGAACTGTAGGCCAGGTGGTTAACCAACACGTCACCTTCTGGCCAAACAATGCAGTACATTTTGAACAGTAATTCACAGGAGCAGGTAAGGGGTAACCCTTCCCTGTAATGTAAGTGGCTTTGGATAAAAGCATCTAGTATTGTAATTGTTCCTTGGGAAGGAAAGGTACAGTCCACCATCACTAAGCAGTAGGGCTAAACGTTTAGTGACAAAAACTTAATTTTAAACTACATGTTATGCCACAGTACTGTACAGCAGTCAGTAACTGCAGGTCAGATGATTTACCTGTATTCGCGATTTATTACAGGTATCCCCCATTTTACTCCACTTAGCCCCTGTGTTCGCGATTTATTACAGGTATCCCCATTTTACTCCACTTAGCCCCTGTATTCGCGATTTATTACAGGTATCCCCCATTTTACTCCACTTAGCCCCTGTGTTCGCGACTTATTACAGGTATCCCCCATTTTACTCCACTTAGCCCTATTTTTCGCTAACCGAAAGAAATCCGAAGAGGATTCTCGCTTTTACGAAAAAGGGAAAAAAGCAAAAATAGCCGTTATCATTTGTTTATCAGCGAGCCAGTTATAGATATAGGTATGCGCAGCATAATGAAATTTTGATCAATGACGGACCGCATATATGACGGTTGTCTCGTAAGATTATAATGGATCCGTCACATATTGTCCTTAAGCATTTACAGTTTTTTCCAATCATTTTCACACTTGTCTCAACACCATGCCCACTTTTTCACAACACTTCACACAGTGGGCTGTACCAATACACACCTGAGCACACCACTTAACCTTTGGTGCAAAA
>JAODLD010000088.1:12800907-12811311 GCA_026781065.1 Mormyrops boulengeri | reverse complement strand
ACCCACCTTGGTGTCGTCTGCAAATTTAACCAGTTTACTGTATGTATTGGTGTCAATATCATTAATGTAAATTAGGAGCAATAGTGGTCTTGAAATTGAACCCCACTATGAACGCAGGCCCACTGTGACATTGTGCCTCTAATAACTACTCGCTGCTTCCTGTCTGTTAACCAGGCCGAGGGGGCCTTTGTTCCCAGGAGAGCGGCTCCCACATCGCATCTACGCACCTGCAGGTCTGACTGCTGCACCTGTGCCGCCGCGCTCGCCACCTGCTCCTCCAGGTGCGCCAGCTCCTCGTCCGTGCTGCCGCTGCCGATGTCACGTGCGCACTCCTCCAGCTCACGCAGCTCACCCTCCAGCCTGAACACCGCCCCGGCAGCCAGGTACACCTGCAAGGGGCGGGGCCTGCCGTCACGCCTTCCGGAGTGTCTCTAGTGTACAGTATGTTGATATTGTGCCAACATTCATTCTGGATATTGTGTCTGTACTGGATGACTTAGCGTAAATTTCAGTACCTGTTTGACTTTACTCTTCTGAGCTGTCCAGGGGTCTGTACCCTGTCTGTTGTGAATCACAGCTCACTATGAAAGTGTGTACCCGTTTGTCTGTACTGATCTTTCCCATGTATCTGTACTCCTTGTATATGTGTGAGTGTATTCCTGGTCTCTCTGTACTGTGTCACCCTGAATGACTCTGTGTGTTTGTTCTCTGTGTCTGTACTCCGCCCCTTACGACTCCCCCCCGCCCCCCATTGTTCGTGGGGGGTATGGGGGATCCATACATTCTCCTCCAGGCTGAGAAGCTGCTCGTCCAGCTTTATGTCCCCATGGCTGGCAGGTCCAGGGGTGGTGCTGCCAGGCAGGGCCGGGTCGGTGGGCATGTCCATGGGGCGGGGCTTGCCCTCCACCTCCTCGATTAGGTTTTCCGTAGCATTCAGCACCCTTAGCACCTCGGTGGTTATGCTGCACAGCGACGCGGCTGAGTACTTCTGGCTCACACCAACACATAGACAGATGGAAGGGGGCGTGGTTATACAAGGGGAGGAGTCATGGGATGAGCGAGGCTCAGTTCAAGTCTGACAGTCACAGTCCCCAACCTAGCAACTGCCGGAAATATAAAAATTCAATCAGAGAGGCGATACTTTCATCTAGAATAACTGGCGTATGTCAGAGGTGGAAAGTTCATGTCCAGAAAGTACACACATCTGTACAAAATACTCATCATTCTAGACTTAGCAGGTTAATCATGAGGACTGGCATAGGTCAAGGTATTAGACAGATGTTTTTCCAGTGCCGGATTTCCAGCACTGTGCTCTACATCACTGATACAGTTTCATCTACAGACGCTGTCTGTCAAAATTACCAAAGATGATGCACCTGCAATCGGTCTAATGGGTCTTGCTTTTCACACCCTACAGCTTTTACCATCCCAATTCTGATTTGTACTTATTAAGATCATTTTAAATACATGAATATTACAAAACTGTACTTTCTACGACTGGAATTCATACAGTTTTCCAGCTTTAATTAAAACTCCAAGAAAAAGCAGTAATGTCTGCATCCTGCATTCAGCCTTGGGCGTCGGAGCAGCGATGCCGTGCCGTCCATTACGAGCTGCTAATTGGCATCGGAAGGACATTCAGGTATTTTTGTTTCACCGTGCTTGAAGGACTCTTAGCACCTTGCACCATTAGTTAAAAGCATTCTGAATGGGCGACTCTGAGGCGGACAGGCGAATGAATGAATCACAATGCTGTCGCACGATGTATCACGGCCCAGCACCCTTAACGACCCCTTCAAAGGGGTTCTGCAAGAGAAAAGGGCAAGATGAAAGCCTGGGAGAAGCCTCAGAAGTGCCACCCTGTCACATCCGAGGCGTCACGTGTCCTACTTTTGGGTCTCACTTGTAGTAACAGGGAGGACAGAGCCTGCCACTCCTGCTCAAAGTCCGAACCGTTCTGTCCTTCCTGACCATCAAGTGATGGAGGAGAGATCAATGAGGGACAGAGGGATGGAGGGAGGGAGAAGAAGGAGAAGGTTAGTGAAAGTTGAATGCTTAAGGAGAACATGAGCTGAGAAAGAAACATTTGCGGTCCTTAGCTAGTTAGGTAGTAGGTGGAGCAATTTTAAAGGTGCTTATTGGATTGGCTAGGAGAAGGAGGAACTCTTAGAGCTGCTAACTTTGGATTGGCTAGGAGAAGGAGAACTCTTAGAGCTGCTAACTTTGGATTGGCTGAGGCAAGGAGTAATTTAAAAGGTGCATTCTCTGTATTAGCTGATGGGAGTAAGGATAATGGGACTTACTCTGCGGATATCCTCGGCAGACATGTAATCCAGGGCTGAGGGGCTTCCTTCCTCGATGGTCGCTATGGCTCCAACGTCCTCCCCATCATTTTTTTTAGCTTTCTTTCCTAGCCTCTCTCTTCTCTTGGTCAGTCTTGCCGTCTCCATTTCAAGACCCTGTTCCTCCTCTTCGGTTAGCGATTCTTCTTCCTTTTTGCCTGCTAACAATTTGAGCTTCCCAGCACTCTGTCCCTCACGCTCTGCCACACTCCCCGCTAGAGGTTCTTTTTCTTCGTCTTCGGACTCCATGTTTCTTTCAGCCACCAGCTCAGCTCTCCTGCTTTCCTCTAATTCTGAACGCCTCTTTGCCTCCCATCCTGCTTGTTCCTCTGGCTCGTAATCATCTAGTTCCATATGTCTTTCGGCTTCACCTTGAAGGTCTTTCCCATCCTTTGTTTTTCCAGGTCGCTCTTCCTCCTTCCCAATCTGTCTCCCTCCATCTGCCATCATGAGCATTGCTGCCTTTTCTTTAACTTGAAACAGTCTTTTTCTTTCTCCACCTTTTTCTGACTCTACGGCGATGCGTTTCTCATCTAGTGATGCCCCCAGTCTGCTAGTTTCCACCTCCCCCTGTCTCTCCCCATCAGCCTTCTCCATTCCTTCAGCATCTCTCTGACTTCCTCTTTGCAGATCTACCTCAGCGTTGGTCTTCCTGATAGCTTCTCTCTCTCTTTCTGTCACTAACTCTGTAAATTCCTGGTGCTGAGTTGGCTCATCCATATCTGCACTCATCTCTTGGTATTTCCCCAGAATTCCTTCATCCATTATCTCGACCCGGCTCTCCACCACCATCATTGGCTCCCCTGCTTCTGTTCCCTCCTTATTGACAAATCTCTCCACAATCTTCTCTCCCGCATTCATTACCTGTCTCTTTTGGTCTCGCTGTTGACCTACGACATTCATCTTGATCTCTGTCTCTTCCATTCCACCAAACTTCTCTGACTGGCCGGATCTACGTCCCGATGTCTCTCCTGCTGGCGTCTTAACTGCCTCCCCCGCGGCCGCGGGCTCAAAGCCACCAGCACCGGGGGACACGGTTATTATGGTATCCAAGGTGTCAGAGATCACAGTATCACCAGGCACGGGCTGAAGAGCTGATTGGCTCACAGGACCTGGGCTTTCTTTCTTCTTGCTCTTCCTCTTGAAGGCGCTGACCAGGAAGGTGCTGTATTCCTGTGGGTAGCCAGAAACTCAGTTAATCACCAAAAAATTAACCCCAACATTAACCTCTTTAGAAGGCATCCTGAAATTGAAGTGTATTTAAGGTTCATGTTTTCCAATTTTAACTGTCCCCAGAACTACTCTAATAATTTAATATGAGCGTGTTAGTAGCTAATAATATACAGTGTTGATCGCTTCTAGACAAAGTGTTTCTACCGCACTTTGAGTTACAACCCACATCAGAATAAACATTATTTTAATACATTGTCAATAATTTTTAAAACTCAGAGACCATTTGATTATAAATATTGAACCTTTAATTTTGGATTTGTCATATACAGTGCTAAAGGACATACATTCATGTAGACCTGTGTTTGTACATTTAGATTATTCTGCATTTAAAGCAACCCTAGACATTGTCAAAAGGGAGCAGAAAATGCAAAAGATTATACAGGGCAGTTCTTATATGATCAGGGAATTATTTAAATAGCTTAATGAAAATTACTCTCGTTGTTTAAGTAATGTGCAGCATGAATGAGACTGAGACTAGTCAATCTAGTGCTGCCAGCTAGTGGTGAAATATAATCTTGCCCTGTCAAGTGTCATTTTTGAAAAAGGGCGACAGCCTCTGGTTAGCAAGATGCTAACTTGTGACAGTAAGAGTCTAAATGTTGGAGTAGTGCATTATGGGAAGCCTTTATTACTTACCGGGGCAGAGGACGAGTGCTGCACCTGATCCACAGCCTCCCGTTTGCTCTTCTTGTGCCTGCGAGACCTCCTGACCCGATCACCCTGCCCATCCTCTGGCTTGCCGCTGCAGTCCACAGGCATACTCCCAGATGCCTCTAGGGGGCGAGGTGGCCGATGCTGTCGGACCTTCCTCCTCAGGCTTGACATCAGCTGCTTGCTAGACTTGAGGGGGCTGCCCTGGGTAGAGGTGTCCAGGTCTGCGAGCGAGCCCGGCGGGGTCGGACCCAAGTGTGGGTCGGCCACGTCGGTCCACTCAGACTCCTGCTGCAACACCTTCTTGCAGATCTCCTGCAGGGCGGCGCCACTTGCTCCGTCACCCTCGCTGCCCGAGCCCATGTCGTCGTAGGCTGACACGGCCCCGGACTCCTGCTCCAGGGCGCTGAACACCATGCTCTTACACTTAGTCAGCAGACGTGGGCGCTGTTTACTCTGCAGGGCAATCCAGTTTCCATCGGGGCTTTGCAGCACTGACGACATGCCTCCAGGCACACAAAAAAACACACAGTGAGGAGTTGCTTAGTCACAAGGACACGCTTCATAGTGCTCATAGTAAATGTATGCACACATCTGATATTTACTACTATGGTACTACTCACTGGATGTCTCATGGGGTAAGCTCCAAACTCACTGCAACCCACAGTAGCTCAATAAGTATTCTACTCACAACAAGTATTGTGTTAACAGTGGATATTTTTGTGAGTAACTTCCCCAACTTTGAGTATAGATATATTAATTTCTCATTCATTGCAATTCATTGCAACCACAGAAGAGTATAAGAGAAATCACGGGACCACTAGTAATATTCAATCCGACCACGCTGAGCCGCTTTCTGCAATGAGTAGTATGATGCTGGTCCTCACTGGAGTTGTCCAGCTGGTCGACACTCTTCCAGCTGGCCAGGGAGGTGCCCGTGTCTCTCTTCAGTGAGCTGTAGTCCCTGACAGCCATCCGCGCCCAGCCCCAATCGTCGGGCCCCGCATCCCCGTCAGGGGCCTCCTCGCCAGCGCTCGTCAGGGAGAAGGCCGACCGTGACCTCTGAGAGCCGACACACACATACAGACACACGCGCGCATATGTGTGTGGGTGCATTCCTCATTTAATTTTCAACCAACGATCTGCTTCTCGTTAACATTAACCATATGGCCACGCAGCCTTATTTATAACAATGCTATAGATTCCGTGCTACCACCACATCCTTTTCCAGCACAACGAGTGTGAGCGCATAACCAGAATTTGCCAGCAGGTGGCAGCACATTGCCACAAACTAACAACCTGAGTGGCACAGACAATCAGAGGCGGTAAATCCGAAGGTTCAGGGTCTTTTTCTGATGCCTACAGACTTGGGGTGAGGGGTTATAGTCCCTACCCAGAGGGACTGGGCGGCTTTCAGGCGGGCCTGTGAGGGCAGAGTGCTCTGCTGGGACAGGGATGGGGGAGGAGAGGTGTCCTCGCCATCCTGAACAGGCAGCTCCAGCTTTCTCCTGCGGTGTATGATCTGTGACACGGAGAGATCAACCCTGTGGTCAAATGTACGTATCAAAGTAAAGCATAACAGCAGGGCCCATTGAGCCGTGGCAGATTATCTGGCACTATCAACACAATAGTAATTAGCACTAACAATTAGCAGTGAATGTTACCTAACTGTCCCAGTCACTGTATTCCACTGTATCAGCTGCAGGCCTGGCAGTGGGCAGCTCACCTTCTGCACAATGGACGTAGCCAGTTCTTCAATCAGCTCCTCCTTATTTTCCCGCAGGTAATGAGCTTCATTTTTCTTCTATAAAAATAATGATACCGTCACGGCTGCTACACATATGCGGAATGAACACCTGGTGCCCGTTCATCTGCAGTGCCCCCTAGTGTCTAAACGTTAGACCTGCGCTTCCATGCTGTTTTAGGTGCGTCTGACTGGGCACTTGAGTGTTACACACTATGGAAGAGTGGAGTACAGGAGAAAGGAGTGCATATTAGGAGGGGTATGAAGGCAGAGAGGTGATCACAGGCAACCTCTCACTCACCAGGCTGTCACAGTGCTCCTCAGCTCTGGTGATGGCATCTTCTACCGCCTCTTCCGCCACTCGCAGGGCAACGTGCAGCGTCTCGGATATGCTGTACTCTGGGGTACACACACATATGCAGACACACACAGACACACATGCAGACACACACAGACACACATGCAGACACACATGCAGACACACACAGACACACATATGCAGACACACATAGACACACACAGACACACATGCAGACACACACAGACACACACATGCAGACACACACAGACACACATGCAGACACACACGGACACACATATGCAGACACACACAGACACACATGCAGACACACACAGACACACATGGACACACATGAATATATAACTGCTTCACACTGGACACTGCAGCCCACAAACTGAAAAACGTATAGTCAATATTTATATACTGATAATATATAAATATATAATTAATTAAACTGTATGATATATAATAAAATATATAATTATATAATTAAACTATAATATGTAATTAAAAAGAAAATATACATTCCTAAAATAAATACATGTATACTTTAAAGTTACACGACTATACAGTTTCAAATGACCTTTCAAATTTTTTTTATTTATAATATGATTTTGACAAAAAAACATCCGGATCAGGCCGCAGTCCATGTGTCAAAACGCAAACGGTGAAACAACGTGGGACATTAATGGGAAGTTCTTGGCTAAACATACCGGCCACGGCCCGGACAGGGGGAGGCATCAGCACCAGAGCTGCGGACAGCTCCTTTAACTCTGTTATCCCCATCAGACTTGGGTAGAGACGGTCAGGAACCTCCATTCCCCCCCCCCCCCAAGACTCAGCTGGCTCATGTGAAAAGAGTGCCAGAAGAAACCGGAATGCTGGGCCAGGAAGCCTCCCACTCACCACAAGTGGCAGTGAGGAAAGCCAGGGCGCAAACTCACCGTAAGCCGGCAATGTGAATGTGGCAGGCGGGAAAATGCGCTTCGTCTGGATTTTATAGCAGGGATGTTTATTATTATTGTCCGCATGTGTTTTGGCTACGACGCGCCTGGCAGTATAAAGCAGTGGTGCTGGATTTATTTTCCGGTGTTTTTATACCGGGCCTCCCCGAACCCCTGACTGCAGCCATAATTACGGGTCTGTACTTAGACATAAGTACAACCTTGAGTGGGACTAGTCTCTGAGAGCGGGACCAAAAACACACCAATAAGGTGGAAGTACAAGCAAGAAATACTTCTTCATGTAGAAGACACTCACATCCAGACCAACACTTTTATTCAAGTTCTGACTAAACGGTCATAAAGCGAGTTTGTTTAAAGGTCAAACAGCAGGTACCAACAATCTGGAAACAGGTGGCTCTCCTGCAGCTGACCTTACCTTCGCTTTGTCTGTAGAACGTCAGATCACTGATGCTCCCCTCGTTGCCCATGCTTTCTTCATAGGCGTTGGCCCCTACAAGCATAGTGAGAGAGATCCACTTATGCAAGATCATCATCACATGCACATCAACATCAAACCCACAAAAACAACATCAAACCCATGGATCGACATCAAACCCACAAGATCATCAACATAAAGTCCACAGATCAGCATCAATCCCACGGGATCATCAAACCCACAGATCAACATGAACCCATGAGGTCATCAACATCAAACCCACAAGACAGTCATCAAGTGGGTGGGGTCAGGAACCTGTTAGGGCAGCTGTGTGTTTTATATCTTTACCTCACATCTTATGTGAATTATCGAAAGATTTTATTGCCTGTCTGCTCATTTGTGCAGCGGGTCACCTGCCATCCCTTGGGTGCAGGTTAAAACCTGCACATCTGAAGAACGCTGGCTTGGACGGGCTGGGCTGATTTTGCAATTGATTCCAAATAATGACATTTCAACACAGGAGTCGCAAAACCGATGAGGAAATGAAAGATTACGACATATGGCAGTGAACTTTCCAGGCTGGTGTGCATGACTGCACGTAAACGGACTGTGGTATGCAGTGCTGAGTGGCTGCCATCAGCCCTCTGGGAAGCTTGACCCGGCCGGCTCTGCCATCTGGAGGCATACTGCCCCCGCCCCCCCAGCTCACAGTACAGTGGGGGAGGGGGGGTTGTGGTTCTGGGGCTGAAAGGTTGCGACTGACGAAGGCTTGGATCTTCACATCCCTAATGCGCAGCCAGAAAAACAGCCATAAGTCCCAGCCCCCCCCCCCACATATCAGCCTGTAACATCGGCCGAAATCCGGTGGGAGTGTCAGGGCTGCAGAAAGCTTCCGCAGACAGCTCACGGATAAACAAACCATCACACGTGTACTGTAACTCCATTGGCACAGGCTGAAGGCAGCTGCAAGACCTCCCTGTTCTAATTAGAAAAAGTCAACAGGCAGATTCCAACCAGGAGGTCAGGGAACAAGATGACATATGGATTCACACAGGACTTAAGGCCTGTCCCTGGTACAAAACTACTATTCCCATCATGCACTGCACTGGGGGGGGGGCCGCCCCCCCCCCCCCCGCGGGGGGCCGGGGGGGCCCGTGAATCCCATCCTGACTTCCTTATCGTCCCCAGGCTTAGTGTAAAGCCGACCTTTGTCTGTAATGTGTTTTCACTTCCCGCTGCGGGCCGCGCTCTAGCAGCTGGGTAAACAGAGGATGGAGAGGATGAGATCAGTGTGGGACTGCGGCGGTTGGCCTGGGCACAGGGGCCCTGGCGATCCCAGACGGAGATGCACACAGGGGTCTCCGGTCCTCCTTTCCTAACGACCCTCAACACTGCTCTCGTATTCTGTCCCTGAACATGTCGGTAACATTCAGACTGAGGCCAGTGTCGTCAACCCTTAGTCCCCTTTTTCAGTGTATTGGTAGCACCGGGACATGGAAATTTCTTAGTGCATGGTGGTAGTGGTGGATTGTCTCATTTTTGGAAGAGGTGGATAGTACACTATTTATTCGGAAAATCAGTGTCCAGTTGGCAATGGCCAATGAGGCAATAATTAATTATTATTTTCATCAACTATGAGCATATAGAATCCTATTATTTACATTAGCAGACTATATAATCAATGGGCATTAAATAATGGACAGATATAATTATGTTTCATCCCCTGACTTCCAAGCTTTAACGCCAATGAAGGAATGTTTCACGCATTGTTGGGCTTTGCTGTATAAATGTTTTTAGTACTTTAATCTTTGTATAAAGGTACAGTATTCTAGCACAAAAACGGATTGAGGGCAGAGTATGATGTCATCTTGTCTGGGGGGGAATGACCCAGCTAGAGAATCTATGGAATAATATGTCATTTGATATGTGGGCCTTTTTATTGCTGTAGAGTGATGTGTGAACATGGTAATTTCACACTCGGCTATTAAGAAAACATTCTTGACATTTAATCTACGATAAACTAATAGGGGTTTAACTTAGATTCAGTAGGTGATCTCAGTAAAAAAATGTTAAGTGCTGTCATAAGAAAGCAGATTTCAAGTCAGAATGATTGTAAAAAGCTTTTATTTTTATTAAGATTCGAGATCAATGGTTCCTTGTTCTGCTATAAAAAAGATTCTGCTGAAGAAGAATGAGTCCTTTCTACCATACAAACTACTTACAAGCATTAATTAGCAAAATGCGTCGTTTAGTTGTATTCAACATTTCATTGTCAGAATTTTTTAGCTAATGTTTATCGTTTCATTGAAAAATAACTGCTTTTCAAATTTAGGTTTGTTTTGACAAAGGGAAATACTTTTTTCTCAAATTTGTTTAATTACAAGCGATTCTTCATAGTGGCTCAGTGCTTCATTGGGCGGCCCCTGGCTCTGTGTGTGTCTCCCATGCTCTTATGAATTTCCTCTGAATTCCCTGGATTTCGTCTACACCCCCAAACCATGCAGTTTAGGTGACCTGCTGTGTGAATCTGTGTGTGATTGTGTGTGTGAATGTGTGTGTGAAATGGATGGATGGATGGATGGATGGATGCATTAATTCTAAAACATTCTGACCCAGGAGATAACTTATCACCAGAGGTGGCAATTTCAGGTCCAGAAAGTAAAAATCCAGACCACGATTTTGTTTCAACCAACCACTTGAGTACTATTTGACTGTGACTCTTTGCTCAGCTGGTTGGTTGAAACAAAATCCTG
>JAODLD010000088.1:12790728-12800807 GCA_026781065.1 Mormyrops boulengeri | reverse complement strand
GGAAAAATTTTACATTTTGTTTAACACCGGAATTTCGGCCTTTCCCTGGTAAAAAAATAATATTCCCACAATGCAAGGCACTTCCCCCCCCCCCCCCCCCCCAATAAGTATAATGACCTTTGTGCAGACAAGACATGTTAAATACATTCTACTTGTACTTCATTTACCATCCAAACACTTATTCAGTAGATGACACAGATGGGGGCCTGGAGCCTATCCCATCCTGCAAAGGGCGCAAAGTCGACGTACACCCAGGATGGAACGCAAGTTCATCGCAGGACACAAACGAACACCCTAACTGTCCGGAACTTTCAGGAGACACCGACTTCAAGTGGAACCATAGAAATCAAAGACAATTTGGAGATTTCCTTACAAAAATGCACTTTCACAAGGCATTCGCTGGAAGACCAAGAAAGGATAAAGGAACACGGACCGGAACGGACCAGACCGACCTGATTTGCAAATTCAGCAGCTGGCAAGTGATCGAGCACAAGTTTAGACCTGGGGATTTATGTAAGATTTAAGTAGTGCTACTGGCCGGTGTTCAGGCAACATTACGCTGTGCTGTTTTTAGATTTGTTTTTGCTGAGCTATGAAGTGCTTCTTCAGTTTTTTTGTCCCCCCCAAAACTGTGCCCCGCCCCGAAAAACATGTGATACCCAGCTGCCACTGATAACAGCTGTCTGCAGTGTTGGCGCTAGAGGTTCAAATGCTGCCCCCATTCTGCGTGGAGGAGTTTCCATATTCTCTTCCTAATTTTGCTATCCCCTGGGTTCAAAGACAGACAGGAGCCTACTGGCAGCATCCATACCCACGGCGTACCTGACAGCTCCGACGGTGGGTGCTGGTCCGCAGTGAATTTCCTGTAGAGCGTCTTCAGCACCTTGGCTCCCCCAAAGCGCTTGAAGCGCCTCCTCACATTACAGTAGTACCACTCCAGAGACTGCGTCCTCAGGAACCTGTGGGGAGGTCGGAAACACACCAGCTGACCTCTGACATGCATGCGTTACTCACTGACCAGAAAATAGAGGAATAAGAAACTCGTGTTTCCACGTCTTGAGACCGTCTGTGATGTATGATTTATGAAATATCTCCGTGGGCCCCCAGTATCTTCTCTATAGACCTCCAAGAGGTCACGGACCTCAGATTAGTGATGCACCCAAGACCACCTAAACCAAGACCAAGTCATTACCAAGACCAGAGTGTATCGAGACCAAGACCAAGGCAGGGTAAGACCGAGACAAGACCAAGACCAAAGCAGGGTGAGACCGAGACAAGACCAAGACCAAGGCAGGGCGAGACTGAGACAAGACCAAGGCAGGGCTATACCAAGTCAAGATCAGAAACAGACTACATAAAATAACACACTATATAATGTGGAGCATAGGCACCATCTTGGGGCTAGGCAATATGGCCTAAAATCTGTGTCAAGTATAAGTTTCATTCTCAAATTTCAATTTGATGGACATTTTTTCTGAAAAATTCAATATAAATGCTTCTGTACAAATGTAACATAAGACACACCTTATTGGTTGCATTTGAACTTTGAAGCAGGATGTTTTACACTCATCCTTCTTATGAGGAAAAACTACTTGCGCCTGTTGAAATGTCTCAATTTTTAGTCTCATACTTAATAATTAATACAAAATAATACATAAATAATAATAAATAATACATAATCTCATAATTAATACAAAAATTTGCGGGCACTACAAATATAATCTTATACATGTTGAGATTAGAGTCTCTGTGATGTGGGAATGCAGGGGTAAGGTCTTGAGACCCAGACCAGTCTCGAGTACTACAAGACTACCTTGTAAGGTACAGAAATGGACTCTGAGGAACCCAATGGTACAAAAATGTTCTCATAGTCCAATTCTGTACCGTACAAGATACAATTACCTACAGCTAAGGGCACAATTGGAAGATCCTTAAGGGTCCAGCGCCAGGGACAAGCAAAGGTACAAAATCGTATTCTTTTTATTCTGACAATGTGGCGGTTGGAAAGGGGAACGGGGTGATTTTATTTGGTGCCCTGAGAATATAAAAGACAGCTGACCAAACAAACAAACATCTACACACCACCTTGCACCTTCTGTCTGAAATGACTGGAGAGAAAACCCATGAGAGCAGGCCTATGGCTTCCATTCACTCTCCATCCATGATGCATACAGAACAAACATACCTTAATAAAATAGTGACACTTTACTCATGCCTGTGGGGAAATCGTTTGTTCTTCTGTCTTGTCTTGCTCACACCGACACATATAAACTGGAGAGAGCAAGCTTGCGGGCCACAGCAGAGAGCTGGTCAGTGTACAGCTCCCCTGGAGCGATTGGGGATTAAGGGTCTTACTCAAGGGCCCAATAGCAGCATCAGGCTCCCAGCCCTGAGATACGAACTGGCACAGATCACAGGCCTGTGTCCTAATCTCAGTGCTAAACATCGCTCCCATTCTAAGTTCATTTTGGGAGAGTAGTGGGGCCTGACCCCAGACCTCACCTCTCCTCCAAAACACCCACACCTTCCCTGCATTCCAAGAGTTCTATGAAGCCGATGGCTTATTTCTGAATTTATCCCACATTTCTTGTGCAGAGAGAAGTGTCTGATGTGTCAACATGCTCTTGTTGACGAAGGGGAAATTACTTGAATTTGAGACATGGGTACTGACATAGGGACCCTGATGTCAGCCACACAGCACTGAGTCCCCGTCCCCTCACTCTGTCCCTTGGCCCGACCCCGAGCCCGATGGGAAGCGGGAACCGGAGCTGTTCCCCATCAAACGGGTCCAATTCCACCCACATACTCATCTCTCTCCTCCCATGAAAGGCTCTGTATCTCACCCTTCATCCACCGATGATCAGCCCCCCCCACCTCTCCTCCCACAGCACACAGCCATAAGTGACACAAACCCTCTGAGATCCCGCAGCTCTCTTCCACACCACTCCCCCATTCCTTAGGCTCCTGTCTTGTCTCCAGCATTTTACTCATCCTACCTCCCACGAATCATACACTAACCCCTGAAATCCCAGCCTCCATATGTTCTAGTTTCACTCACTTGCTGGTTGCACAATGGATTTGAAGCCGTCGCTGCCCCTAAAGGATGGTGTTCAGCACACAAAAGTGAATTGCTTAAACTCCGGGGTGCTTGGGTCACTGGCTAGCATGATAATCTTGAGACTGCATCTGTAAACTATGAGCAAACTGAAGTCCTCCAGCTGCCAAAGGGTCATTTGGTGCCAGTCATCCCTGTAGAATTTCTTCTCATAAACAGAGCACTCCATTCATTACAGTACATTTTTTGAGGCAACAAACATCATGAGCTCCAGGCCAAAACATACCAGGCAGCACCTGCTCTCTCCACTTTATCTACAAAAGCCCACTTTTTCTATAACACACTCCCCAATGTTCTAAGTCATTGTACGTAATTACACATCATTATACTGTGTAATACTTAAATAATGTGCAATCACCCACACTGCATATCACACTGTATATATATATAAAACCCTATTTAGTTTTTTATTCCTTCCATATGTATATAGCGCCGCAGAACTTTTTGCACTATTTGTTTATTGTTTGTTGGGTAAAAGTTCTACATGCATGTTTGCACTGGAGGAGCTGCTTTTAATCTCATTGTACATGTGTATAGTGACAATAAGAGGCATTGTATTCTATTATATTCTATTCTATTAAGGATAGCAGTTTTCTAAATATCAAGAACTCAACACTCAATGTTACAGTAAATACTGCAATGTGAGTGTGTTAGCAAGCTTTGGCTTGTTTATGTCCTTCAGCCTCTGATATCAGAGACTGGAGGGAGAGAAAATGGAAATAAGTAGAGATACATGGAGATAGGGAGGGGGAGGATCTGTTGGTGCTTAAACCATATCCTATACAACGAGGTTGACTGTCAAGAGACCATAGTAACCTGCAACCCCCTACAATCTTACAGTCAGACAACCTCTTCTGCTCATGAGAGTTTTACTTATACAAAAATGTTCTGGGGGCCGAATGAAAAATGATTGGTTCAGAGAGATAACCAATCAGATTGTAGAGGAGGTGGGTTCAAGCAACTAGAAGATGTGGGACCAACCAGTCATGGTCCCACCTCCTTTAGTTGTTTGGACCCGCCTCCTCTATAATCTGACTGGTTATCTCTCTGAACCAATCATTTTTCGTTATGCCCTCAGAACATTTTTGTATACGTAAAACTCCCACGAGCATCTCTTCTAACTGATTATTTTTCTCAGGGTCATGTCAACAAAACCACTCTCAAATGGGATGCCAGCTCACTAATCCCCTCCCTAAACCTCAACTCTTCACACAGTTCCTAACAGAAGTTCCTACACTTACTCCCCCGGTTCTACTGGGGATTCCTCACAACAGTGATGAAAGGATTCCCCCCGAAGCATTACTCACAAACAATTACCATAATTACCATATGCATATTGTTTAGGCTTTGGCTCATTAGCATCAAGTCTGCAGGCGCTGCGTTATCATCCCGCTCAGCCACCTTCATTTGGGGCTTTTCTGCACGTTAGCGAGGAGTTTACATGTGACACCTTTGTCTCTGCAGCCCACGGCTAATCATAGTGTTGCAAGCAGCTCCACCATAGTTAAAGAGTAACATTTTGACAGCTTCTGAGGTGGTCTCAGTTGGGTCGACAGCCAAAAATGAGATTTCCCCATGATGTTTTCAGAATATTGTCATGTTGTTAGGACATCTGCGCAGAGACTTCCCTCATCACCTCCATTTCTAGAGCAGGCTGCCGGGGGCGATCCCCATGACTGGGTAGAATGGACCTGATGCCCAGCACCTCCCCCCACCCAAAGAGGGGCTGATTAAACCACACCTGACAAGTCATCAACAGGCACCCACCTAAAGAAGGCGCAAACACATTAACAGTCCAGAGTGAAACCCACCAATTTCACAGTTTGTCAACACCGATTTGAGTAATTTGTTTTATACTCAACATGTAGAAATTCAGCACTGGAATTTCTTTGACACAGAAGAAGCTATTTATGTCACAAGCTTAATGGTGGACCTGGGGGTGTCTCTATCCAATAGATGCATGTACTGATAGAGACACAAGATCCAAATATCACCTGGACCCGCAGACAGGATGCACATGTTTACATACACACAAAGTCACAAAGAGGCACCAGTGCTAAACTACATGCACTGACACCATAGTACAAATGACATGCATGTAAGTGCATGGGGCAAATCTACACACACAGACACACACACACACACACACACACACACAGACCTGTACTCATATTTTTCTGGGGACTGTCTATTCATTTCTATGGGCATAACCCTAATCTCAACAATGACATTCCCAACCCCTAACCAGCCCTAAAGTTAGTAACCAAACCAAATGCTAGACTTTTGACATTTTTTGTTTTTTTATTGCAGTCAGAGACTTTTATTAAATTGAGTTTCTCTTGTGGGGACCAAGAAATGGTCCCCACAACATCAAAATAACAGGTTTTTATCGCATTTTGGGGACATTTGGTCCCCATTGGGGGGGATTAATGTTCTTTAGCCCACCCGAATAAATGTACACTTATTAGTTTACAATGTGCATTCTCATTCTTTTTAACCCCCTAGTAAATACATACACCCGCTTTTCATAAATCTCTAGTGATCATCCTGTAAACAATTAATAGCTAATGTTGGCCAAAATTTTTAGAAGAACGATCCCATCCACAGCAGCCTACACCATTCTTACAGAATGTCATAGACGGTACAGATCATCTGATCCACACACCAAGAGACATGTTTGTGAGTGACGGTCAGCATTATTTAGCACAGGCTTCGCAAGCAGCTGAAGATAACTGGGGAAGTTACAAGGACTAACATGCATCTGCCTGGATATCAGGACAATGCTAAAAGAGAACAAAGCACAACATGTATCAGATGCACGAGGTCGTTCTTCTAGAGATAATCTACTGAACCTTCTGCTGTAATGGATGAGAAGAATCCCGTGGAGTGCAAAGCACCCTGACATCAAAAACGACTCTTCTCCCTAAAAATCATACACCAGCTCTCCAGCATACATGTCTAGAATAAATAAATTAGAATAAATATTCTAATATCGCCATGGATACAGTTTACACAGGTATAACGCAGATCGATAGCAATCAAACGCATTTAATACACACAGGAATCAATAACATAGGTGTGACACTGGCTATCAATCTCAGAGGTATAGCAAACATGGGAACCAAGCACACATGAATCACTCACATGGGTATAACACAGATGGGTATCAGTCATACAGGGATCACTCACAGAGGTATAACACAAATGGGTATCAATCACAGAGGTATAGAAAGTGTGGGTATCAGTCACACAGGATTCACTCACATGGATATAACATAGATGTATATCAACCATACGAATATAACACAGAAGCATCAGTCACATGGGTACAAATGAGACTGAATTCCAACACATCAGAACAACGTTCATGGCTATCAATCACACACATACAACACATATGGGTATCAATCACATCAGAATAACATACACGGTATCAATCACATGGTTATAAGGCACAGGGGCATCACTCACATGGCTATAACAGAGAGTGACATCAACCACACCATCAATCACATCAGAATGACATGCATAGGTATCAATCACAGTGGTATTACACACAAGGAATCACCCAATGGGGTATCGTCTACCTGTTGCCATGGTTACACTTTGACAAAAAATCAGAAACCCAGCACAGTGCCCCAACCCCTAAAATAAATTGGAAAAAACAATCATCATTTTGAATGATCAGAAGTATAAGGATGGCGATGTGTCTAAATAATCAGTTTGTGTGTTTCACTTATATGTTAAGCCAGTTTTTGGAGAAGCAGCTCTGTGTCGCCTGCAGTGGGGGGTGCGGGGGGAGGCGAGAGTCCTGAACCGGGTCTTCAGAGCTGACAGTAAGAACTCCCCGGAAAGAGCCGGCAGACTCTTTCAGTTACCATATGGGCAGGAGCATCCAATCACACCCTGCGGGATCTGGGTAGAATCCAACGAGGCGCGGGGTCCCTCTCAGATATGTGCACACCCCCCCCCCCCCCAGGCAGGCTGTGGACTGTGCAGTTTAATGGTGGGCGGGGAACCCCCCTGTTGGGAAGCGGCAGACGGACACCCCGCCCCCGACACGCCCACTCACAGGCCATCAGCCTTTTTCCGGCGTTCACTCAGCGCATTTTCTAGGGAACAGCGAGGTGACTAGATCACACCTGAAAGCACTGTGTCACCAATCCTACGCACACACAGAAATACACTCACACAGACACACTCACAGACACACACACAAATGCACTCTCCCTCACACGCACAGACGAATGCATTCTCGCACACAGATACACGCAAATGCACTCACAGACACACTAACAGAGACACAAATCCACTCACACACAGATATATTCACTCTGTCTCTCTCGCTCTCTCTCACACAGACACACACACAGACACACAAATGCACTCACAGACATACACACACAAAAAATGCACACACGCTCACAGATACACACATACTCACAAATGCACACACACACATACATACACTGTAAACAGACATATATACTTTATAGACAGATAGAGAGAGAAGCTTTATTGATCCTGATGGGAAATTCAGGCATACGAACAATGGCACTCCCACACGCTCACACCGACACTCAGAAACACTCGTACTCTGTGACACACACACGCACACACACACACCTGTGCACTCCCAGACACTCCCCTAGCCATCCTCACAACCCCAGGGCGTCCGCGCGGACCCAACCTGCTCTTGTTGCACGCGCTGCAGAGCCAGGCGCGCTCCTCCTCGCTGTAGCTGCTGCACGCCGGACACACGTTGAAGCCGCAGTCCCCGCACGGCCGCTTACGCTTCAGCAGGAAGTTGAACGGCGAGAAGCAGCGCATGCAGCAGCGCCGGTTAAAGAGCTCCTGCCTGGACAGCAGGGAGCAGCGGCTGCCTTCCTCGTCCAGTTCCTGCTTCATGTCGCTGCCGGGGAGAGAGAGCGGGAGATAGAGAGGGAGGGGGGAGGTGAAGGGGAGGGGGAGGGAGGGAGTCAGTGAGTGACAGACTACATGCGATCTCAGAAGAGCCGCGCTAACTTTCGACTCGTCGGGGTGTGGAGAGGGGCGCTTGAATGCGACAGGCTTGGGAGAACAAGATGGTCAGACATACGACCTGGGGAAGATGGTGTGTTAATACCGAGTGTCCATCTCTGCTGCGAGTGCAGACACCTGAACATAGCACTGCGAAAGGCGAGGTCCCAGCGCTAAAGCAAGCTGTTTTGCCATTTATTAAATGTATACTGTATTTAAGTATTTAACTGTGTTTCCTAGGATAGGTTTCTTACTCCCATGACCCAGTAAAGGGCGTTTACAAACAATCCTGTTGGTAAACACCAACGCTATGCAGTCTTTCATGTGACAGACAAGTATACAGATGTGAACCCTGCCAATCTTTAGTCAGTGTGGTGAGTGTAGGCAGTTTTAAAGGATGGAGAACCTCCCCTTAGCCTAACCTAATTTTACCAGACTTGATCTTTCAGTGTTCATCATCATATCCTCCTCATGTCCCTAGCTAACACTGGGATCGAACTATCAGGCCTGTCCTGGATGTAATCCTTCATCTGGGGTAGCCCAGCCAGGTGGCTTGGAGAGCCCTCAGTCTGTGCGTCTCGCCTCTGGGCCCCGCATAGATCCGAGCTGGATGAGCAGATCTGCATCCTTCCCCTCCGTCCCCCATCAAGATTCTTCGTTCACCACACAGCTCTTGCTCAGTTTTTCTATGTCTTCAGCTACAAACATGAGCAGCCTCGTATCACACTTGATAAAACCCTCACCTTCTCCAATCATACAGCATCAGTTACCCAGTACTGCAGATGCTCGGGATTGACAACTTCGGTCAGTTGTTCTGGAGTGAGATTTTCAATTCGAGACAAGCCTGCACACACATGCATACACATTTACATGTATGTGACAGTTTTATTACCCTGTAAATAGTCTGTAGGGTTTGCAAACTACGCCAACGCTTTTGGTGTAGCTAATTTTAGGCTTGTAATAGAATAATATAGATTTGCCTTAAGATTTCTTGCATGAGCATGAGTGAGAAAGTGTGAGTTTCAATTCAATTCATTTTTATATAGCGCCTTTCACAACAAAGTCACCCCAAGGCGCTATACATGGATGTGTTGTGATACATTGCAACATCATCAAGAGAAAGCAATACAAAAACAGTAAAAATTTAGCAAAACAGAAATAGACAGTACAGACGTAGCAAACTGAGAGAAATGTGCAGAGTTTATCAGTGCAGTGTGTAGAGTACAGATTTAGCAATGCACAGAATACAGATTTAGAAACAGTAATGAACATACTTAGCTAACTGGGAGTAATGTGTAGAGTATATATTTATCAGAGTAATATGCAGAGTACAGATGTATCAGAGTATTGCACAGAGTACATTTATCAAACAGAATAATGTGCAGAGTACAGATTTATCAGAGTATTGCACTGACTACAGAATTAGCAAACAGAGTAATGTGCAGAGTACAGATTCAGTAAATGTGAGAGCAGCTTGAAGGGAATGCAGATTTAGCACAGTGACCATGGATGTATGAACAGGAGAATGGTGTGGATCTAAGATTCTGCTGTCATCAGCCCAGGGGCCTGAGGGTACAGCCCACACTGTGCTAGAGAAGCTCAGGGCTGGATCTCTCAAACACACACACACACACACACCTTAATTATGTCTCATGCAGCGTTCCTTCAATGCACTTTAAAAACAAATTCCTTCAGTGTCACTGGCTTTATTGGTTCGTATAAATATTTGTCGCAAGGCAAGAAAATAAGTGTCACACTGAAGCAGCAGAAAACCCTTGTTTTGAAAAGAAAAGCGGAATAAGTGAAAACCAGTGGAAATTAGAACCCTGACAGTGTTGAAATATCACTCATTAAAAAGGCATCGATCTCACCTTCCCAGAGAAATTAGAAATGGGTGGGCCCCCCCCCCCCCCCCCCCCCCCCCCCCCACCAAAAAAAAAAAAAA
>JAODLD010000088.1:12770813-12790718 GCA_026781065.1 Mormyrops boulengeri | reverse complement strand
CCCCACGGCCCCCACCCCGAGACGCAGAAAAAAATTCACATCAGGAGTACAGACTGTGAATGTAATTTGGGAGCTTCCACAGAACGTCGAACCGCGGAGAAATTAAAATGCACAGAAGTTGACACGACAAGCCACGAAAATCCAATTTCTCCAATAAGTCAACACGGCTTCAAAGGACTGGCTTGCACACAGACAGGGCGTGGCGCTGTTGCCGCCACGGTAACGATGACGGACGGCCCTGGAAAGCCCTCCACACCAAACCAGGGCTACTACACCCAACACTCACTCTGGGGTCTGTATCACTAAGCGAGATTTGTTAGTTAGCTAGATAACTTGTCAGATTGAAGGTACCCCAGTTTAAACAGACTTTATCTTCATTCACTTGTATTTAGCCCAGACTACCTAAAATCCGACAAGTTATCTGGCTAACCCAAAAATGCAGCTTGGTAATACAGCCCCCAGGTCTTTCCTGTCCTGTTCTTTACGTTACATTTACTCACATTTTTATCCAAAGTGACATATGATCGAAAATGCAGGATCGGATAGTCCCTGCAGCGCTCAAGGTTAAACATCTCACTCAAGGGCCCATCACACTACAGAACCTGGGATTCAAACCAGCAACCTTTAGATAACAGGCACAGCCTCCTAATCTGCTGAGCCACACACCTCCCCCTATTACTGCCCCAGGATACCCCCAAATACCCCCCGACATCAATCTCAAGCTTTAACTTCTGAGGAAGTGCTAATAACCAAACCAGCACACATTTCCTCTTATTTATTCCCCTGAAGTGCTTCCAAGAAACCGGTTTCCTCATAAATACACCCACGTTTGGCTATCAAATAAAATCACCATGAATTCTCTCTTACCTCTCCTCTGCATCACCAATGCATCTCCTAACCACAATGGTTTTTTTTTACAAAATAAAAGCAGCATATGGCTTTTATCCACACCCTCCGAGCGAGACTGAGAAGCTCAAACGAGCCGGGATTCAAATGAGAATATTAAATATCCTGGCCTAGCAGGATTTTGCCACACTGTGCTGAAAGCTACCAACCTGCAGTATGGTCAGACATCACTAGCTGCCCACAAAACAGATAATTCCATCCACCCATCCATTTTCTAAAACCCCTCGTCCTATTCAGGGTTGCGGGGGGTCCGGAGCCTATCCCAGAGGCTACGGGTGCAAGGCAGGGAACGACCCTGCGCCAACCCATCACAGGGCACAGAAGCGATAGTTACAGATTTTAACTGCCATACTTGTTGAAACACATAACCAGTAGGAGAGCCTCGACAGCCAGGCCGACCAGCCTGACCCCTCCACGGGGTCCCATCTCCATGGAAACCGACAGCTGCCAGCAGAGGGCCCCGGGACCAGATAATGCTGCTGTGAAGAATCAGGAAGAATCACCCACACACCTCTGTCTGCCTGTGGACGTTCCACGGACTCTATTGTTAATGCAGTTAATGATTCCAGACTGCATAAGAAATCAGCAACAGATGGAAACTGATGACAGAAAAATACTTAACCCTTTATTTATTTGAAGCAGTTGAAGATGGGTGGAGCACTTGTTTTCTGGGGGAATTCCACACAGCATCTGTTTTTTTTTCCCCCAGAAAGTACATATTTTGTTATCATTTTTCCCCCAAGGACAGCAGAATCCATTACATGAAACACAAATGGGAGATAACACTCCGCAGGTTAATCACCCAACGCCAGGCCTGTCCTCAGAGAATGAGAGTAATTACACTCCCCCGGCATGCAGGGCACGCCAGTCCAGCACTCTCAGTGCCATCTCCTGCTCAGGCGTCTCACCCCGTACAGAATGAGATACCTTCCTCCTTATTTTGCAGTTTTATTTCCTAAAGAAAGCGGATCGCTTTTCACCAAGCAGCGCGTCTCCGCGTTCGCCCGGAAACTGCGGCCACGGACGCAGCCTGGAGGTGCTGATCGCGGGAAATCTGCCCCATCCTCCTGACTCTGCTAACCCAGAGACAGCATCGCCCTTCAAGTCTCCAGTTACCACCAGCCAGCCCATGCATTTCCCTGGGCCCCCCGAGGTTAGGGCCCCCTGATGGCAACAAACTACGACACTGGGGGAGGGGGGGCAAAGTGACTTTTTGAGTGGAGCCTTAGAGATCACAATCCCGCCCCTGGCTGCACCCCTCACAGAGGGTTTCTCTGAAGCTGTCCCCTCAAAGCATTACTTACATGTTCCAACAGTGGGCATAACCACATTTACCTGATACCAAAACCATCGCTGACTAAGAATATCGATATAATACATAACAGTCATTCATCTGATGCTCTTACCCATAGTGGCTTGTACTAGAGAGAAGGGCCACAATTTATATGGGATTTAAACCCACAAGCTTTGCATTAACACAATGCGGTACTTGATGAGCTTGATGAACTGTAAAACACGTAAGCACTGTGCTGATGCTAGCACCATGAGGATTCATCGCAAGCTGGGATCACTGGAACATATCCCATCCTGTTGATTGTTCTATCATGCACTTGCTTAAATATTAAATTTATCATAAATGTAAACATTTTACAATAATCGCGGATAGCCGAAACTACAGATAATAGCAAATCATGTGCGGACCCCATATATAATGTAATTTTTGTGTATATGCATATGATAAAGTTTGATTGATAAACTGCGCAGTCAGACATTACCAACATTACATTATACAGTGCTGTACAGTACTGTACTCTCTCAAATGAAAGGGATTCTGATGTTTTAACCTAAGTCTCAAGAGATGCTATAGCAATGAAAAATATCACGTATCAAGGAATGACAGAGCAATGAAAATCATGCTTTTTATAGCCCTCAAAGGACGAAGGAGCAATGAAAAAACACAGGCTAGTGTTACACATTTTATGGTAAAAATATTGTATTATGTACTTGTACCTAACCTGTAATAAGAAACGTTTATTTGTTCAAAAATATCTTAGTGGCTGCGCCTTAGCTTACAGCCTGTACTTGCTTGGCGAGCAGTTTGAAACTTATGAACCATTTCTGGAATTAAACTGTGGATAACTGAAACCACGGCCACGGGGGTCCAACTGTATATTGATCCTAATTATTCATCACAATTATTCATACGCTACTTTTGAGCAGAGTGAAGTGGAACTCGGCAAGAAAGCAAATATTAAGAAGATAAATTAAAATTTGCAGCTTTCTGGAAAAGCTTCAGGCTCTTAACCGCAGTGACACTCATTGTCTCAAGCTGGGGTATAGGGAGGTCCACGCCGTTGTGACAGTCCACTCCAGTGAATTTCACGGGAAGCTGATCCAGATCCGTGCAAGGGAACCAAGGGGCTGGCCGAGCCGGGAACAGGCAGATGATTCAGTCAGCTGAAGGCACCACACCAATCCACCCCACGAGCCGAAAGAGCATGGTGCACCGGGGCAGGCCTGCTTGGGATCCATGTTGCCTGGCCTGGTCAGGGGGCCGGCCTTACACTGTGACAGGTTGGCAGCATGATATTCAGCCTACGTATGTTACAGAAAAACTCCAACTGTAACAACCATATGGGAGCTATGCCGTAACAAATTTGGAATTAACCAGGTCTGCGATCATGAGAGATTAACCCAGCCTGCAACGATGAGGAATTAGCCAGTCCTACAATTCCGAGGAATTAGGCAGGTCTACAATTGCGAGGGATTAGCCAGGTCTGCGATGGTGAGGAATTAGCCATGTCTGCAAGGGTTAGGGATTACCCATGTCTGTGAGGGTGAGGGATTAGCCAGGTCTGTGTCAATAAGCAATTAGCCAGGTCTGCGTTGGTGAGCAATTATCCAGGTCTGCTTTGGTGAGGGACTAGCCAGGCCTGCGATGGTGAGGGATTAGCCAGGTCTTTGAGGGTGAGGGATTAGCCAGCCCTGCGATGGTGAGGGATTAGCCAGGTCTTTCAGGGTGAGGGATTAGCCAGGCCTGCGAGGGTGAGAGATTAGCCAGGTCTGTGAGGGTGAGGGATTATCCAGGTCTGCAATGGTGAGGGATTATCCAGGTCTGCATCAGTGATTCACCTTCTGTAAATAACTAGAACTGCATGTTTTTTTTAAATCAAGGTCCCCTTTGCAATACCAGTGTAATGGCTGATAGGGTAGCAGATATTAATAAGTAAATGCTCGGTAGACATGTAGGGAATCCTTTTGGGTTTGAACCTTTCAAATGTTCTGCCTTTTGAATAAATACCACACAGGTCCAACCAAGACTCCCATGATGAAGGAATTCACCTTGGCCAGGTCGTGAGGCTTGGGTACACTCCATGGCGACCCCCAGCCTCCAGACCGGAGGCTGCCTGTTGCTAAGCAATGGCACCTGGGCAAGAAAGATTTTACACGTACAGCGGGGGGAACAGGTTCCTCCAGGAACTGTATCATAGGGGCTCCACACATTTCCTGCAGTTCATGCTGGTTGTATGGATCACACACTCTGAACTCTTCCTAGATTCCAGCGGCACCTCCTGGTGGGAGGAGGACTACACTACAGTGATGTCATCTGCCTTTTGTCTATGGCACGCACTCCTTCTGACCCAAGTTCAATGGGTCCACATTTCTTCCCAGGAACGAAGGCTGAGTGCTAACACCACACTTCAGGACATGCAGAGGAACATCTGTCACCAAAGCGCATTCACGGTGAGCCGGATGTACTGCCCGACCCCACCCCGGAGTCACCGAGGGGCTTCCTGTGCCCCCAAATGTGTCCCTGCTGCATTAAACAACCCAGTCACCCACCAAAATGAATAGCAGACAAACCGAACAAAAGAGAACTAGACCATTAAAAACACATTGACCAATCAGAGACATCCTGAGAAAGTTTCTTTTGTAGAACTTGAGATTTCCATAAATGCCTACAAAGTCACAGACCTCCAGCAGCACCCTATGGCAGTCCTTTTCCCAGGCTGCTCCAGTGAGTGCTCACCGGTCCCATCTAGAAGGTTCCATCCGCATAGACAGGAGCCAGTGGGGTGAAATATCCATATAGCGGTTGGCTAAAATGTTTTTACATATTTTTATATGCAATAGTATGGAAAATCTATTTTAGCATACTATAATTGTGTACCAGAACAGTAAAAAAATGTAAGATACAGATATTTGAGGGGCATCCGGCCACAGTGTACATTCACACACTGCTGGTAAGCAACAACTTCTTCATTTCTGCAGCCCTGGTCTGACCTGCAGTCTCACCATCACAAGGAGAGGGAGCAGGAGGCCGAGCCGTCCTCAGGGCCCAGCCGGGGAAGGAGTCCCTCTGTGTTCAGTGGACACCAGCAGAACCCATGCTATTTTTACTGTGGTATCTGCTGTGAGCTTCCTCCCTTTGTGAGGGAATGAGGCGAGGTGGGCGTCCCCTCCTCCTGCCACACTGAAATGTACAGTCTGCCTTCACAGTGTGCCTCCAGGGAGAGGGGGGGATTCTGTGTTTAAAACACAGAATCTGACTGTACACAAGACTGGAGTAAGTGTACTGTAGAATCTCCTTAGGTACATGTGGGGTAAGGTGCAGTAGGGTGTGTAGGTCCATGAGGTGTGTGTAGGTAGATTAGGATGTGTATGTCTATTAGCAGTTTGATGTGTGACTCTATTAGCAGTGTGCAACTAGAGTAGGGGTGTGCAGGTATAGTAGACAGGTACTTACTTAGTGTCTTGTTTTCTATAAGTATAGTAAACAGATATTGGGAGGCCATGCTGGTATAAATGTTAGGGTCTAGTTGTGTCCCAGTAATGAGGGTGCATTTGGACTGAATGTCCATGCATTCCATGCATTCCATGCATTCCATGCATTCCATTTCCATGCCCACTTCCCTACACAAACACAGCAGCAGCAGCGGGCCACAAAGCTGGTTTTCAGGGACATGAACCAGCCCATTGTTTTCCAAGTGGCGACACGCCGTGCTCAGCGCTCTAACGATCACGCCGTTATTCTGTAAACCCTATAATCTAAGGGATTAATGAGAATGTGAGGGAGACAAGCCACTGGTACCAGGCTGACATAAAGAGGACAGGTGTTACAGGCTTGGGGAGACATTAACCCAGAGTGACCCACTATCTCAATGAGTAGCCCTGCTGCCTCACACAGTGCTAGCCCTGCCTCTGCTCTCTGTGTTTGCAGGTTCTGATGCGGGTTTCCATCCACTGCTCCTCATGTGGTCTTTAAATTACCCATAGTGTGCAAGTAAGTATCCTGAGATAGACTAGCATCCTTCACCCCAGCCTCGTGACCTCCGGAAAGATTGACCTCTCGGAAAATCTCTCTCAGGTATGACTGAGTGGCCCAAGGTATAAAACACACGTCTGAAGAAAAATAGCCCCAGCCAGGCAGCAGACTGGGCTTCAGCCAATTAGCAGGGAGTTCCATGGTGATGTCATGTCAAAGTCCCCGCCCTCATGCCTATGTTTGGGAGCACGGACCTAATGATTAAACATGCATGTGCACATTAATGGTTCACGTGTGGTTCTCATGCCCTGTCACAAGAAAAGAAACAGTCGCTGCAAATTAGCTCGTGTCAGCTTCTGACATCTGGGTCTAATCTGCTTCAGCACAGGCTACACTGGGGCGGGCTTGGATCTGATGCCACGTTGGTATTCAGAGCCCAGATGAAGGGCATTCTGCTTTCCATGCCAAAGCTCATCTGTGGAAATGGAAAGCAGGGCTGTTGTCATTCACAGCATGGTCCGCAGCCAAGCCCGTGTATAAGGTGAATTTAAAATGGGACTAAGCAAAGGTCCAACTGATGCTGTCAGTCATAGTTCTGAGAATTAATACCCTACTGAGCACACTAGGGTAATAGATGTGGAGGGAGGGGTGGGTATGTCCATGCAGCGTCTACCTACAGGGCGAGTCAGGTGACCAACAGTCCCATAGGAATGGCTGACACTATTAAGTCTCATTGCCCTGTGTCAGTAAAGGCAAATGTGTGTGTGACACTGTGCCCCCTAGGGGCCAAGTAACAACAAGGGACTGTCCCGCATTATTCCCCTTTAATACTATAAAGATGGGTTTCCTTTCATTCCCTCCACCACCCCACCCCCAACCCCTACCCCAGCCATTTCCCGAAAGGGCCGCCTTTTCCTGTCTCGGATTTGGACGCTGTTTGATAGCAGCGATGAAAGTGCAATAGCGGGAGGCAGGAAGGGAAGTCAGGGTCAGACAATCCCAGGAACGCGGCCACCTCCCTCAGTAAATGTCACATGTCACAGCCCTAGAGGTCACTTGGTGGTATTTGTGTCACTTACTGATGATTTAATCGGATACGATTGCATGTTTTTAAGTGAAAGTCAGATTTCATGGCGTAAAACAGATCTGAAGTTGCTGCCTTCTGGCTTTACGTCGGATGATTTAAGAATTTTTAAGATCCCTCTTCTGTGATTCTCTTCTGCTCTAGGACCTGATGCAGTACATCACTTGGGGTGACTATGAACTGCTGAAGTCAGCTAGAAACAAGCTGTGTCTCCGTGGTACCTGTTGTGCCGGTCGTGTGGCACCCGCCCACAACCCTGGGGTAGCAAACCTGGCCCGAGAACGACGCCAGAACACCGCGGAGCGAAACCAGACAAGTAAAACGCACAGGCGGTCAGCTAACTTCAGTGAGCCGCAGAAGCAGCCAATCATATCATACCTCTTTTGTGACCCAGACAGGCAGCCTATCATGTTACACCTCATTAGTGACTGACACGAGTAGCCTATCATATCACACGTCAAACAGACAGCCAATCATATGTGTCAATGTAACACTAAATACCATGAAAAGCTTAAGTGTATGTAAAAATAAATTTTAGGCTACAGAAACGATAACTGGTCAAACTGTTCTGAGGATTTATAACGAAAGCTGGAAAACAATACATCCATTCCTGTATCCATACATACATGAAAGTGCTTTTAGAGACTATAAAACCTGAAAGATGTGCAGCCTACATAGCTGACAGCCTGGTGACGCGTCACTTCACTCTTACTGAAGAAGCAACAAATAAAACCCTGTTCATGGTTGTTATTTCCTTGACATTTTGTAATATCAGTACATCCAGACACAACATGTGTGAAATTAGCTGACACAGTAGATACAGAACCTGGATTTGAAGAGTCACAAAAAAGTGACACAATTATGGATTAGCCAAACATTAACAAAAACATGAAGCCACACATTTGGAAAGAAGGAAAATTGCAACAGCGGGAGGCAGGAAGGGAAGTCAGGGTCAGACAATCCCAGGAACGCGGCCACCTCCCTCAGTAAATGTCACATGTTATGGCCCTAGGAGTCACATGGCGGAATTTGTGTCACTTACTGATGATTTAATCGGATACAATTACATGTTTTTAAGTGAAAGTCAGATTTCATGGCATAACACAGATCTGAAGTTGCTACCTTCTGGGTTTAAGTCGGATGATTCAAGAATTTTTAAGATCCCTCTTCTGTGAACCCCGTGTGACCCCGTGTGACCCCGTGTGCTGTGTGCGATCAGCAACTGTGATTCATTGATTCATTCAAGCAACCTATCAAAAAACATCTAGCTTGTGATTCACTCAAGCAGCCTATGAAATAATGCCTGCCAAAATCAACATGCTCTGGAAAGTAGCAGTAGGCTACACACTGGCACCCTGTCCAGGGCGTACCCCTGCTCTGTGCCCTGTGCTGCCTTGGGTAGGTCATGCCCCCCATGACCCTGACCAAGCAGATGGATGGATGGATGGATGGATGCAGGAGACACTGGGCTCTGTAAACCTGTTCATGCCAGTAAATTTTACCCTGGTCTGGCAGTTTCTGTGTAAACTACAGACTACAGTGGAAGGTGTACACCGCTCATGTTGTGGAGTGGTCTTAAGCGATGCTTTGTGAGTAGACCAGAAACCCTCAGATGAATCACTGTTCAGCCAGAGATCAATGATAATCTGCAAGGCTGCCCAAAGCTAATCAATAGCATGATCGATGGGTTGGCCACCTCCTGCCTCTGACTTTGCGTCTTTCCAGCTGATGAGTAGACAAAGGGGTGTGGTCAGTGGGTGGGGCCAGGATAGGGGCGGGGCACTTCTCACCTGAGTCTCTCCTCCTCCTTCTTACGCAGCTTCATGTCCCGCTGCACCACTTCCAGGACATGCTCTGCCTCCTGCTCAGTCAGGCCCGACAGGTCTATCTTCTTGCCCATGGTGATTTGAGGGGTACACCCCCTGGCTGGCTCTTCCACTCACAGGGCAAAGGTCGGTCAACTTGTCCAATCACAAGCGGAGGATAAGTCAGCTCCAATCACAGGGCAGTAGCGATCAGGTTGTGTCTAGAGTAAGGGAATGTGTGAAAGTAGTGAAACATACCCAGTGGGACACGGGAGAACCAACATCACCTTTCGGTTGGTCCAGGCTTTGCTGCTTTGACCCAGGAGGACTGCAGTCCTGGAGGCTTTCAGGATGTATGATTATTATGAACAAGTTATAAAGTGTTTCTTCTAATTACATTCAACAATTACACTCAGTTCCCAACATTCTGCATAATTCTCTGCTGAGACAGATTAGTTAAATGTCATTTTCTCACCAAGCTTAATTAACCTTCTGATTTCTTATGCAACAAGCACGCTGTTTCGGATTAGTTCTCAATGGAGCAAGACGGTAACAAATTTCCTTCATAGGGTACAAATACTAGCATGGCAAATGGGCATCTGAGAGCAATTACGACACTCAAAAAAACACACACAGATCCATGTGCATAGCATATAAATCCATATTAAAAGTGCGATGATTGCTACTGCTTTGCTTTCCCGCCGGCTCCTGGCTGTTGAGGGCCGTGGAGACTCTGAGGTGAGGTGAGGAAGATCCAGCTTCACCTCTGTCCCGTTGAAATACGAAACTACTGCTTAATTTCATGGTGTCCCAAATACAAGGAAACCCCATAAACAGCCATGGGAGGGGCAAAATACCCCCATTCTAACTGGCTAAACCACCAAATTCTCATTTGATGATACTGTAATATGAAGTGTCCGGGGCCATTTGATGGCCTGCCATCCCATCCAAGGCATCCCTCTGCCTTGTGCCCTGTGCTGCCAGGGACAGCTGAGGCCAGGTTACGCAGATGGAGCATCGATCAATGAATTGTTCAAGAAACACTGCACATCTACCCATGACACTTCATCGTTTTTATGTATAAATAATTTATATGTATAAACATGTATTTGTAATATCTGAAAATAATCCATCCATCCACCATCCACAGTTCTGGGTTGTGGGGGCCCTGGGGCTGATCCCAAGCAGCACATGGCCCAAGGTTGGGGTACATCCAGGCAGGGATGCAGTACAACTCCACACACAGGGCAAAAGCAAAATTCGAACCCCCAACCCTTGAGGTGTGAGGAAACAGTGCTAACCAATGAGCCACCTGAAATGAGATTATATAATTAAACATATTCTTATCAACACTGAACAGTTGGGAGCTCATTCTTGTGTTTGATAAGAATGTTTTTTTTCACATACTGCTGAAATTCATGAATGGAATTTATCTGGTCCTGCATGCTGACCTATCACTGAAACACAATAACAATTAAAAATCCTCTGCAAACCTCACCAGTATATTATCAGTTTTGGTGTAACTATGGCAACCAGTTCAGCAATCATAAGTGTTCTGTTAGTGTGCTGCTGTTAGCATCGTTTTATATTTCCGCCATATACATTTATTTCAAGTCACTCCACATAATAAATTAACCTGGGGCTTTAATTCATAGACAGTGTCAACAGAAAATTATGGACATCTGCTGGTCTTAAATATTTTTAATCCACAATGCTCATTAATATTACATACCCATTTCCTGACCAAATACTCCCCGTCAGAAATGATAAACACAAGGATGTCATACTTGGCCAACTCAAGTAAACATGCAGTGGCCAAACAGCTCTTTGCCCTGAGTTGATCCCCTTTATGCTGAAACAAAAAACATCTCTTAAAACTCTGTGGAATTTATAAACCCATAAAAAGAATTTCTCACACAACTACTCACAACAGCCTTTAAAACACTGGCTAAGGCAAGGAATCTGTTTAGCACCCCAAGGGCAGGGAGCCCTTTTTTCAGGACTCTTTCTTGGATCATCATGGCTGACCATGTCTCCTGAAATCCCAGTTTGTTTTTACTTTAAGCTGGGACTAAAATTTGCAAGGACTTGTCCGAGATCCCAGCCCTGTTGTGAAGCAAGGGATGCAGAAGCAATGGCGTAGAATTCAGCCCTCACCAAACAGTCGAGCGTCTCCTCATGATTTTTCCGTTTTCAACCTCTGCCGGACAATTAGGTGTGCAGGTGTGCTTGAAAACCTATCCATCCATCCATCCATCCATCCATTATCTACCGCTTATTCGAGGCCGGGTCACGGGGGCAGCAGTCTAAGCAGGGAAACCCAGACTTCCCTCTCCCCGGCCACTTCCTCCGCTCCTCCGGGGGGATCCCAAGGCATTCCCAGGCCAGCCGAGATATTTAGTCCCTCCAGCGTGTCCTGGGTCTTCCCCGGGGACTCCTCCCAGTGGGACATGCCTGGAACACCTCACCAGGGAGGCGTCCAGGAGGCATCCTGACCAGATGCCCAAGCCACCTCATTTGGCTCCTCTCGATGCGGAGGAACAGCGGCTCTACTCTGAGTTCCTCCTGAATGACCAGGCTTCTCACCCTTTCACTAAGGGAGAGCCCAGCCACACTGCGGAGGAAACATTTCGGCCGATTACATTTGCGACCTCGTTCTTTCGGTCACTACCCACAGCTCATAACCATAGGTGAGGGTGGGAACGTAGATCAACTGGCAAATAAAGAGCTTTGCCCTTTGGCTCAGCTCTTTCTTCACCATGACAGACTGATGCAGCGCCCGCATCTGGCTTTTGATCTCATGCTCCATCCTTCCCTCACTCATGAACAAGACCCCGAGATACTTACACTCCTCCACTTGGGGGAGGACCCCCTCCCCGACCCAGAGAGAGCATTCCACCCTTTTCCGGCTGAAGACCATGGTCTCGGATTTGGAGGTGCTGATTCTCATCCCAGCCGCTTCACACTCGGCTGCAAACTGTCCCAGGGAGAGCCGAAGGTCACGATCCAATGAAGCCAACAGAACCACATCGTCTGCAAAAAGCAGAGACCTAATCCTGAGGTCACCAAACCAGACACCCTCAATGCCCTGGCTGCGCCTAGAAATTCTGTCCATAAAAGCTATGAACAGAATCGGTGACAAAGGGCAGCCCTGGTGGAATCCAACCCTCACCGGAAACGAGTCCGACTTACTGTCGACCATGTGGACCAAGCTCTAACCCTGGTCATGCAGGGACTGAACAGTCCTTATAAGGAAGCCCGACACCCCATACTCCCAGAGCATTCCCCGCACTATTCCCTGAGGGACATGGCCGAATGCCTTCTCCAAGTCCACAAAACACATGTAGACTGGTTGGGCAAACTCCCATGAATCCTCCAAGACCCTGCTGAGAGTATAGAGCTGGTCCACTGTTCCACGGCCAGGGGAAAATCCACACTGCTCCTCCTGAATCCGAGGTTCAACAATCCGAAGGACCCTCCTCTCCAGGACCCCCGAATAGACCTTACCAGGGAGGCTGAGGAGTATGATCCCCCTATAGTTGGAGCAAACCCTCCAGTCCCCCTTCTTAAAGAGGGGGACCACCACCCCGGTCTGCCAGTCCAGAGGCACTGCCCCTGATGTCCACGCGATGCTACAGATGCAACCAGGACAGCCCTGCAGCATCCAGAGCCTTAAGGAACTCTCGGCAGATCTCATCCACCCCCGGGGCCTGGCCACTGAGGAGCTTTTTAACCACCTCAGCGACCTCGGCCCCAGTGATAGGGGAGTCTACCCCCAAGTCCCCAGACTCTGCTTCCTCACTGGAAGGCATGTTGGTGGGATTGAGGAGGTCCTCGAAGCTGCACTGCTTCCCGGTCCTGAGGCGCCGGATGGTGGACCAGAATCTCTTCGAAGCCGTCCAGAAGTCGTTCTCCATAGCCTCGCCAAACTCCTCACACACCTCAGCGACCACCGAAGCCACATTCCGCTTGGCCCACCAGTACCTGTCAGATGCCTCTGGAGTTCCACAGGCTAAAAAGGCCGGATAGGACGCCTTCTTCAGCTTGATGGTATCCCTCACTGCCGGTGTCCACCAGCAGGTTTTGGAACTGCCGCCGCGACAGGCACCGACCAACTTACGGCCACAGCTCCGGTCAGCCGCCTCCACAATGGAGGCGCAGAACATGGTCCATTCGGACTGGTCCATAGCCCATGGTCCCGGGACATGGGAGAAGTTCTGTCAGAGGTAGGAGTTGATACTCCTCCTGACAGGGGATTCCGCCACATGTTCCCAGCAGACCCTCACTGGCCGGCTTCCTCCCACACCAGCGGAGCCAATCCACCACCAGGTAGTGATCGGTTGACAGCTTCGCCCCTTTCTTCACCCGAGTGTCCAATACATGTGGCTGCAAGTCCATCATCAAACTGCTGCTTAGGGTGTCCTGGTACTATTGCCCACATGAGCATTGAAGTCCCCCAGCAGAACAAGAGAGTCCACAGGAGGAGCGCTCTCCAACACCCCTTCCAAGGACTCCAAAAAGGGTGGGTATTCTGAACAGCAGTCAGGACCCGTCAGCCCACCCGAAGGCGAAGGGAGGCTAACTGCGGTAAACCTAAAGGTACAGGTGCCCAGTCAGGGGACAATAAGTATGCCCACCCCTGCTCGGCGCCTCTGCCCGTGAGCAACTCCAGAGTGGAAGAGTATTCCACCCCCCTCAAGGAGACTGGTTCCAGAGCCCAAGTCATGCATCGAGGTGAGCCCAACTATATCTAGTCGAAACCTCACAACCTCGCGCACCAGCTCAGGCTCCTTCCCCACCAGAGAGGCGACATTCCATGTCCCTAGAGCTAGCTTCTGCAGCCGAGGATCGGACTGCCAAGGTCCCCGCCTTCGGCCACTGCCCAACTCGCACTGCACCCGCTTGAAAACCAAATGAATATTTTACGCTGTTCTTCCAATGCACTTTGAAGAAATGGGTTCATTGAATGTACATCATTCCCATGAAATCATATCAAACATATTCTTTCATATGATGCGCTGGGCTTGGAACACGCACATCAGCTCCACCTTAAGCTGCTTCCAATCGATAACCATAAAATAAGCCCTTCAGCTTTCGACAGTCCAGATGGCACCAAAAATTAAGGTCTTCTTTCACGTGCAAAACCCTGCCTTTTCAGGCAGAAAAAAATATATATCAAATAGCTGATTCTCATCTCAACCCACTTACTTCACAAGACTCACATCTGTGCTACCAGATTTCTGTATCAATTATCATACACGACTTGGCATTTACTTTTAATATAAGGAGGCAATGAGCTGACGTTTGAAGAAGTGTTTCCCCTAATGCCAGGTATTGAATTCACCCTATTAGATTTTCAAATGGCAACTGTCACGCTTCCTGCTTTCCCCGAATTTATATTCATCGCCCGCCAAATTTACAAAGTCACTACCCCTCGTTACTGCTATTACAGTGCAATGATACGTGCATATAACCGAAAAGGGCATATTGCCAGGTCATGCCCATTAAATAATAATAAAGTATGGGAAGCACAAGATCCGTTGCCCCTTCAAATCAAGTGTCAAGAGGGGCTTCATTGTCACACCAACCACACCACATATTCACTGCATACGGTGACGCGAAATAACGAGATGCTACTTATATACATGAAGCGAATAGGTAGACAGGACATGTGCAAGGGACACATACTGATACCAATATGAAAGTGAACAATGGTGGAATGTTAAGAATGGGAAATGATGGAAACAGCACAGCACATTAAAGTGGGAGTAAATAATCAACAAAATAACAAAATATCAGAGATAAATTGTGATATATAATGAGTATTCGTAATCCTAGCAATAACGGTGTAGACGGCAATAAAGTGAGAAACCTGCCAGACCTGTTACAATGCATTTGCCGTGCGATACAACGTTGCTGGTCAATGCTCTGCAAATTTCATGCTTGTGCTTAAAGCCTTATTCTGGACCCCTTCAACGCCAGTATTTAACTCTCAATTCATTTAACCGTGAAGCTCGAAAATCGTTTACCAGCCATTCCTGACGTAAAAAAGTAAAGTGAAATCTGGAATATCCACCATCTACCCCCAGGTGAATGTGATTTACAGTTTCAGAAAACTTTAACTTACCGACCACAAACTACTCACCGGGTACCTATGTGCGCCTACTAGCGATCTGCGGTGCGGAATGAAGGGGCTGTATTGTACACTGATCACCTCCCGCAAAAAGACCTGGATGCGTTCGCCTCTACCCCACCTCCTTCGGTCAAAGATGGAGGGGGTGCGTTATAAGGCTTTGTGTCCGTCTTCCTCGGGTCACTTCCATCTTCCGTCAGGAGCTCCCAGCACACAATCCTAGTATGTTTTCTCACTTCCCTTATGATCGTGAGGTTTGCAACGCAAATAATCGACCAAACACGCTTTTCAATGTGTTTTCTATTTTTATATTTCGTTACTATACGTTTTTTAAAGTTGTTAGGGGAATATATATATTAATATTCCTCTATATATATTGACCGGTCTGAAATTAATTTTTACATTTTTTGCAGACCGGTCGATTACAACGATTCTCCGCAAGCGCTCCCAGTTTTGTTAAACAGAATAATTTGATTCTCATTAAGTATTATTCAAGCCTGCTTAGGTTTACTAACAGAACTTTTGTGAAGGTCCAACAGAAGTGCTCGCTGGACACGACCTTGTTCCGAAACGCTTTCGATTTGACACCTCCCGCCCCCAAATGCTAGGTGTTACTCCCGTCACCGAGATGAAAAGGTCCATGCATGAAATAAAATCCTTGTTCTTGTTTCGAAAGGTCAAACTTCATAGTTCTATTACTGCCATTCCTGCCACACCTCCCCCAACCTCCCCCATTCTCACCCAGACTAGCGCAGATTAGCTCGTTTTTGGCGAGACACTCGGTAGGTCATGTTAAAAAAACAGGGGGGGGTCCTGCTGGTCATTCTGTGGCAGCGCAGAGCTAGCTGGAACCTGTCTCCTTCCTCATCGCTGTGCCGCCCCGCTACTTGCGTGGGGTGACAGGAGGGGGCGCTGGATGTACCTGTCGGTCGCGTTGGCGGTGGCTCAGACAGCCCGAGCGATGGCCACTGACAGGACTTCAAACAGGAGCAGCGCTGTCATCTGCGGCCATTAAACAGTGATGTTGCTGTTTTTACTCCTCCGTCATCTGTCATGGTCGTTTCCGTGATCATCTTTTAATTAGCTGGCAAGAACGTTGAAATGAACGTGGCAATGGCTAATTGTAACTCTGAATTTTCCGTTCAATGTGACTGTGTGCACGCACGCGCGGGTGTTTCGTTTGTCTGTGTGTGTGTGTGTGTGTGTGTGTGTGTGTATGCTGACCGCTCATTAAATGGGAGGACATATCTGCCTGGACACAGTCAGGGTCTATCACTTACACATGTGCTGATCTGCAGCTGAAACATAACACATGCCATTATGATGCGTAAAGAATGAGAACCCAGAGGCACAGGTCAACAGAGTCCCTGAAGCGCCGCTGGAACCCTTGTGGGGGCAAGTGGTATTGATTAGCGTGTGTGTGTGTGTGTGTGTGTGGGGACGCACAGGCCGGCTTTGACGGATTTCACCACAAATCTAGTCAGTTCCAACGGCTTTCTGTCAGCTTCAGCTCTCAGCTCTGCCTGTTGATTGCACAAAAGTGACCAGCTCTACAGAGGAATGTGTCTCCCAAAAAGACAGCATCAAATGGCACTTGGGGGACATAAAGGGGTGATGTCCACACTGGTGACAAACTGATGGCTGGGAGTCGGACGCCCCTGTCTTATTACGAAGAATCAGCAGTGTACAGCACCCAAGAACCAAATGTAAAAGTTCACTTGTGGTGTATTCACACACACACACACACACACACACACACACAGCACTGGTTTACAAGGTTTTTGTTTCCTTAATAATTCTTGGTGTGCCAGATGAATTTTGTGATGCTGATCACAGAAATAATTTCAAAATTTTTACATCACATACAGTTAGCTAAAATAGCTAATTTTGTTATAATTATTGTAAAATGTTCAAAACGCCAGCATTTCGCATGACAGTGGTCAACAAAGATTTTTTCATGGAAGAGCTAAGGATTGACTTTTATGTACTTTTTAACGCTGATTTAAGAAAGTCTTGCTCTCGCCCATAGTTTTTCAGTGATGTCATTTTTAGGCTAAATTGGTAAGAATGTATGGGCATATCTAAGAGTAAATTAATTAATTAAAAGTTATTTATTAACAGTAATTAATTAATTAAACTATTTCTATTTCTGCACGTGTTTAGGACTTTACAGAACAGCACAGAGATCTGTAAGCCTGTGCTGCCAGAGTTTACGGGCTATAATGTGCTTGGACATGCTGAGTCATGCTTCTCTGATATGGAAAAACGATATCAAGGCAAGAGGAGTCCCAGCATACTGGCTGACTTCTGCTGGACCTTTAAACAGAACGTTCCTGAGCCCAAGTACAGCAGAAAATCATACACCTCAGCCTTTAAGATGAATCACTTCCACCATGCACATATACTGTATAAGTACAGAATAAGGTTTAATTGTGTGTCAGTCAAAATCCTTGTGTGATAGATAAATTCAGATTAGATATTTAAATTCAGCACAAACAATACTGTAAGAGTCACCTATTTTGATTTGTGCAACAAAAAATAAGTACAAATTTGGTGATCATTGTAATAGGTTGCGTTTTTCATGTCTCCAGACACTCCTTGCCCCCACTAAAAATATTTATTTTTGAGTTTTGTTCTGAATATGGGGACAGTTTATAGAGCATATTTAAATCATTGGTATTGTTCTAAATATCCATCCATCCATTCATCCATTTTCTGTAACCACATGTCCTATTCAGAGTTGCAGGGGGATCTGGAGCCTATGGACACGAGGGAGGGAACAAGCTAGAATGGGGAGCCAACCCATCGCAGGGCACACTCACACACCAGTCACTCACACATGTGAACCTACAGGCAATTTGGTAACTCCAATTAACCTCAGTATGTTTCGGCACTATGAAGGGGAAACTGGAGTACCAGGAGGAAACCCCTCGATGACTCAGGACGAACATGGCCACTCCACACACATGGAGGCATGAACCCTGGTCAAAGGGGGATGTGAGGTGACAGCGCTAACCACTGCACCACCACACTGCCCCTTCGTTCTAAATAGTTAATCCTTTATAACAGACATGTGTCATGTTTTCTTTTGATTCTGCATCTGCAGAACACCTTCATTGATTAAACACCGGGGGAGTCAACATAAATCTACATATCTGTGTAGGATTAAAGACTAGAGCCCATGAGGTGGTCAGTGGTGAGGGAGGAATGAGCAGATTAAAGCGGAAATGGCTTTTCCGGAGACATTCAAAGTCCTTCAGTGAGGGAGGGTCAGAACAATGGCGGTCTTGGAAATTAGGCATGCATGAGAATGGTTATGTAAGCGGTACCGTCTGGCTCAGTGGCTGTGGTTCGAAACTCAGCACATGGTTTTAATTAGGGCTGTGCTGTTACAACCCCCCCCACCCAAACCGACATGTGTTCAGGGTACAGGTCTGTGGAGATATAGCTACACCAACAAGTTTGTGCTGTTGACTGTGATGCTTGATTGCATCCATTCCTGACAGAGAGATCTGACTTGTGACAGACCTAGCAAATCTAATTTCTTCTCGGTGTTAAGTATTGAAACAAATCAGTACATAAATGCCGCTTATCAGGACCGAGATCTTGTCACATTTTCCTGTTCAGGAAACACTTCCCGCAGTCCCTTGGGGCAATTCAAGCAGAGCTGAGCAATCAGGCCGGCCTTGTAAAGTACACAGTGTTCCCTTTCACCCTCTGCGCGTAAACACTCTCGCCCAGTGAACCATTCCATGCGTTACTCCTAATGGGAGTGTTTACTGATTATAGGCTTTGATCTGACAACCCCACATCTCTGTTTCAAAGCACAACTTGGCGTCACACTCAGCTATGAAAAGAATAAAAGTTTCCTACTGGAAATGTTTTTGTTTTAATTTGCAGTTTAATGAGGTGATTAACCCAGGCTCTCAGACAACGATTTAACAGATGAACCAATTCATCATGATTAAATTTGGAGCTGATCTGAAATGCTACTTTTTTAAGAGAGCATAAGCAATGAAAAGCAAGTGACCTTTTATCCAAGTAAGCAGGTCAGAATAAACTGTTTAAATAACAGGGAAGATGTAAAGCTGACCCTCATTTACCATCGCTAAGCAGGAGCACCAAATCCAGCCAATACAGTGGAAGCCATTACTAGGTCACATGTGTCACATGGGCCAATCACAGCTCATAGCATGCTCTCAAGCACCATCCAGGATGCCTGATGTTCCAGGCCTTCCTTCTCCCTCAGTGCCAGGCGGCATTACTGCCATGGTCTGTCAGATGGCAGACGGTGTCAGGGGCTTGGGTGGCTGCAGAGAAACCAGACATTAAAAGGGGAAAGGAGATGGTATGTCATGCTTATATTTTATAGATGTACGGCGGAATGAATCTCAGAATTGGTTCAGTGTTTGACCATCTTAATTTCCCCAAAGTATCAAGAAAAATATATTGTGAAAAATTAGGTTATAAAAAGCTAAAAGATACCGATCAAGGGAATCAGCTTAGGCAGGGTTTGCAGGTGCCTGCAGATATCTAGTATAGTCACTGCTTCAAGTGAGGAAAAACAGGTGCCGGTACTCCCCTTGTTATCCGGTACCAGGTGCCGGTACTCCCCTTGTTATCCGGTACCAGACGCCGGTACTCCCCTTGTTATCCGGTACCAGGTGCCGGTACTCCCCTTGTTATCCGGTACCAGACGCCGGTACTCCCC
>JAODLD010000088.1:12740265-12762067 GCA_026781065.1 Mormyrops boulengeri | reverse complement strand
CCCCCCCCCCCCCCCCCCCCCCCCCCCCCCCCCCCCCCCCCCCCCCCCCCCCCCCCCCCCCCCCCGCCCCGGCGCCGCCCCCACCGCCGCAGCCTGGGTAACGCCCTGTTTATTTGCTTAGGGATGTTGCCATTTTTGACTTTCATCCATTCATATAGCTGCTGACTGACGCTTCATACAAAACAATCACACACACCTAAAAGCACGAGGATGTTCGCTGTCAGCTTCCTCCTGCTCGTTTGGCCATTACTGAACGCCCACTCACACTACGTCCGGCATATCTTCCTGACGGGATGCATCCCCAAAGCCTTCCGGTGTCCTGAGCTACTTGGCTTCTCTATCATCTTCAGCTTTTCCTGAAAGCTGGCTTCTCGCTGCACATGCGGACCTTACAAATAAAAAAGCATTTTAGGTACCAAAACAGAAAAAGAGGATGCAAAAAAAAATGTTCTGTCAGTAGCCAGATAACAATATAACAATTATATTCAGTTTTTCTTTGTGACGCACTAATATTGCTTGACCGTGAGACAACAGATCTGTCAGTAAATTTCCTTTCTGTTACCTCCAGTATTTCTGTATGGCGGGGAATGTAGGAAAGCGGATTTGTCTCTGTGCCAAAGCATCTGGCTGAGGGCTATGTGTGGTTATTAAACGGTGCAGAGAGAGGAGCCGTGGCATTCTCCATGACACGTGTAGGACGTGCCCCTGAACGTGGTGTGGGGGGGGGGAACAAATGCATCACGGGATGTCAAGTACAGGCACGTAAACGGCTTTTATGACAAGCTCCTTATTATTATGCAAATATGAAGCACAGAATTAATACAAAACACACACACACACACGTTCATATCTTAATGAGGACTCTCCATTCATTTCTCCGGGCATAACCCTAATGACTGCTATGGCAACCTTAACCCCTACCCCGCCCTACTCCCTCAGAAAAAAGGGTAAAAAATTGTACCTTTGCTTGTCACTGGGGTTGTACCCTTGTATTTGTACCGTTTAAGATACAGAAATGTTCCTCAGAGTCCATTTATGTACCTTAAAAGGTACAGTTACCTACAGCTAAGGGTACAACTGGCAGACCCTTGAGGGTACAGCCCCAGTGACAAGCAAAAGGTACAAATTTTTACCCTTTTTCTGAGTGTAACCGTAAGTATGAGTAACCAAACAAAATACAAGACTTCTATTAATTTTTAGGTTTTTTTTTTTTTCATTTTAATTGCAGTCACAGATTTTTATAAAAGTATCATTGTGGGGACAGAACAAAAATTTTCCTCATGGGGTAAAAAGTTATAGGTTTTTTTTTTTATCACATTTTGTGGTAGTCTGGTCCCCACAGTAGACCTACACAAACAGTACAAACAACTGCATGGTGATTCATCGCAAAGCCTTCAAGCATATGTTATTGTGAAGGCGGACCACGAGATGAGTAAGCCGTCTTGAGACATTAAAACACACCAATCAGTTGCCTGAGAGAGTCCGGATTTGCCGATTACCATCAAACATGCCTAATAGCATTTGGGTTAAAACTAATTCAGCGGGGGCGCGTGTTCTTCAGGTTTGTGCCGCGAGATACCAGGCACCCCAGATAGCACACATATGCTGAAATGACTGATTCCATGTCAGACAAAAGGGTTGAAACAACGTTGATCTTCAATGTTTCACTTTATATCAACACCGAGTGAAGGTTTTGCCACCACCAATTTCCCAATATTGAAAATCTGACCAAAAATCAATTCAGTTGATAATTTAACACTGACCATAATTCAACGCATTTAACTATAATTCAACGTTGAAATAATAACATGGTGCTATCTGGGACTACATTTAACAGAATACACGCAAAACACTTGATAGGTATGAATACCTCACGTAAACGATTTCAAGACACAGAAACATCACACTGATTGATCGCTGTTTGTTATACAGGGGTTTTACGTATTAAGGGAAAAGTGAATATTTTTACTCGAGTCTTGGTTTGTTTAACAAGCCCAGGATTTTATTAATATTGTGCAAATCAAAACCCAGATTTCAGCAGCCCACGTGGGATAAGACCTCTCTGACATACCTTGCATTTGCTTATGCTTAGTAAAAGCTTATAATAACACTATGGCGCGTGTTGCCCAATGCAGGGGCACCCTACCCCAAAACAGTAGTCTACATAGTGAATCTGCGCTGAATCCTTGTCTCTCTGAATATCTGAATGCAGCCTGATCACCGAATGTAACTTGATCCTTGTTGGAGTGACCAAAACCTACGCAGTCTCCACGGAAACCTCCGATTAAATCTGCGTTATACCTCAGGTACTGCCTCATTTTATTCCAAGAAATATTTAATTTTAATACCGGGCGACTGGCGGAAAACGACGCGTTATTCCGCGAAAAAATTGGAGGTAATGTATGATTTGCTGCAATGAGTATCACTTAAGTTTAAACCACAGTTCAAGATGACTATTTGTGTGTTCATGTTTATCTTTTAGTTACTGAAGTAGTGTGTGAGAGGGAGATCATTTTTGTAAAGTAATTTTTATAAAGTAATATTATAATGACCCATCGTGTCGTTTTTGAAATCGAGTTTAAACGGTACAGTAAAGGGTTTGCTACGGAGTGCAGAATAAAATCTGACACCCAAGACGGAATGCAAAAGTTGTATTTTGCGGTGCTTTTCGGATATGTCTGGATAGATATAAAACGGTTGCATTTTGACTAATAATAAATATCTGGAGGTGGAAGGTAGAGGGACATTAATGTATATAATGGTCCCCTCACTCCCCGGGTAAAATCCTGATTTCCAATTTCGAAATAACATAAAATGTCCACTATTCACGCAATTTCAAAATTTTGTAATATTATTTCCAATATAACCAAAAGAAATTTCCGCGATGTTTCTTTTTCTTTCATTTTCGAACACGGAAAGGTTACCGCCAGTTGTTTTTTCGCTAATAAGTCCATAGTTTTCTTATAAATTATGTAGATCAACAGGAAAAGTCCTCATTTGGCGTGATCCCCTAATTCGGGAACAAAGTTATCAAGAAGCTGTAGGCTACCTGCAACCAAAAAACTAGGCGTTTTTAGGCTAATGGCACAATGCATCATTTGGTGAAAGTGTCTGTTAAACCATTGTCGATACCAACGTATACGCTACACTGCGTTGGACCGACTGGGAAATATTCTGCGTGTCTGATTAGATAACAGCTACCCATAGGTTAATCCGTGCTAAGTAGGACCCGACCCACAGAGTACAAGCCTCTAAATAGTATATAATGCATTTTTCTGTGATTCTTTAATATTGCATAATATATATGCACCTTAAGCAAAACAGGCAAGCATCCTCTTATAACCCTTTGCACTTTGGCGTTCCGTGACGGGACACCTCTTGCGTCCTATGTCTGATCCGCTGGGACACATTTACTCTGCTCTCAGCAGCAGGACACTGATTTCCAAGCAGTATGACATCAGCTCGATTTTACGAACTGTATTTACTGCGCGTTTTGCTTCTGAATTCTTTGCTGAAATAAGGGAAACGTGAAAGTAGGATAAACGTTTGTCTGATAATATGGACTAAATGCTACCTGGTAGACTGATCTCCAGCGCTGCAATCTGGGATCACGATCCCGGGCACGTACATCTGGTGTCCAAGAATGTTAGCGATGCTTACAATTTCCTCCCATCCGACGAGTTTGCCACGCCGTCACCGCGACCCTGCACTGCGTTATAATCTCTTCAGAACGTTGGCAAGTAAGTAAGTACAGTCCTTTGGAGACTTTCAACAATAGAATTAACCTGGTATTGAATGAACTGTAACATATATTCATCGCATCATGCGCGTCCAGGTGGATGCTACACCGTGGTAGCTGAAGTGGTTTGGGTTTCGAAATAAATATAACATTCATTCATCACTAATATTCACCTGATTTAATCATATATGTTGTCAGTATGCCTTGCTAACACCAAATAAATCTTTTCAGAACAGGAAATAGAGTTGTTATTCGTGACTAAGATGACGCCGTTGTCATGGATACCTGATTGTTATGGATTGCTTACATCACAGTTTGAGATTTACCAGGATTGCTGTTATATAAGAACCTGAGCAATGTAGATATTGCAGTCAGATGTTTCTGCTCACACTGCCTGTTTCTCTTTAAGCTACAGGATCACCATGATGGACTATGAATACTATGACCATGACAACGGCAGCGACAATTTCAGCTACGAGGACTATCACACAGTGTGCGTGAAGGAGGATGTGCGTTCCTTTGCCAGAGTCTTCCTGCCTGTGATTTATTCCCTAGCGCTGGTGGTTGGGCTGGCAGGAAATGCAGCAGTGGTGGCCTTCTACGCGTACTACAAGAAGCTGAAGACCATGACAGACGTGTTCATCCTGAACCTGGCGGTGGCCGACCTCCTGCTGCTGTTCACGCTGCCCTTCTGGGCGGCCAATGCCGTGGTTGGCTGGGAGCTGGGCGTGGCCATGTGCAAAGTCACCTCCTCTCTCTACGTCACCAACTTCAGCTGTGGCATGCTCTTTCTGGCCTGCATCAGTGTGGACCGCTACCTGGCTATCTTCCACAGCAGGCCGGGCCGCACCCTTCAACGACGGAGTTACCTTAGGGTCTGCTTTGGGGTGTGGGCCTTGGCATTCATCCTGGGCATCCCGGATGTGGCCCTCTCTACAGTCCGGCATACGTCCAGCAGAAAGGTCTGCATGCCTGTCTACCCACCAAGCATGGCCCAGCCCACCAAAGCCTCCTTGGAGATTCTGGAAGTCCTCCTCAGCTTTCTCCTGCCCTTCCTAGTCATGCTGCTATGCTACACCCGGGTGGGCGTGGCCCTGCTTAGGACCCCAGAAGCACGCTTAGGGAAGAAGTGGAGGGCCTTCAAGGTGCTTCTGGCAGTAGTGGGGGCCTTCATCATCACCCAGCTGCCGTACAACGCTATCAAATTCTGCCGAGCCATGGATGTCATCTATTCCTTGGTGGTCCACTGTGAGACGAGCAAGAGGCTGGACCGAGCCATGCAGGTAACTGAGGGCCTGGCGCTGACGCACAGCTGTCTGAACCCTGTGCTCTACGCCTTCGTCGGAGCCTCCTTCAGCCAGCACCTCCTGCAGTTCGTCAAGGGATTTGGTGAGCGCAGAAGGAGGAGGCAGCAGGAGCAGGAACCAGCACCTGTCGAGATCTCGCTCAACTCCCATAGCACTTCTGAGGACACCAGCACCTTCTCCATATGAGGCAGAGAACATGGACAGCGGCAGAGACAGACACGGGGAATGTGGACAGCATCGGGGACAGACACGGGGAATGTGGACAGCAGCAGAGACAGACACGGGGAATGTGGACAGCATCGGGGACAGACACGGGGAATGTGGACAGCAGCGGAGACAGACACGGGGAATGTGGACAGCAGCGGAGACAGACATGGGGAATGTGGACAGCAGCGGAGACAGACACGGGGAATGTGGACAGCGACGGGGACAGACACGGGGAATGTGGACAGCAGTGGGGACAGACACGGGTAACAGAGGCCCTGTTTACACTTGGTTTTAAAATGCATCTTGGGTATTCCGATCAATAGGGGATGGCCGAGACACATCGGCATTTACACCTGTGTCTGTCATGCATCTCCAAGGTGTCCAGCTGACCACTAGTGGTCAGATTTATTTACTGCCTGAATTACTTCCGCTAAAAGGTCAAATTGCCTAGGGATGCACCAATACCGGTGCTATGACTATGTATTATTTCAATAATCGAGTAATCTTCTAATTCATCTGACTATTCATTGAGCAACTGTTTATAGTATAGGCCTACATTGCATTTGGTGCATACTCAGTCACACATACGGTCAATTTAAGCACTCCACTTAAGTTGCATGTTTTTGGACTGGATGGAAAGCGGAGGATCTGCCGAAAAACTACACACACACAGGGTGAACATGCAAATTCCACACACACAAAGTGGTGGTGTGTGGCAACAGCGCTACCGACCGCATTACTGTTCTGCCCTGATAGGCTTGCAAGATGTGCGATGTTAACACCGACATAATATGTATCGACCAAACTTAGCAACCAATCAGATGTCTTGGTCCCACCTCTTCTAGTTGCTTGGACCCACCACCACTAAACTCTGATTGGGTATCTCTCCAAAGTAATCGTCTTTCTCTCAGGCATCAGAAAATTTTTGTAAAACTCCCACGAGCTTTTTGGAACCCTTAGTCGAGTGGAGCGAGATCCATTAAAGGTTTGTGAATCCAGCAAAATCACCCCACTGATAACCTCTCAATTTTGACCTTTAATTCAGTGCTTCGTGTCATGCTAATGATTCATCATCGACCAAACGAGGAAAAAGAAACATTTTCTGCGTCACACCTCTCCTGCATTGTCAACCTGAATATAACATAGCATCTCTGAGATGCCACATAGTTTTAAAGTGTTGACATACATTTAGGGTTAAGGTACTGAAATGGGTGAAAGAATCTCAATGAACCATCTGGATATTAGAACATTTGGAGATCGTCAGTGTTTTATAGGAGGTGGATAATGCAATTTCTAGGGTGGCGGGAGGGGTGATCCAGACATAACGCAGATGGAATTCGAGAGCCATCTGGGTGGGGTCTCACCTCTGCTCCCAGATTCCAGATAGTCTTTTCTGGCGCACGATTCACAGAGACAATTATTAAGTGCAGCTGGAGCCGATTTGAACTGAAGAAGCCCAAACTGGCTGCCCTATGCCCTGGGACAACTGGATGAATGCTGGAAAAGGGAACAATGAAGGCTGAGAGAAGAGGTGCATGCAAGTGTGTCCGAGAGGTGATTTGTGGCACAATTCTGGAGCGTGTCTCAGTAAACATGGCTGAGGGCAGGAAACAGTCACACCCTTTTTAGGGATGGACAGGATGTTTATGACATTTTCAAGATGAAGTTGAAGCGAGACAAAGATGAAGAACGTGTGTGAGCGAACTCTATGTGGTGATCAAATTTGTGGTCTCATGGTTACCCTATGATTCCCTCCCTGGCACCATTTCTTGGTAATGTGTAAACAGGACACATTACACACATACAGTAAATCATTGTCTGCCACACAAGTGACTCACTAATTCTGATCTGTTGAAACTAACACCACAGAGACACATCCTGCAGGGAGACGTTCACACATAAATCGGAAGCCTGTGGTATCCCACCCTGTGTCAGATCAGTCTTGGGGTTTCACTTTCAGTCACTGCCAGGGTAAACGTCCTAATATTAGAGGCAGCCAGCTTACTGAGAGCATACGCTGATTTTCCAGGCTAAGACGCTGGTCAGTATAGTCAGAGACAAATCAGATGAATGTGTTTTGCAGTCCTTTCCCATAATGCATTGCTACAGTGAACTCCCAGACATCCACATCAACTGCTTTTTTTTTTTTTTGCAGGAGATCATTTAAATCCACTTAAATGGATCCACTTTAATCCACTATGAACACAGCTGTCTCCATAGTAGTACTAAACAATAAACATATACAGTACTGTGCAAAAGTCTTAGCAGGAAATGTTTAAGGCTATTTCTCTAGACCGTAAATGTATATTTCCTAAGAAAAAACAAACAACTTAATATCAGAACATACGCAAAGTATCAGTAACACAATAAATAATAGTCATCCCTAGTTCAATTAGTCACTGAAATCATGTTGGATGGCTAGATGAACACCGCTTCGGCTCCCAAACCTCTCCTCAGGGGCACCTCAGCCCTTCCATGGATTCATTAAATTTCACCACCAGCTCAATTAATTCATTGACTTCATTCATTAAACAAGTCAATGAGGTATTGATTAGCCAAACAAGGTGAAGCAGTGGAGGTGTCAAAAAAATATTTTGTGTTTTGGATGGTTGCTGCAAATACTGCAGAAATTTTAGGAGAGGTTTTGACACACTTTGACAGACATAGCATAGTTTTACACCGACATGCAACATTACACCGACAAGATCATTTTAACATCACTTTTTGACTGCCTAAGACTTTTGCACAGTACTATAAATAGATATAAATATAAATAAATAAGGCAGAAGACCCTGGAGAGGATGCAGGTCCATTGCAGGACATACACACACTATGGGAAATACAGAGACACCAATTCAAATAAATGCATGTTTTGGCAGGAAACCCAGACAATCAAGGACAGGACATGCAGAATACACAACAAAGCAGGGGGCATGAACGGAAATCAAAAGCCTGGGAGTGTAAGGAAACAGCGCCACCTATTGAGCCAACAAAGAAGTGCCTTAAAAAGACATGAGATTAATGAAGGTACAAAGAAAGTCTACAAAGTAAAATGAGAAAAACAGGCTCTTCTGAGCCAGGGCAGGGTGTGAGTAACCAAGCATTTAAGTCAGTATTTTTTAAGTCAGTGTTTCTCAAACCAGTCCTTGGGGACCCCCAGACAGCCCATGTTTTTACTCCCTCCCAACTCCCACCGTGGAACGTCTGAGGGTCCCCTAAGACTGGTTTGAGAAACACTGATTTAAGGAAGAAGTGCAGTGGGGGGGGGGGGCACACTGAGAGGGTGAAACCTGGGTCATTGTGTACAGCTGTGTTCCAGAACAGGGGAGTCATGATTTTTAAGTCCAGGCAGGACCTCAGGTAGCTCACTATTCAGCCCCCTGCTTAAGCCAAAGGACCCCAGAAACACCTCTAGCTTTATAGAAGGATCGCTCAATCAGAGTAGTGTCAGCTAAATATAAATATAAGGCGCTTTACCACCCCAGTAATTCTTTTCAGGAATCAGGAACTTTTGTTGCGTTCCCACTGCGGGAACTTGGCCTGGTTGTAGATCCTAGGAGGTAGTTCCTGAACCTTTTTTTTAGTCCCTACTCTAGAGTAGGCATTTTTCGCTCAACCAATACCTACTAGGTGGGGCTTATAGTGACTATGGTAAACTTTGCTGATTGGTTGACCCCAAGCACCGGCACTAATTTGGAAGTTACGGATAGAAAAATGGAGCAAAAAATGAGCAGATGGAATTTATCTGGTTCATATTTATATTTATACAGCAAATACCTCCTGTGCTTCACTATTTCTGCATCGGAAAGTTCAATCAATAATGATCATTCATCTGTATAGAATTGCCAGTCCTGGTGGAGGAACTTGCCAATGGTAATTAGCGGAATAACATTACATTGCAAAGATCAATCTCCTGGCCAGGTTTAATAATGAACTATAAACATGTCGCAGGCAGTATAAATAAAATACAAATAAAATACAGTCTACCCCCCCCCCCAATAACTAAGAAACCCACTTGCTCATCCTCCATTGTTTTGGAGTAGCGGTGTAGTGTTGAACAAATTTACATGTAAAGTTTAACCTACAAGTCTTGTGTGTCTCCCATGCTTATTCAGCAAAAAAGTCATGGTTCTTGTGCGGTGGAAAGCAACACATGAAAGTGGTCAGCAACTGCAAAGGAATCAGGTTCCGGAACTACAGTGGGAAAGCACCTATACACTCTTTTTCATTCTATCTTCTCATAGTATTTGTATTTGTATGTGTTTTAGTTTGTGTTCATATTAATCATCTCTGTGTGTATGTATCTGAAACGTTTGTCTTATTTTCTTGTTTGCTGCCATCTTGGCCAGGACTTCCTGGAAGAAGAGATATTGTATCTCAATGGAACCTTCCTGGTAAAATAAAGGATAAAAAAAAATTTTAATTCTGAAATTGCTACTACTGACAAATGAGGGAAGCCAAAAGCCCGGACAAAGGTTACACCCATGAAACAACAACAATAAAGGAAGTTTTTTTTGTCAGCGTTATGGTAGGTCTGGTTTGAGGGAAACACGTCTGCAACTCGAGCAATGTGGTTTCCAGAAGCGTCAGTCAGCCTTACTAGCAAAAACCATCACATGCACTTCCTCTATCGTTCTTACGGCAGCTTAGTCATAGATACACATGGAGTGTACGTGCTGTCACACTGGCCCTTGCTGAGAGAAGAAGAAAAATCAGTGCAGCTCCAGGAGTAAAGAGTGTCTTTATCAAACCAATGGACCTTCATGAAACTCATGATGGGAGTTCTCTGGAGGCATGACAAGATGCAAACAGGGTGACTGGCATCAGGCTAAACAAAACACGCAGAACCCCGCCTCACAAAGACCACACCTCAAACCTTCAAACGAAGGCCTCTGGGAATTCAGTTCAATTCAGGCCAGCTGAGTTTCATTACAGAGCCGTAATCTGACGATCGGTCACCAGGGCAACGCGATTGGCCGACAACGGCGTCTCACAATGGCATCTGAGTGGCTCAGATGATAGCTTTTAGGCTTGGGGCCCCAACCCATGCTAAAGGGACACGAGGCCAGAGATGTTTATCCAAGACGTAATATAATATGCAGGCTGGAGGTTTTTCGGAATGAAAAGGGGCACCCCCACAAACCCCCCACACATAAATCATTCAATGCAGTCTGAAAGAACATGGGCGACTTATATAGTGTCCCTTAGCATGAGCGTATGAGTGTGTACTCTGTGATGGACTGGCATCTCATCTGAGTTGTCCCCTTTCTTGAGCCCTGAGCATCCTGGGATTGGCTCCAGGCCCCTTGTGACTATTACTGGATAAGCAGCTATGGAAGATGGATAGTCTGCCAGCAGATATCTGCCGTTATCTGGTATGAGACAGCTCCCCAAGCCTCCCTACGGGAGCTGCATTAGGCTGTGGACCATGTCACCCTGAGCTGGGCATTTACTCTCTGAAAACTCTTTTCCAGGGTCTGGGATGATACCGTTATCTGGGACACTAACCTTGTCATGTGACCTGGGCCATCACCCAGCTTACGCAAAGGGGGGACGGCAGAGATGCAGATGCAGAGTTTGACGAGGGCGATGGCACATGTGAGCAGCAGATGGTGTTTGTCTTCTGTGGGATCGCCTGGCGTTCCGGCCTCTTCCGAACATTCGCCGGAGATGTTAAGATTTCTAATTAAATTACGCTATAACGACGTTGATCTCCAGACGGAAAAGCAATTCAAAAACTTGCTTAAAGAGGCACACATGCAGAGTTCACCCAAATCTCCCTCCTTAAAAAAAATAACTTTGTGGTGTTTACCATCATGTGCAAATCATCGTGACATGCACATGCTCAAGGGAAAGCGACATTAAATGAAACCCAAACATCGTTACCATACAGTGCTGCAAAATAATATCCAGATGACCGGTGCCATTTATGAAAAATATCGCTGCCTGATCAAAGTCTTAGGAGCTCAATGTTATCAATTCAGCTCCGTAGGTATGGAAATATGTAATAATGATATTTTGTGTTGGGTATCGCTTCCCTTCTGCCATGTCCTTTTTGGCAGTGACCCTGCATTAAATAAGCAGTTGCAGAAGAATGATGTTCTTCTGTATGTATGGAAACATGAACCACACTTCTATATATCCCACAATGCATTTTCTCTTACTGTTACCTACCAATCACAGTGCTTTGCAACAGCTGAACCCAGAGTCAATTGAGTCAGATATATTGCTGTGTAAATGTTTTTTAGGGGGCTGAGTTGGGTGGGGAGCACAAGGCATTCAGGGCACTCTGAGAAGGGTGTAGGTGTATGGAACTGTTCTACAATCACCTAAATTACAAGAGGTTATAAGTGGATGTTAAAATATCCAGAAATTATTCACTAGCTTGATTCTCACACATATGTAAACAGGCTTCACAAGGTTTGGTTTACAGAAGGTTTAGAAGGCACTGTATCATCCACTTTTAAGACATGCTGGATAGTTGTACATAGTTGTAGTTTGTATATAGATATGCCTGAAGTGCTGGAAAATACCAAATTCCTGAAGCATGAAACATTTTATTTACTATTCTAAGGCTTTGTATCTGCAATTTCAGACACTAAATGTGAATGTTTAATAAACCTCAAACTTTGGCACGTAATGCGTTTTTTATGTACAAAACCACCAACTATATCCTTGTAGCATCCTGCAATAAAAACTGGGACCTGTTTCATTACTTGCCTGGTTTTTTTAAACATTACACCACCTTGTGTTTGGCCAGGGAATTGCGCCACATGTGTCTCTTGTTGGACTTGGCCAAGCATCCAAGCTGTAACTACAACCAAAACCCGAAGAGTGTCAATAAATAAAACTGTAGATAACGCAGAACACAGCATCCAGTCTGGGGTGTACAGAGATGAAATGTGTCCAGCATAACAAAAGATTCCCAGATAGGAAAGAAGGAGTAGGAGGAGAGGAAGCAAAAAGAAAAAATAAAGACTGAGAGATCAAGTGAGTTGATAGCAGAAGCAGCATCGGCAGTCAGGATGAGTTTGAGAAGCTTCAGCTGGTTCAGCAAAGGGATTCATTTTGGAGGAGAAGAGGTAGTCAAGTAGATTCTGGAAGAGAGGAAGTAGACAAACAGGGAGCTGCCTTGGACTTCAATCCATGAGCAAGCGCAACTGAAGTGGAAGGAGACAAATGAAAACCAGCTTATTGACTTTTCCAGGTACTTCTTTTTTTGGGGGGGGGCACCGTGGGCAGGACATCAGTTCCCTGCAGGACACAGACAGTCACATCCTATAGGCCACTGATTCCCATCCTGGTCCTCAGGGACCCCTAGATGGTGCACATTTTTGCAAAAATATGGACTTGCTGGGGGTCCCCGAGGACTGGGTTGGGAAACACTGCTACAGGCAATTTAGAGACACCAATTTACCCAAAGTCCATACTCTTTGGACTGTGGGAGGAAACTGAAGTACCGCAGGGAATCCCCCATACATAGGGGTCCTCAACTGGCTGACCAAAGTACAATTTAAAAATTAAAGCAGTACTGTATCCCCCCTGGGCTTTCTGTTGCTGAGGGTTTTGCTTTGTGTGGCTGAGCTGGGGACCCCATCCCCGTAGAGCGTGGGGAGAACATGCAAACTCCACATAGACAGACCCAGAGGTAGGAATCACCTCTCCAGTCCTAAAGGTCCGAGGCTAAAGTGCAGAGCCACCCTGCCACACTGATCGGTCATTCTTCATAGGCTCAGACTTACAGGCTGACTTTAAAAATCTATTTCTCAGATAATCACTATCACATACCTCACAGCTGGAACCAAAACCCATGAGCCTGAATCAGTCCTGCCAAAGAACTGTGAGGTACCAGTGCCAGACTAAACATGCTGATGAGAATTATTATTTACTTTGTATCATTGAGAGAGTGTGGAATGCATTATTAACCTGATAGTGAAAGAAACATCGCGTCCAGGGTGCTTTCGGCTTCTGCCCAGCTTAAATACATAAAATGTATACCCTTCTTCTTCATACTTCTCAAAATGTTGTGATGGCTCTTTTATTGTTTCAAGTAATGCAAAGGCCTTTTCTAGATGTTTTCTATTCAAACCTAAAATGCGACACTAAAGCACCGAGCCAGGGGTCAATTAACATCAATTAACATAGAACAAAATGTTCTGAAATGGATCGAGAACAGCGGTACACATGCAGGCATAAAAGTTGAAAACTTTTTCAGGCTGTATCAGTCACTCCATAAAAACATTAATATTTTAATGAAAACATTAATAAAACATAAACATTACCCTTAGAAATAAATACGCTCCACTTTGTCTGATTTATTTTATATTTAGACGAGGTATCATCCACTTCGATAAGTGGGTTCTATCGGCTGAAGTACGTACTGGAAAATACCCAAGTCCTAATTTGTTTGGAATTTTATTTACACGTAATTGCATTCTCAGACAGAAAATGCTATCCTTTTGTTAGGTTTATTTCAAGTAGGCTACACACCAGCTTTACCCAGAACTACTTATCTCATTCTTAGGTATTTAAACAACAGTTTATCTCACATGACAGGCTTTATAGATGAATACCACGGCGGCCGTGTATTACAGGTGGGAATATTGTTACAGGACAGGCCTACTGCTTGTAACGATGTACTGTCAACGCTTTGACGAGATTCTTAAAACTGCAGCTATAAGATTATCGATATTAAAATTGCTTTAGCTGGAGCAACTAAACTGCACACACATTCAATACAACACACAGAAACTTGGCCTTACAATGTTGGTAATTTAAACTAAGATTGGGGTGCGCAGCGAAGTACTGTTTAAGAGACACTATTTTACATATCTGTGTATCTAGAAAATCTATACTATTGAGTAAAATACTCACTTTCAAACTAGGCAGTGCGGTGGAAACATGAGGAAACGCGCACGCGATTTATTGAAGCCGGCGTGTTTTATATAATCGCATGCTGCCACCTAGCGGAACCTTTAAGTCCAACACCGCGGCTTGGACGCGAATGTAGCTGGCGTCGTACCCCGCTGTGCATTTACTGGGATTTACGACAGAACTTTTCCTGGCCCCACTGTGGAGCCAGGTCTGTGTTATATGCCGGATTCCTGATTGGTACTGATTGCTATTAATACAAAACAGCGGATTCCACCAAAGAAAAGCTATTATAGTCTGCGTAAAGGAATAGCTCAGGTATGGGGGTGTCGGGTTAGGCGGGGCGTCTTGGCCGCCGGCAGTAGGATAGATGTTGTGAACTTGGCAAGTCCACAAACATTTATAACACAAAAGAAGGAATATATAGAATGTATGAGCAGAAAACTTCTGGTCACCTGACAACCTGCTCTAAGACCACCTTTTCAAACTTACACACGTAAACAACTCATTCTTTGCAGGTAAATTATAAGTAATCCTTGTATGGTCCAGAATTTGCATAAATGAGGGTGGGTTTAATAAACTATATTTAAACGTCGCCTCAGCCACTAGGTGTCACAGTGACATAGCATTTCCGGGACACCCCGAGTTGGTGCCAGTGTCTGCATTACTGGCTTACTGTGCAAATCTCACAGCGTTCCAGGTCATGGAGATATTAATAAATGCTTTGGTTTTTCTTTAACCCTGATTCATTTTATTAGGAATCACTATGAAATTATATGGCCTCTGGAAGATGTTAAGTAAAAATGCCTGGAAGGTTTTCTCCAGGGAACAGTGCTAATTGTCAGCTGGATCAGGTTCATAATAGAAACTAATAAAATATGAAGAATTGGTGATTGAAACGCTTCTAAACTGGCCATAGTGTGTGAGTGTAAGGCCTGTTATGGACTGGAATCCCGTCTTGGGTGTCCCCTGCCTAGTGCCCTGTGATGGGCTGGAATCCCGTCTTGGGTATCCCCTGCCTAGCACCCTGTGATGGGCTGGAATCACGTCTTGGGTATCAGGGGGCCCACAATTTCATAGTACGCCCCTACTCCAGACCCCTGCTCCAGACTCCTGCTACCATATGTGTTGGGAAGGTAGATAGATTGATAGTAAGTAAACTACTGTGAATGGTTCTCTTCAGAAATATATAATCATGGGTGAACTGGGCTATAGAATTGTTGACAAAACATGAAATAGAAGAATTGTTTTCAGGATACCTACAGATTGAATAAGTAGCAATAGGTAAATCTGATATTTAGCCATAGGACCAGAATCAGCAAGCAAAGCCTTCTATCGGGTAATCCCTACCAGCTGTTTCCATAAGGTCTGCTATTATTATGAGCAAAATTATGATAGTGTTGAAGGTGCTACAGTTAGCCAAACAAATGAACTGGTGGTCTCGAGTATTGGTGTCAATCACAACTGAAGTAGCAGAGGATATAGCTGTTTGTGCAGGCCTCAGCCAACTGTCCAATTATGAAGAACACTTGAAATATGAACAGGAAACTAGCTAGTCACTGGCTAAGTACCAAAGGAAAGCTTGTGGGAGTTTTACTTACACGTTCTCAGAGCAGAATGAAAAATGACCAAGACATCTGATTGGTTGGTCCCACATCCTCTACAGTCTCATTGGTTACCTCTCTGAAGCAATCTTTTTTTTTTTGTTCTGCCCTCAGAACATTTTTCTGTAAGTAGAACTCCCATGAGGCACAGGAAATGGAGGGCGGGAAACCTTCAGAAAGTCACTTAGATCAGGCTTGTAGAAATACAGTTATTTCTCTCCAAGTGCCCTGTAATTCCTCATTTTTTTTCCAGGCAATAACTAGCTGCTCAGGTAGCACCAGGTCATCCCCTTTGTGTTAAATCCACAAGGCTAAATGGTGAAACAGGTGGTTAAGATTTAGTCAAAGGTTAGAATTAGCCTGTAATCATCATAGAGAGTTCAGAGCGAAACATTCAGCCAGATAAACTGGCCAGGTGACTTAACCTCAGCCGCGTCATCAGGTTCATTTAACATATCTGCGCCTGTCAAACATCCGAGGGAGAATGTAACATTCATGTTAGCTAATGCAAAATAAAAAACAAAACAAGAGTCATTCAGTCTGAATAACTGATACAGAGATATAAGCCAAATCCAGTGGAAAGATCCTTAATTTCTTTCACCCATTGTTCCGTACCCACCGCACAGAGGTGAGAGCCGTGGTGAAACACGCACCATGTTTCATTCTAAAATATCATAAATGACTTTATATTGCGATAGGTTGGTGCCCCATCCTGGGTTGTTCCCTGCCTTGTGCCCATAGCCTCTAGAATAGGCTGTGGACCCCCCGCAACCCTGAATAGGATTAGCAGTTTCAGAAAATGGATGGATGGATGGATGGATGGATGGATGAATGAATAATTTTATATTGCTGCAGGGATCTCTCTGCCTGACTCGTATGGTACTTTACATGAAAGTGTCTGCTCAATAAATGTAAATGTACAGAATTGTATGAGTAACACCACATGCTGAATAATTTAACCCCTGATTGTATTACGTCTTGTAAGTGCATTTCTAATATTAAATTATAAAATGATGGGCTGTTACTGTAGGTTACAAGGCAGAGAATCTGGTATTAGCTCTGTAACTTCATGTCTCCAGGGTTGTGGGTTCAATTTTCCCCATTTGTTCTGTTTGGGTGGAATGTCCACGTTCTCTCTGTTCCCCTTTGGAATTCTGGATCCCTCCCACAACCCAAAAGCATGCGGTCAGTTGGGCGGGAGTCTCTGAATTGGCTGCATTGTGTGCATGATCTGTGATGGGCTGGCATTCCATCCCTATGCCCTATTGGCTGGCATTCCTTCCCTATGCCCTGTATTTCCTGGGATAGGCTCCAGGCTCACCGTGACCCTGAATTGGATAAGAAGTTATGGAAGATGGGTATATGAGCAAAACTGGGAGGAGTTCAATGCCCACTATCCCATAATGCACCTGTGAGACTACCCAGCCTGCATGACTAAATTAATACTGCCAGCTTTGCTATGTGTCAGGAAAGCACTCAGAGAAAGTGGCCAGTGGCAGATTCCATCAAACCAGCATGAACCAGGAGTGTCAGCCAGAGTCATCAGACTCCTGCAGAATCCCAGATCCATGCGGATCCATGCAGTCCTGGACACAAGTCTGAAAACCCTGGGTAAAATACTTATATAGCAATATAGGACACTAAATAAGGCATGCATGCTAACTGACTTGTTTCCACAGTAACAGCCTTGACCACACCCGCCGTCAAGTACGCGGTAAGTAGAAAACGTCACTCCACGCAACACATCGAATATTCTGTTGTATAACATTTTATCTCCTTAGGAAAGAGGAAAGATTAAACTGTTTTATAAACGAACCGGTCCTTGCATGAATGAAAGCCTATTTATGTTTCAACGCAGCAGGGGAAACCGGTGCATTTTATAAGCGAAGCAGAAATGCCAAAACGTTATTTCGCTTGAACTTAATAAAAAAAAGGCGGCCCGGAAGCATTGCGATCAGATAAGCGTGATTGCGCGGCAGAACCAGTAGCCAAATAAGCGCTGAAATGAAAGAAACGCCAAACTTGAAGGAGGATGCTGAGGACGGGTTGCCATGGCGACGCCGACAGTGCCCCCGCAGCGCCCATACTTAGACACGGCAGACCCACGGAACCGGGTTCATTAAGCGCTGCGCATTTCCATGCAGCATCTCCGGGGGCGGCATCACAAACCACTTCATTAAAGGGATCGCACCCTCAATTAGGCATAACTAATTAAAGAAAGGTCGCGACATTCACGGCACGCAATCTTATCAGATTTGGCGGGAAATCGGCTAATGAATTCGCAGTCATTGATAACCGAGGAGAGGTTATAAAACCGAAGTGGGGATGACAGAGATCCTGTATGCAAAATATTAATTTCTTGAATTTTTCGCAGATTTCCGAATGAGGGAAAGGCAGGCACAGGCGGAGAGTTTTCCGACGAGGACGCTCGCCCGAAATCAGCACATCTTCAGTCGTGTGTCCGTGTCAAAGCGGCTTGGCATCACAAATATGTGATTTATCTCCCCATATGTGACCCTAAAAACCAGAGCTGGGTGCACGTCATTAATACGGGAAACGCCTGCTGCCGCTGCCAGCTCAGAGTCCCCGCTGATTCATAGCCATCGGCTCTCATAACGCATCTGATGCTGTAGCCGCTGCACCCCCCTTCGCACTGTACGACTTAATCCGGCACGATTGCAAAACGGAACCGATACAAAAAATGCTGTCTACTACCTTCTTAATAAACAGATCTGCAGCATAAATCTCATTTATGACCTTCCCTTTTCCCTGTACGGTGTAAAGAGTCTTCTTCGGTCTATTTATTTTACAGAGAACATCGCTAAATACGCAAGAATACCCCTACTATAAAACATAAAAAAATTGCTAAAATAGCTGATACCTACGTGTAACTAATATGTCATTTTTATGTTTCTGTAGTATGCTGGAATATAAAACTTTGTCCTGTGGGGTGTCAGCTAGAAGGTGGAAATCTGAAGACCATATTGAGAGTGATGCTCTCTAGGTGCGCTGCCTGAGGGCAGCTTCCCGGGTGCGAAGCGTGAAATCCAATATGCCATTAGAGATACCGGCAGGCCGAGTGAGACGTGCCCTGTCAAAACATTTCCTCTCCCAAACCAACTGGTTACCCGGCAGACTGCATCAGTGCAAAATCTCGAGAAATTGAAGTAGTTTTGGCAGTTTAAGTGGAGTCACAACGCCACACTCTGTTGCGCACCTCATAAATAATACACCAGAGCAATAACATTGCTGTAACTTAGTGCTAACCTGATAATGTGTAATTTCAATGGTTCAAAATTGCACGAAATACTACTTTTAGTTAGATGCATCATTTCATGTAAATTAGGTGATTTTTTTTAACCAGGCGTCATGAACAACACTGTTAGTCCAAACTTCGGACGAGAAATTATTTCACTCCTTTCGTCCAGCTCCCTCACTGACCCGAGTGAACCGCAAGGTGCAAAATTATTCCAACAGTGAACGTTGACTGTGTCACTTTTTACAAGTTGGGCAGAAAACTGATATCTGAGAAATTAACACCTCAGAGTCGCAAGTCTCTTCGTTTCTGTTAAAGCGCCGTCGAGTTTGAAAGGTGCGTCAACATAGCGATTCTTTTAATTAGAAGAGAGCAGAAAGACGGGGGGTGAGGGAATATATATTTTGTCCTGCAATACAGTATTCGCCGTGTGTTGTCTGCGTAGGGGACCAAGCAACCGATCCCAGCTCAGATTACTGCTCCTTCCTCGGGCGAGAACAAGAGGTTACAAATAGACTGGTGGCCCAAATGATTGAAAGATTATTTGTTAGTACCCTGGGAGGGGCAAATGATCCCATGCATTATTCTATACCCATCAGGTATGGTATATAAACAGTTTTAAAAGGAACATGAACTTTATAAATGTGTGATGCAAGCGTGCTTCATCCATCAGCTGCTATAGCCGGAGGGTGGCGGTTTTCGTTCTGCTTCAGTTGTTATATTCGCTTCATGAAACATTTAATTGGACACTTAGCTGGCCACTCAGTTAAATTGTAGACCATAAAAGTGACCGGACTACCCATGTCTGGCTATCGCATCCTCTGTACTGTAAGACAGAACATGAGCCGTAATGATGCGGGGACGGTGTGATCGATACGCGGCAGGACGTGAGGTCGCGTGAAAAGAATAATGGGAACCGTTTCTGCCCATGGCCTTGCAGCCTCACAGCCTGCTACATCACTGCCAAGTCATGCCTTTCTCTAGAATCTCTCTTAATGTTTTAAGACGATAACCAAGTTCATTAAAAGTCACAGTCACGGATCGCTAACCAGTCTACTTGCTCTTTGTGCAAACAGAGCTTGTATGTCTGTTCAGTCAAGAAGTAGCACTGCATGACCACTGAAAATCTCCTACTCTCTGAATATTATAAAAAATGTTTGGCCAGAACTACAGTGTCAGAGTAGTTTCCGTGATGATCTAACTTGCAGATCGCTTTGTCCTGATAGAAGCAGCTTGCTGTGCATTATGACCCCCCCACCACCCCCTCACGTCAGTTTATTCCGGCTCACTGCCAGCACTGAACTTAGACGGCATTGATGTCGTTTGTCCAAGCACAGCTCGTATGTAAAACATTTGTTGTTTATCTCCTGCCCCGACTCTTTTATTTCTCCCCTCCCTTCTCTCTGACACACTCACTCCGTCGACCCACACGTTGCTATATTTGTGAAATTAGTTTGGTGGATCTTAATTTGTTGTTTTCCGTTACGGAAAAATGGCTGGTGCTCGTCATCCTGCTTGTAAGTCGCTCGGTCAACAAAGATCTGCGTTGCTGTTTATTGCAGGATTATTTTATGGCTCCGAGCAGAGCAATGGGATAAAACGTTTTATGCGCTTTCCCATTAGTACGAGGTGGGCACCGGTCACCAGGGTCAAATGAGGCCAGAGACGGAAATTCACAAGTAACAGCAGCATTTTTAACGTACAGCATCGGAACTGGCGCTGTGCCTCAGTTGTCTCAATTTCTTGAACGGAGTAGCCAGTTTTTAAATTATTATTCATGAGTGAATGGAAAGACGGTAAATAGGAAACTGCTGTCAAAATGAACCATGCTATTAATCGAATGGACTGAAGTTCACGTCTTGGGGAGTTTAAAATTTTGCGATGCTTAAACGGGGTAAAATATGCCGAATGAGATAAAACATTGCATGCAAATAATAATCATTATCCAGTAAGACAGTTCAGAAATTAATAAACATTTAAGCACCAAAATTTGAGAATGCAAACATTTTACAATGGATGGATTAATCAAACACTACAATCGCTGAATTACTCAAATTCAGGTCTAACGCAGACAGCCGTTGATTACAATAACTACACACCAGCTCAGGACATAAAATACTGAAACATGACTATTAACTATTAAACTGCCCGACAAAAACACAGCGCGTTGTTATTAGCCTCACTTTAATGAAATCGATTTTAACAACTTGATTAATTGTAAATATTTGCATAGGCCTAATTTTTATACACAATCTTATAAGCAGTCATGTGAATCGTTATTATGTTGTCAGTTTTAATTATATATAGGCCTACTACATATAACTCCTTTAGGCTTTCATCAGCAGTGGTAAGTGTGCAGAAGTATTGCACTATTTCTATCCGTAAATATAATGCTTCGACCGGCTATCGGCTACTACTTTGCTAAATGCATATCGTAAAACAGTGATAGCGTAAGATCAGTGTACCGCCAACGCCTCCCCTGTTATGCTACGGTTTATCGCCGACGTGGACATTTTCATGTCATGCGTGATTCAATAGGGACCTCCGGTCTGAGAGAGGTACAGGAATTAAACATGAAATTTTGCGTTTGGCTCGCAGGGCAAACTAGGGCTGATTGCGATTCAAGCGCATCCTATAGTCAACCCGGCCAGATTCCCACGATTCTCCGGGAGTGAAAAGAAAGTCAATTTGGAAGCAATTTTAATCAGGAAGACATCTCAAGCTGAAAAGGGAGAAACTAGCTTCTTTAAATCACAGATGTGTCATATATATCCATTATCTAGGCTATTGCATATTCTTACCTACACGCTTTAATTTT
>JAODLD010000088.1:12721288-12734667 GCA_026781065.1 Mormyrops boulengeri | reverse complement strand
CCCCCCCCCCCCCCCAAAGGACAAGAACGTGAAAGCCTGACGGCAAAAAACTCCCAGATGTTCTTACTCTCTCCTGATGTGCTGCATGAGGTCTGGGAGGGAAACACTGCTATCACAGAAAACCAGTTATATCTGTAATCAGAGTGTGTCACTTGCAGTAAATATATCAGCACAAGGGCGTCTCTTTTGTGCTCTTCTTTCCTTGTGACAGCATTTAGTAAACTGCTGAGCAGATGCACTGCTTTTAATATCAATGACTCTCCGGCTGAGCTTCACCTAGAAACATGGCTTAATTTTGCTTTTTCAAAAGAAGGAACGTTTTATATAACTTCAAATGACCTTTAAATCAATAAAGTCTGGTGTGCAATTCAGTGATTCCCTCTGTCAGTCTGCCTCGTCTCCAGAAGCAAGCGTTTAAATTATGGTTGATGTCACATCTAAATCGGTGCTGAATTCAGTAATATTCCTCTCATGTTGGTTGTGATATTGTTGGACTGTGTTTTTTTAAGAAGGGGTAACAGGTGAAAGTAAAGTACAAAAGGAAAATGCACACTTGCTGTTCAGTCTGTCAGTGAGACTATTTGCACGGATAATGGGGTCTGCATTCTGAGGCTTTGGGCCTTTTTGAATGAAATATTCCGCACAGCAGGTTTTTGTAGTACAGTCCAGATCTTGCTTCTCACTGAAGATCTCAAAACCCATCAATAATATTTCTCATTTACCTGTCAAATGGTCATTTGGCAAGAAGAACAGGCATGGAACCTATGAGACAGGACATAAGGAACGTCACTGGGTCCGCTTTGGAGTGTGGGAGACACATCAGCCAGTTCAGCTTCTCTCCATGCTTTTTCCATCACCTCTTATCTAAATGCGAGATCGCAGTGAGTCTGGAGCCAGAGGGCACTGGGGGAAAGGGGGCCTAGAGGAGCTGCGAGTTCATCACCCACACACACACTGTCATACACAGTCACACACCACAGGCTTTTTAGACACACAAATTCACCTAACAGCCTGTCTGTGGGAGGACACCAGTAGCAGGAGGACCCCCTTGCAAACATGTGGGTAACACGCAAACTCCATATCTGTCACCAGCACCTGTGTGCACCAGCTCTCACATTCAACCTTCCGATTTCACCTGATTAGATGACGGTAATAAATATGACCTCTCTGCACTCGAGGTGGGAACATCAGCTCCAGCAGTCATCCAGGCCCAGGAGAAGTGGTCCATAGAGGCACTTCTAGGCTGGTGAGGGGCCTTTGGGCAATGCTCAAGTCCGCGGAGTGCTTCAGGGTGCCGTCCCGTCCCTGCATAGGGAGATTCCCAGACTGTTGGCTGGAACCGTATCAGTTTGAGTCTGCCCGTCGGGGCGTCCACCCAGAGGACACTTCTACAAATGTGTTTAACCTCCATTAAGTGGAACGGAACTGCATCAACTGCTCGGCCACAAAGCAAAGCATTTTTATCAAGGCCTGCCCCCCCCCCATCTCACCTTCTGCTGCAGGAAACCCAGAGGTGATCCCGAGAGACCTTTGGTTACTTAAAGCAAAGAGGAAGGCGACGGCATGCGATCGCAAGGCCGCCGGGGACTGTGTCACCATCACAGTTGAGTCATGACTGAAAGATCCGTCTCGGTGATCCGTTTCATCAAGTACACTGCTAGCGACTGTGTGTGTGTGTGTGGGGGGGTCCATCTTTAATAAATTAGCAGAAGTGATAGCAGGTCTTTCAAGGGGGGGAAAATCTATAGATGTGAGAAGGGACCTCATTCGCTGATTGTAGTATTCGCCAACTGGATAATTACATAACAAGTTGACGAAGTTCATGTGGTCTGCCTTTTTCTAATATCCATGTGAAACAGAGCTAAGTAAGCAACATACTGCTTAAATATCAGTTCATCTCACTTGCAAACGTTCAAGCCTGAAACGGATGTCTCGGTTGACGGCAATCTATTCACCTTGTAATGACTTTTTAAGACACCGACGAATACTAAAACAGTCATTGCATTAGTCTTTTGAAATCTCTATTTTGTATCGAACTATAAAACGAACAAAAAGGAAAACTGGAAATATGACTCAATGCCAAATCATTTTTCTCTTCGGTTCTTGTTTTTGCAAAGGCGATCAAATGACGCGGGAGGTTTATTCCGTTCGCATGCTTTTGCTAAAAATAACCATTAAATTGTCTCCGTCGGACTGTGGGATGTGGCGCTGAGAGATGAAGCAGGCTAATTTGTCTGCCGGTTCCATTATCCATTCCGGGTCTTGGTGGCATCTTGCTCTTTTCTGTGTAGTTTTCGCCTATCTGTCTACGCCGCAGCAGCACTAGGTGCTGGGTACCGAAAGCAGAGATTCCTGATCTGCCTGAGACATCTCCATCGCTGGATCCCTTTCCCCTAAATTCGCTTCATATCCGGATACTGGTTCAGGATTAACCGAATCTGAGCAAACGTGCGGTCTGTTTCGTCAAAAAAAAACCGAGGTAAGCGCTCGACTGGGAAAAATAATGCTTTTTTCAAAATACATTAATTTTGCGACTGTGCCTAGCACTGCACACTAATAGCAGACCACAATCAGCTGTTGATTTCACAGTTGATTATTGATCTCTTAGAGTTTTTTTAAATGTATTGTTTTTGTTTTGCATTTTGCTTTGTTTTGCAATACGGTGGCTTGGCGAAACACTCTTGCCATATTTGCTTTATTTATACCCAATGCTAGAAGCTCCACGCTTCGGATCATGTTTAACCAACAGGAAACAATATGCTAGATCAAGAAAACAAAGGGACGTGGGCTAGCTACATATGTATATGTTAATCTGTAAAATGCGAATAATGATTTTTGTAAGCGAAGGCTGAGGGGAATCGGATGTTTAAAATCGGCATTAACTTGCGCCATGTGATTCTCGGAAATAGCTTTACAGCACGGAGATCGTTGGCCCTTCTATATAACGGATCCATTGAGCGCAATTATTTCATTTCAACGCTTGCTGTATATATTAGTCGGAGCGGTCGGTGTTGTGTCGTTTCTGATGGGTTACATGTAAAAGAAGAAGGGCTTCAAATATAACAATTAAACGCCCGAGTCGAATGAATAGAACAACCCTCTGAGAAATATGTTTGCTGCCCATGTGGGGTGTTAAATAGAAGACTATAATCAAACCCTTTCCCCCCAGATAAAAGATGTAGGTAAGGAGAGGGACTGTATAAAACGCAATGGGCAGGAAAGATGGTAACATTTGTTTATCTAGGATTCGGTCTTCTGGGCAGACTTTCCCGTTAGAGATAAACCATGTGTACAAAGCATAAAGTGTATGATTTAACGAGGATGCACCTGGCCTGTCAGAGGAATCCATCTCTTCAGTCATAGTGAAGGCAGTGTTATTCATAAAGTATATATATGCTGATCGACAATAAACACACTCGTAACTCTTTTCGTTGATTATAGTCCGTCGTCGAGCAGCACTTTGACGATGATAAAGTGATACTGGAAATACTCAGGCTTGCATTTTCAGGGAGCATTTTTCCTTACTTTTTTCCTGACGTGGGCTGTACTGAAGTATATTATTATGTTTTTCATTCTCTTTATATCGTGATATATTTTAGCAAAATGCCACGGGGTTTGCCTGGAAGTCACCTACGGCTTGAAAGTGCCGCTTTTATGAAAGCGTGCGAGCGGCGTCATCTTCCCTCATCCCTGAACCGCGCGTACCGACTTCTCGTGGCATCGCGAGGGACGGCGGAAAGCAATCATCTTTTCCACAATAAGAAAAGACGTTAAATCCGATTAAAGGCAAGATTAATTCACGGGGTTGCACGGGCAAAATAAATGCAGATGAAACTCAAAGGGAGAAAGCAGTCTTAGCAATGCAAATGTAGCTGTCTGTTCCCTTTAACGGACAGCTACTGGCATTTCCGTGGAGTTCGTCCAGCAGTTTCACATATCGATGTCAGATTTTTTGACACATCGGTGCATACGAGGATTATAATTATGTTGCAAGCTTTTGCAAAAATGAGATACCGAGCGCGTTTTGGAAAACGAATATGAACGTTTATAAAGTTAATCTTCAGAAGGTTGATTTAGTAATAACGATGATATGGCAAAAGCGGTTCACGTCAGTTCTGTCCTGTTTGGTAATATTTGTAAATCCTCCTCTTAATAGCCTTTCCATCAAATGAGTTGAGTTTATTCTCGTTGAAAAGGTCAATCTTAATCGGATGACTCTCCAGTGCTTTTATAGTAGTTATTTGCTGTTTAGTTTTACAGTTTGTTTTTCGTTTAGGCCTGACTTGCACAATCTTGGGATCCCTCTGCAACTTCACCTGTCTGTTGCAAACTCAATTTATTTTTTAAAGGCCTATAGCGTCTTTCACAAGAGAGTCACCCCAAGGTGCTTCACATTGGTGTGTTGCGATACAATGCAACACCATTAAGACAGAATAATACAAAAACAGGGAAAAGGAAAGACAGAGAAATGAACAAAAGAAAGCTAGATGACAACGGAGGAGAGAAACAAAATCTCCCAAGTAGGGAGAAATAAAACCTCTGGGGGTCTAAGGGGGCCCCCTGTGGCATGCTAACATTATAGAAAAAGAAAGAGTGGGCTTGCTTGCTAAATGCAAGGTGCAAACTGTGGTCAAGGTCAAAGCCAAAGTCCATCAATGAGTCAGTTTTCTATGCCGGCCTGAGTAGGGAGGCAGACTGAAAGCTGCACCCTTGATGTTACAGTTTGTGAGTCACATACGCAATGTTACAGTTACAGTTTGTAAGTCACATCCAGTGTTAGTTTGTAAGTCACATCCACAGTGTTACAGTTTGTAAATCACATCCACAATGTTGCAGGTACAGTTCATAAGTCACATCTACAATGTTACAGTTGCAGTTTGTACATCACATCCATGATGTTACAGTTTGTAAATCACATCCACAATGTTGCAGTTACATCTCGTAAGTCACATCCACAATGTTACAGTTTGTAAGTCACATCCACGCATGTCACCCTTCCATGTCACCCTTCAGGTGCTTCAGGTCACTACTGAAAAATATATAAAAGTAGAAAAAACAAGCAACTCTATTATGTCTACAAGGAACACTGATCTGTATGTTTCATGGAAATTCAGAAGTTCTCCTACAGTGTGGGGCCAAGGAAACTGTATAACTCAATTCTCATGCTTCTTGAACCACTAAGTAACATAACTATTGTCCAGGGCTTACATTCTTGTAAGACACACCTGTCCCAGCAGGAAGGAAATGTTGCATTATGGGAAGTATATAGCTTCCTGGGGTGATGATAGCGGGATCCTGTGTCTGTTGGATCGACCAGATGCTACAGGGTATGTGTGGCTTTATAGTTGGGAATCATAACCAGGGTGAGCTCGGATTTGGAAGGGATTACAGAGATGTTCCCCAGAGATAAAGATGTTGCATATTTCAAGTCTGTATTGCTCCAGAATTGAATTACTGCTCTTTTCACAGTCCCCTGGTGCCTCCCCCCACCCCTTCCCTGCTGTATTCCCTATTAGCGCCACGGGACAGGAACTCATTGTGTGACGCTCGTTGTCACGGGAGCTGCGGTGGAATCGAAACCGCCACATTGTATACTCGCGCTTCCGAGGTGGTCGGCGAAATAACACCACAAACTTGCTGGCTTTCAGAAAATGGCCGCCTGCATTTCCTTTTGTTAAACTGGCACATGCATTACTCTAAAGCAGGGGTGGGGAACCTGATCCATGGAGGGCCGATGTGGGTGCGGGTTTTTGGGATGGCCTCTCAATCAGCCAATAATAAATCAGTAGTTCTCAACTCCGGTCTTGGAGACCCACTGTCATTGGCTGATTGAGAGGCCATCCCGAAAACCCACACCGGCTCTCCATGGATCCGGTTCCCCACCCCTGCTCTAAAGAGATGGATTAAGTGATCACCTCTGTCACCTTATATGTCCCGAGGACCCTCATTTGTTTCTGGTTAAACTGGACATCTTTTTATAAGGTGAGGGTTGTGTTAAATATTTCATGGCTGGCCTCCAGGGTTTGGTTAATATATAATGTGAGGCTTGAAGAGGCATATCTTGGGGTCCCAAGTGGCCACACGTGAGCATTGTATTGTCGTTGTTTGAGTTCAGAGACTGTTTTGAGGATCTGGCAAAATTGGAAGGTGTTTTTTCCAGATGCCTTCTTCACCCCTTGTGAGACCACGCCCCTCCTCCACCCTGTTCACCCCTAGAAGCCTCCCCAGGGGATCATCTGAGGAACTTGATGATGATGTATTTAGTTGCCACATCCCTTAGCTGGAGTCTGTAACCCAAGCAGAGCAATAAGTGACTCAAAGAGAAGGGGGAGCGTACAAGCTGCGGGCACTCGCTGAGTGACGTCTGACAAACGGCCTGACGAAGGCAAGTCTGGAGGTCATCCACTCCGTGAGGTAACTGCACATCATATCATGCAATACACTGAAAATGTCTCTGGGTAACAGGCATCCCTATCCAGGGGGTTCCCATGCCTTGTGCCCTGAATGGGCTGCAGGCTCTCTGTGACCCTCTAATGGATTAGCGCTTAGATGGATAGCTGGCTGTTTCACAGTTGATATATGTGTATTTTTATCGGGGCCTACTGAAAAAATCAGCTGTCAGTGAACCTGTGCATGGTCAGTTTCACCCGTTTGTTTTTTCTGCGATTAAATCCTGTAAGTTTTTTTTAAGCTGCGGATAATTAGTATCAAGAAATAAACTTGCTGTACAGGCTACGGTAAATGCCTTTTTTCCCGGTGCCATCGTTGCAGTCTGATGTGCTCAGGGCTGACAAGTCATCCCTGACGGAGGAAAACCGCGGAGGGTCTGTAATCTGATTCATTAGAGACGAGCAAGTCCACTGTGTCAAGTGAACTGGAAAGACGTCATGGATTTTTTCCCCGGTAATATCCCTGTCATTAATAGGGGATGATTCGCGCGGTGGTCGCCCCGATCTAGAGTATGGAACGGTGCCGGTGCTCTACGTTTTCCGCTCCGGTGGTCTCCGAGTCTTTTCGATGGAGGAGAGAGAGACGCGTTTTTCCCTCCCGGCTATAGCTGGCGAAGCCTTAGCGACGGCGTTCAAGAAAAAGAGAAATTATTTTCCTACTTTAAGCACATTCTGTTCTAAGCCAACTCTGCTTTTTCTGTACTGTATACAAACTTTCTCTAAGGAATCATTCTTTAATATCAAGCACATTATACCTAATAAAACAAACCAGAATTGATGTTGGAAACGGCAAATATTTGCAGGGAGCGTTAAAGAGACAGAATTTAAAACCTTCCTTGCTGTCCTTGCGGTGTTAAATTTAATTTCCACATTGGCAAGGTGTCAGTTGATATTGTGGTGGTTGGTATGTTTTTATATATATAAAAGATTCAGGCTTTGCATCGTCGCACTTTTAAGCAAATTGTTCGATGTGAGGGTTTTGTGCCGGGTTTGTTATTAATGAGATCCAGAAGCATCAAAATGTGGGATGTTACACATATCACACGTTCAGCAATACTAAATAATTATGATGGCAGTGATGCCCACTGGCTAAGGGGTATGCGGGATACCAGTCCATGCCTCGTCCGCTAATACGCTCACGCACCGCGGACCACAGTTAACGATTCGCGCGAACAGCGTGTCTTGGGGGCGTGGACGGAGTATGGAGCGTCCATGGAAAGACCAGATCAAAGGCAGAGGAAGCTTGGATCTGCTATGGGAAATGTGCACTGGAGTTGTTTTAAGATGCATAACAATCGAGAACCGAGTCGTTCTGTTTTCTCTTAAAGGTCCCAACCAACTCTTAGTACCTTTATCCAGAAACTCATAAATTCCTCATAAATGTTTACGTCTTACAATCGATAGTATATATATACATACATGCACACACATATACAAATAAAAACACACACACGCAAATACACACACACACATTCATATACATATACATACCGACATAAATACACACATAAAATATGAATTATGTTGCTTTTTGCCATCTTATTAGGCACTTCTTTTGTAAATAATAATGTGACAGATAGTTAACCCATAAGAGAATTGTAGTGGTGGCAGTGACCTTGACCATATCCAGGCTTTTTGCCAGCTCAGTGTGCCTGCACAGGGCTTGACATCTGACACCAATCCTCTTGGCGGTGGCCGAACAGATTCATTAATGGAATCAAAGGAAAACCGGGAAGCATTTTCGCTCTCCCCCCAAAAAAAAACGGATACAGGCACGGCTTGAATCTGGATATGCTTTTGTGCTCCGCATGAGAAACTTGGAGGCGCTCGGAAAGCTGTTTGGTAACCAGAATAAGCATTTATAAGAATGTTCTAGAAGTGTTATTTTTTCCCCAGATTCCTTCCCCACGGACTAATTTAAATGTTTTTTGATCTTCGCAATGGCTTATTGATGTTCCATGTACGGAGCGTGATGTGACTGTAGGAACACAGACGTCCGTCTGACAATAAGGCAGCATTTTAGGACATTACACCTAGAGTATATAACACGAGGGCCGTGTGAGAGAGCTGTAAAGGGATGGGGGGGGGAGTCTCGCCGACCGGAAGGGCGCTTATCCGCTAACAGCTGGCTCGCTCTGACTGGCTGCCTCTCCCGCTGGTGGTGGGCGTCGGATGATTCACAGAAACGCCGTAGCATCAGCCAGACTGCATCACGACGGATCTGCGCACAAACAGGGATACAGCGTTGTTTCAGACAGGCCTCTGTTTCATGCTACGTATGTGTGTGTGCATGTGTGTGTGGTGTGTCATAATGGTGAGTGTTCCACCTCCCCCTGAAGGAAGTTTGCACTTGTGAATTAAAGGAAGCCCACATCCCAGGAGCGCGCAGAGCTCTCCCCCTGCATCATGAGGTACGTGCTGACATACACATGCAGGAGAATGAGCGCTTGGACCCAAAGAGTCATAAATAAGTGCGAGCTGCTGCTGTGGGATGGAGCAGCTTGTGGTGTCTGCCTGACCTGTGTGGGAACACAAGGGCGGCGCTGTTCAGCTTGTTTAGGACAGTGATGTAGATACTCACCCGCCCCGGATAGAGTTCGAGGCAGGCAGATGTTAGACTTGGTAAGGTCAGGATGCAGAACAGATGCATGAGATGTGGGGGTGGAATGGGGGTTGAATTCGACCCCGGGGGTGCAAAAGATGCCATTTCGGCTTGGGGGGCGGTGTGGCTCAGCAGGGTAGGAGGTTTGTGCCTGTGACCAGAAGGTTGCCAGTTCAAATCCTGGAGTCAGCAGAGTGATTCCACCACTGGGCCCTTGAGCCAGACCCTTCAGCCCCACTGCTAAAGGGACCCTGACCAGCCAGTCCTGTCTGATCCTGCTTTCGTAATTGTACCTCACTTTGAATAAAAGCATCTGCTGAAATGATCACAGTACAGATGAACTGACAGCTCCACCCTAGGATGTCTACATCCCCCTGCCTTACACCAACAGCCAATAATCCCCCTTGTTTATAGGCGCAGTGTTGTTCGGTCACCCAGGTAACCATGGGTCGTCTATTCAGGCCTGCCAGGAACCCAAGATGAATGAGAGGTGTCAGGTTCTCGTAAGCCACGCTTCTGAGTGTCCTCGCTGTCTGTTTTAAATTGCCTGGTTTTAGAGGCAGTAAGTGGAAGGACTGAAGCGGTCTGTGAGATTTGCCCCCCCCCCCCAGTGAATCACCACGGTCTGGCACCAATCAACCCCTTATCACACCGGTAGATGAACTGCTCCTGAAACAACAGCACTAAGCAGTAGCATGCTAACGCACAATGTGAGGGGTTTGTGACTTCAGGAACAGGCAGAGGGCAGATGAGCTTGGAAGGTGTTTTCCAATGTACAGGCCTCCACAGGGGGTGCATGCAACAGCTGGACTATGATAAGTGTATTTAAGTGACCCTAAATTAATTCATATTTACATATGACACTACCAAAAATGTAACAATGGTGTTATTATTTAATTTTCTAAAATTTCTCTATCCATCCATCCATTTTCTATACCCACTTGTCCTATGCAGGGGCATGGGGGGTCCAAAGCCTATCGCATATGCTACGGGTGCAAGGTGGGAGTAACCCAGGATGGGGCGCCAACCCATTGAAGGGCACACTCACACACTATAATTTAAAATGCTTTGTGAAACAACCTAATGCATTATCAGTAGGTAACATTACAATAATGCCCTGTTCAGTTTTTTGTCATAAAAATCTGTGCTATCTTGTTTTCCAGTAAATGCCTAAACAGACTGATGCCAGACTGATGAAACCAATGACAGTGTCACTGTTGGCCAGTAAAATGGTTAAGGGATTACCTCTCCTTACTGTGCTGTGCACTTCCTGGGACTCTAAGTGGCTGCAGACAGATTCTGCCTCAGGAACTATTGCTCCGAGAGGCGGAGACTTCTGAGATTGGGAACTCGATTAATGGACAGATCGGGTGTGAACTTCCTGTCTCTTCATTTAGACTTGGTGGCATTCCCCCACATTATGCGGCGAGGCCTGTAACACCCTATAATCTGACTGTCGTTGAGGGTTAACAGCAAACAGAGAAGAGACGTCATTTTGACACCCGACTGAAAACGGTGGCATCTTGTCAAGCAGCGGTCTGTCACGGCATCTCGGTGACTCGACAGGAAGTCTGGTGCTGCCCCCTTGTCCTGCTTCCCCCACAGGGTAGATCATCTGTGATTCTGCAGTGGGGATGCTCTTCTGGCATCTCGCCTCCGACAGGCAGTCTGTATAGCGCCCCGTATGTCAGCAATGCTAACCCAGATTCGCTGTGATCTTTGCCCTTTTGTTTGCCTGCTACCCTTTTCTAGATAAACAGCTGGTTGATGTACGAATGGATGCATCAGTGATCTTTTGCAGTTTAACGATGCTGAATATCGTTATGGTTTCATGTATGTGTGCATCATAATAAGGATTTATCAGCCATTTAGTTATCTAAGAAGTTATGGGTGTTGTGCCATTTATTTAGAAATTGATTAATTGGCCATAATTACATAATTATGTATGTAGCAATTTTAAGGTAATTATTTCTTTCTGAGGACCTGGCACGGCTCATGCCCGGGGTCCTATTGGATAATTAAGAAATTTACTGGCATGTTCAGGGGCACAGTAAGGCCATGGAGACCCTGGCAGATTCAGGGGTCTTAGCACTTTACAGGGGTCCTTGGATACATAAGATTAGGCGGAGATCTAGTTGCCAGCCATCCAGCTTATTATGCAATTTGTCAATTTTTTTTACCCCCACTTGGCAAATTAGGGAGACCTAGGGGACTGGGGGCTGGGAACCCTAGTAGGGGTCATGTCCATAATTTAGGTGGATTCGGTACTGGATGTTCATCAATTCAGTTTAGGGTTAGCGTTGGGATCTCTGGCCAAACGATCGGTGCTCATTGTCACGTAGGCTCAGAACCTGCTTTCATCCATCCTGATTAGGGTTTGCAGCAATGCAGAGCGGAGAGGTGCAGATTTAAATCAGGATCACGTAAGTGGCAGGCCACAGTCCTCCTGAAGATTCATTACACCCGCCTTCACCAGAACTCTCATGACAGGCAGGTTGAGATCTGTGGTCCGGTCCTGTAGAAGGTGTAGCTTTGACGTTTCTTGCCAGCTTGAAGCTCAAATTATTGAAAAGGCCCCAGGATCCGGGCAGCCAGTGACACAGGGACTTTGGACAGTAATTGGAGTAAAGGTGCGACCACAGCAGACTCGGCTGCTGGAAGACTCGTGTTTCATCCCCAGGGAGCCATGGAAATTTAGCCCTGTGGTTCTTTGTTGTCTATAATGTGTACGGTTAAGTTCCTTTCTGGGCACTTTTGAGACTTGCAGAGATTGCTGTTTTACTGCTAGCTGGGTATTTCACTGAAAGTCAAGTGTCGCGCAATGCCAGATTTTAACCTTGACTACTACGCCACCTGCTGGCCAATATGGGTAAGGCTGGAGGAAGGAGTTCTCTACCAGTAATTTATCCATGCCTGGGTTCTTACTTAACGGCAAGATCGTGCAGCCAAAGGTGCCAGCTTTGAACTTTTAAAAGTCTGGTCAGGTAGAGAATCCTATCCCGAAACTGGAGAATGCTTTGTAGGGGGGTGGGGGGGTATAATCCCAGTGAATTCTGAGCAGCTGGTTTCCACAGCGACAGCAGGGCTCAAGCTGTGTCCCGTATGTAGCCATTTTCACGAACGCTCTGTACTCGGGTCACAAACAGACAGTGTCCACTTTCGTCGGCAAGCGATCTGAGGACGCAAGGCATCGAGTTTCCATGCCATCCCACTGACAGATTACAGACTGTGAGTGTGATGTGTTGTCAGGTTTGGAGTCCTGGCTGGGGAAGGGGGCGCTCTGGGGGGGCGGCCTTGCCATTGTGCCAGTGGGCTTGTTCGTTTGGATGCAGTGACAGCCGGAGATACAGAGAGGTACTTTGATGCAGCTGTGTCATTCATTTCCTGACCGGACAGATCTGGGCTCAGGAAACAGGATCTTAGACTATGGCAATGGTGTGCGGGGATTTGAACATGCAGGCGCTAGACGTACCGTCTTACCAACTCAGAGGTGTCATTCCCAGTCCACAGCGGATGCCATTGCAGTAGTCTGGCCAATGTCTTTGACAGAGTAGGGATGTCTTTGGTACAGTGGGTGTGTCTGTGGCAGAGTGGGTGTGTCTGTGGCAGATTGGGTGTGTCTTTGGCAGAGTGGGTGTGTCTGTGGCAGAGTGGGTGTCTGTGGCAGAGTGGGTGTGTCTGTGGCAGAGTAGGGATGTCTTTGGTACAGTGGGTGTGTCTTTGGCAGAGTGGGTGTGTCTGTGGCAGTGGGTGTGTCTGTGGCAGAGTGGGTGTGTCTGTGGCAGAGTGGGTGTGTCTGTGGCAGTGGGTGTGTCTGTGGCAGAGTGGGTGTGTCTTTGTCAGAGTGGGTGTGTCTGTGGCAGAGTGGGTGTGTCTGTGGCAGTGGGTGTGTCTGTGGCCGAGTGGGTGTGTCTTTGGCAGAGTGGGTGTGTCTGTGGCAGAGTGGGTGTGTCTGTGGCAGATTGGGTGTGTCTGTGGCAGAGTGGGTGTGTCTTTGACAGAGTGGTTATGGCCGTGACTGTGGTCCTGTCTTAGCTCAGACTGCCAAAGAGCATTTTCCCTTAGCTGGTAGAAAAGAACAGATGACATAGCACAGCTGGATTAATCAGGGATGGATGAAGTGGCTGAATATGGTTGCTTTGATTGTGTTCGTGTCAAAGGGACGTGACTGTGGTACCAACACAAACAGCCGCTCTTTTTCACGTCGTGATTGTTTTCGGCGATGAGGCAGACTGATCTCTTGGGACCGGTTCTTCTCCAGCTGTCAGCTCAAGACCCAGTCAGGCATAGAGTGGAACTAAATTAATCATTTTTATAACATTTCTATT
>JAODLD010000088.1:12699342-12721278 GCA_026781065.1 Mormyrops boulengeri | reverse complement strand
CCCCCCCCCCCCCCCCCCCCCCCCCCCCCCTCCCCCCCCCCGCCGCGCCCCGCGCCCCCGCGGCGCCCCCCCCCCCCCCCGGGCGGCCGCCCGCCCCCCCCGGGCGCCCCACAACGAGCTCCACTCATTACGAGCAATTACACTAGTGATGGAAATCAGAGTGCTGGCCGAACATCCAGTCTTAATAGGCATAAAAATCTCCCTGCCTTTGGGAATTTCTCCCCAGCTTATTTCACATCTCCAGAAAGCAATGTAAACCAAATGCCTGGTAATTTGCTGTGTATGTCTCTCCTAAAACATCTCTTATAAATATATGGCATATAACTATTTTGTGGGCAGTTTATTGGATAATGGAACTGCCTGGGTTGGAGATTTACATCCTGTCTCAGCTTTTAAGTGTGGAGACTTTGCGGGGGTTTAATCTTACGGTCCAAATCTATACAATTTGAGTGCATTAGTGAGTCTCCGTCTGTGTGTGAGAGAGAGAGGCCTGAAATGCTTTGTGGGTGAATCTCTGATCACACTGACCCTGATCTGCATAAGCAGTTTTGGAAATGCACGGATGACTAAATATATCGGCCATACATCATTCTGTTTGTCTAAGTCCACTGCGCAAAGCTGTGGAAGGACAGCCATGGCAGAAAGTGTGGGACCTGCCTGTCACTTTCACAGTTTTGGGCTGCATTAGGCTGTGTACTTTCTCATGTACAGAATGTTGACATTCCATTATTTGGGTTAATTTAGGTCTCTTATTTATTTGTTTTAATGAATAGTGCCTCAGACAGACACCCCAGCATCAGGCATGTGACAGACTTGTCCTAGGCAAACTGGACAGAGTAGGTAACTACTAGCTATTTGCTAACAGGCCTGATGTAATAACCTCCACAGTGGTGAGGAGGGAGCTGGCTTTGGTGGCCTGCCACCTTCCCAGCAAGAGGGTCCTGCTGGAGCTTGTGGTAGGTGGCTCAGGATTCTGCCTGATTGAAATCGGCACTCTGTGGCGCACAGCCATCAGCCTGTGAAACTAACCCTGCTGGCGTCGGACGAAAGGTAGATGAAAGCAGGAAGAAGGCATACCCAGCAGGCATCTGTCACACCGGGAGCGCCCCCTATGGGCAGGATCCAGCCTTAGCGAGTATCATGCAGGCTTGGCTTCCTGTGCCGGCAGAGGGGGACCAAGACAGCCAGGAAAATCAGCTTCCTGAGCGCCCCCCCCATCTCCGGGATGTTATGATGGTTTACTCAGTGTGTCCCATCAGGAAACATAACTGGTGTATGTCAATGAAGCTGCCTCAGGATGAAAATGTCATTTAAATGTGTCATTTAAAACAATTGCTTGGGGAAGTAAAGTTGCCATCATGGTAGGATTTTTCTCGAAGATACCAACATGGGCTGGCTGTGGCTTTGAGAAGGCTGTCATTCTGGCGGCACACCTATGGATTTTTACGTGAGGACCAGCTATGGGTCCCGGAGAAATTATTTTCCCTTGCTATAGCTTAAGTCTGTGCCTATGCTAATTATAAATAGCATTTTCTAAACAGCCGTTAGCCTGCCAAGTGTTCTCGATAAAAGTGATGCCAGGCACATTTTAATGGCAGCTATTTGCTAGTTTTCAGATAACAGATTAAAAACTGCCAGGCTCTATCTGTCCTCCAGCATTTCCTGTGGGTTCCTTTCCCCGCCACAGTGCAGTCGTTTTTTTTTTTCAAACCTTGGTCACCCCACCTCTTCAGGTCAAAACTGAACACGAATCAACAGAGTGCTATGTGGCCGTGTGACTATGTGGCAGGACAGCGCAGCCTACGGATCTGAGATGAGATGCCGGAGACAGACAGTAGAGGAGCCTTTTTGGCAGGCCTTAATTCTGCCACCCTTCCCTGCAATTGGATGAGGTCTGCGGCTTGATTCAGAAGGGACATGAAGGGATCAGTGCTCTGTGCAGAGGTTTCACCAGATTCACCACTGTCCTGTAGTTTGACTGTCCTGCAGGTTTCATGGGTTTGACTTTACTGTAGGTTATGTAGGTTGCAGTGTGACTGTGATGCAGTTTTTGCTGGTTTCTCTGTCCTGCAATTTCTCAGGTTTCACTGTTCTGTAGGATTCACAGGGTTCACTGTCCTTCGGGATCCACAGCTTTCACTGTCCTGCAAGATTCACTGGTTTCACTATCCTGCAGGAGTCACAGCTTTCACTGTCCTGCAGGATTTACAGGTTTCACTGACCTGAAGGATTCACAGGTTTCACTGTCCTGCAGGATTCACAGAATTCATTGTCCTGCAGGATTCACAGAATTCACTGTCCTGCAGGATTCACAGAATTCACTGTCCTGCAGGATTCACAGAATTCACTGTCCTGTAAGATTCATAGGTTTTGCTGTCCCACAGGTTTCACTCTCCTGCAGGATCCTCAGGTTTCACTGTGCTCCTGGTCTGGCGGATTTCACTGTGCTAAAGGTATGACAGATTTGACTGCTAATGGTGTGATGAATTTCACTGTGCACCAGTGTTACTGTACCACTGGTGTGACACATTTCACCGTACTGCAGGTGTGACAGGTGTCACCTGCTGATGAATGAATCATTTCGCACTGAGTACCAAAAGCTTAAATGAAGAAGCAAATAAAACATTTGGAGGGACTGAACCCTAGTGGAAAAATCTGAAGCAAATATGAATTAATGAATGAATGAATGAATGAATGCAAGAGGTTTGTTTCAATTTTAAAAACTCCTGACAGTGATCCCGTCTGTTCTCAGAACAATGGGATGCCAGGCTATCGCTGGCCCTTCACACACCCACACACATACTCACAAATACACACACACTCATGCTCACACACTCATAGTGTGAGTCTTACGCAGATCCAGCCCAGACACACAGTCTGGCATGTGTGTGTGCACATACACTTTGTGTGTCTATGCGCCAAGTGACTAACTCGGCACGGAACCCATAACGCGACTCAGGTTCACGCCAGATGCCAAAGGCAATGCTGGAAGGAGATTCTCACCAACAGATGGCGACGGTGAGTCTGGAGAGGGCAACACACAAGATAGACTGCAGCAAACTCATCTAGTGGGAGATAAGCCCGGAAGCACGTTATTTGTTCATTACGGCAGTGGAGAAATGAGATCATTTCTGCTTAAAGCTGTCCCGGATGGCTCAAAACTTTCAGCCTGTGTTGTTCGATTCTTCTAAGATACAAATGATTAACACTGACGTCACATTGCAGACAGGGCCGACCCAGGAACAGCATCTGGTGGCATTAAAGGTTACCGATGACATCTATGGTCTTTGCTTCCTTTCTCCCCCGTGACGCACATCACTATTCCTGCCTGTGGTTTGGACGCGTGTTTCAGTGGGTGTCTACCAGGGACATGGACTCAGGGAAGTTCTGAAAGGTGACCTGATTCAGATCCTGATCCCTGCTAAAGGAACCCCCCCCCAGGGAGACACGATCCTCATTGAGTCATGATTTGGTGCCGCTTGATGGCCCTTCGCTGAAACAAACTAGAGTCTGTTTTATAGGCCATTTTATATTGCCATTAACAGGTGTGTTTGGTGCCTGGATGATGGATGAACGGGTATACCAATGTGGTCTGATGTCGCCTCGTTTTTGGCTGTTTCTTTGTAGTAGCTGTAATTTTTAAGGAATGCAGAAATCTCATCCCTAAGACATACTGGACTTGAAGCAGTATGTCAGTAATTAGGTGGATGTGTGCAGATAGCAAGCATGTACTCCACAGGCGTGTAATTTTCAGGCAAATTGGTGAACGTGAACTTCAGGACCACGGAGAGCACCACCACGTGCGGCATGCACTAAGGCGGAGTATAGTGACATGCTTTAGTAACAGGGCAGATTACAGCACAGCTTTCACATACAGGGCAGATTAGAGCAGAACTTTCAGCTACAGGGCAAATTAAGGCACAGCTTTCAGTTACATGGCAGATTACAGCACAGTTGTCAGTAACAGGGCAGAGTGCAGCACTGCTTTCGGTAACAGGGCAGATTACAATACAGCTTTTAGTGACAGTGCAGATTACAGCACAGTTTTCAGTAACGGCAGATTACAGGACAGCTTTTAATGACAGTTGAGATTATAGCACAGTTTTTTGGTAACAGCGGATTAGGACACAGTTTTCAGTAACACTACTGATTACAGCACAGCTTTTCATGGTAACAAGGACAATTCCCACTGTCAGTGCTTTTTTTGGAAAAGTGTCTCATTGCATGTGAAAATATATTATGTAGTTCTTGAGTATATCTGACTGGGTATGTGAATATGTAGTATTTTGACATTCACAAGTGGAGTATAGTAAGACATATTGTATAGCAGCCTGTATTAAAGGATAGAACATTATGACACGACACATTACATGGAATAGCAGTACAATGGATTTTCTTGTGTGACTTTATGATGTTCATATTCCTGCATTTTGTTATTTGCTATTTTTGTCTGCTTTTATAGATTTTCCAGTGTGTTCATTGTGTTGTTCCTTTCAGAAGTATCTGATGTCCTGCCAGCTGAGGTCAGGGAAAGTTTTTTTTTTTTTTTGTTACAGGAACCCCAAATCACTTTGAAGCAATCTGGAACGTGACATGAATTATTACCCGTGCAAACAGTCAGCCAGGGAGAACAGAATAGGGCTGCATTTTATAGAAGGACACAGCAGGAAGACAGTGAGAGGAAGACAGGAAGTGCATGTATCTGTGGATAATTAGCTGCCTGTCACATGTTCCGTTAAATGTTTGGGCGTCTTTGACCAGTGGATGATTCATGTTCTATAATCACCGTGGCAACAGGACTCTGAGAGAGGAATGGAATAAGGACCAGGTCAGTGCCAGAACTGGGCTAATCTGGTTGCTGTCTGGCTCTTCCTGTTGGCTTCCTGTAATGGGCCTACCCGTTGCCATTCCAGCCGGGACCACCCTACTCTTGATGAGCCCGTTCCAGTAGGTTCCAGGACAGCTCACGTCCCCCTCAGCATCGGACACCATCTGCTGTCTGAATCTCCTCTCACACAAACGTACCGATTCCTCGTGTGGGGGAGATGGTTTCTCCTGGTGACGCTGTCACCGACTGCCTGTTTTTGCTGGGATTTTGTTTTTCATTGGGGGCAGGCTTTCACCCAGAGAAAATGCTGTTCCTGAAGCCAAATCCTCTATCCCTGATTCGGTTTAGAACGTCATATAATCAGGGCTCCTGCAGTGCTGTTAATGCACCCAGTTCCTGCACCATTTCTTTAAAAAATAATTGCTGCCCCTTCCTTCCATCCCACAATGCACGGCATCAGGTCTCATTAATGACCTTGTACCGCAGAGCTGGGCTCCCGGAGCGGGACGACGGACGCAGGCGTGGTGAAATCCTGAGGAGGCGTACATCAGACCGCGTACATCAGAACGGATCCATTAATCAGGTCTTTCCACATGTGTGCTGCAGTTTGTCTAATCACTGGGAAAGGTGGCATGAACATGTGTGTGTGAAGCCAGTGAGAAGAGGGGGGCTTCTCAGGGGGGGTTACACAGGTACCCCCATGGAAACACACATGAGGAAATTCTACTCAAGCAGCATCACAGCTAATTACAGGACTGGTGCTGTTCACAGCATACATGGTTTGTTTCCGTCACTTCCAGAGAGATGTGTTTTAGCAGCCAAACATTGCGGTGTATATTTCATCCGTGGGTGCATGTGTGTTTGATCAGGGTCCGGGAGGGGTGGATAACATGCACATAGGCCAGACATCAGCAGGTCACACTGGCCATGGGGGGGCACTGTGAGAACAGTGAAATGAGGGAAGTCAGGAAGGGAGGGGTAATATGGTACAACAACACATTAGTCTGGAGCTCCTAAATTCCCTGAACTCAATACCACCCCCTACCATCCCTGGTGATGTGATCCTGGTAATGAAGAGCTCTCAGTACCACCACAGATACATATTGAGTGTGGGGAGTGGCCTGTGGATAGTGTGATGACTGATGGGTAGATGTGGGATTTGTACTTGTGGAGCAGACTGCTGTACTGGTAGATGTGAAATTTGAACTTGTGGAGCAGACTGCTGTAATGGTAGATGTGGGATTTGAACTTGTGGAGCAGAAAGCTGTACTGGTAAATGTGAAATTTGAACTTGTGGAGCAGACTGCTGTACTGGTAGATGTGGGATTTGTACTTGTGGAGTAGACTGCTGTACTGGTAGATGTGGGATTTGTACTTGCGGAGCAGACTGCTGTACTGGTAGATGTGGGATTTGTACTTGTGGAGCAGACTGCTGTACTGGTAGATGTTGGATTTGTACTTGTGGAGCAGACTGCTGTACTGGTAGATGTTGGATTTGTACTTGTGGAGAAGAGTTCTGCACTGGTAGATGTGGGATTTATATTTGTGGAGAAAAGTTCTGTACTGGTAGATGGGAGATTTGCACTTGTGGAGGTGTTGTACTGGTTGTGTGTGTCACTGGGCCTGATTACTCAGTTATCACAGATTTGTAAAGATATCAACGTCTTGCACTTTGTCCCTTTATATTTGCAGAGATACATGTTTATATATTATTCAGATTTAGTACTATTAAGCCCAGGAATCCAAAGCACACCCAGTCCAGGGGTTTGAACTAGTAACCTTCCTGTGTGAAGGACACAGTGGGTCTGCCCTGCTATCGTGTCACACCTTCAGTTCAGTCAAGGTTCCAAACGTTTCCCACGGGTCAGGAAACATTCTTATGCTGCCCGCCTGAGCCACGTCCTGCTCCGAGCCGACATCGCTGCTGGTGTCTCAGACAACGTGCCCTGCGTCTAGATAAGGCCAGACCAATGAGTCATCACGGGGTACTCACACCGTTTAACCATGCAGCAAGATGCTGAACTACAAAGGAGCCATCCTATTAATCATACAAATGATTAATATCCGCAAAGATTTATGAAATCCCCGGCAATGGCAAAATCCCTAATCTTGCTATGATGTCAGTGGTCCTTTTGCAGTACAATTTAACTGGAAACATAAGAGAAACTGATAGACATGCATGTTTCAACCAGTCTATCTATCTATTTATCTATCTATTGGCAAATCCGGGAGATACATGGAATGTTATTGTGACAGCCCAAAGCAGGAGAATGGGTAACAAGATGGATGGATGGATTGTGTTGTGTAATGAATTTGGATCTGTAAAGGGACAGTAAAGTAGGTAGAGTTATGACCTCACATCCCCATGGCTTAGGTTTGAGTCCCACCCCCAGCTCTTGTGGAAATCACTTGTTCTGTCTTCTCCCAAAGTGCAAAGACATCGTGTCACGTGAACTGGCGTCTCTAAATGACCCATGTCGTCTGCCTCCTGGGACAGGCTCAAATAAGCAGTTATAGAAAATGGATGGAACTTTGAAAGACAATAAGTAGCACTGCTGCAGGAATGCAGTAATCACTCAAGCACACTCTTCATTGATGGACAGTAGGAGCTCATGAAGATGTTCTAGCACAGCATTTACGTGCTGTTTTGTAAATCATCGAAGCACTGGTGACCCTGACCAGAAGGTTGTGAGATCTAAACCCAGGAGAGGAACCAGTGAAGAGTGAGGCCCTTACCTCCATAAATACACGGGGTGTGAAGGTGCGAATCACCTGCCAGGTGGCATTGTCACCAGCAGATCTGTGATAGGCCTGTCTGGGTCCATTGCTGCATGGCACACTTCAGTGAGAGCTGTCTATCTGGTGGCGTGTGACTGATCTAACCCCATCTGACAGAGTGTGTAGTTGTACAGCACCCGGGCTGTTAAATTCCCAGCTCGGAGTTTGATTACTCCTCCCTTGTTGGCTCTGCCTGTCAGCTACGCTGGATCGGACACGTATTGGGCACCTTAGCGACTCTAGGGGTTCTGACCATTTATATACTGCTGCTGTCAGCCTGATTTTATAGCTGAAATGCTTTGTGTTTTACTCACTGATTCTGAGGTTACTTTGCCTGAACTCCCCATAGAAGCATTTCAATATTATTTATATGCTTTTGGGTTTCATTTTGCATGATAAGTATCCATCACGTAAACATTATTTGTCTGAAATAATAAGAAATCAACATGTTATTTTTCAAAGTATTCAGATTCTGTGTTTTAGCCCGCAACAGTGAGATTCACCAGTGTGATGTGATGTGTGTAGGCAAGTCATTCTAGAATGTTCTGGAGGTCTGCATCGCCAGTGACTGATGGGATTGCTGTTTTGACTTGGGGGCGTGGGCGATGAGTGAGAGGTATCTTGAGTGATAAGGTGTCTGTGGAGACCTTTTTTTGATGCATTGTCTGTGTTACCATGGATACAGTCACCAAGGGCAGCTGGGTCATGTGACAAACATGTACATTAATACAGCCCCCTGGGGACATTACTGAATAGCCCCGATCTATAGCATCTTTTGCCATACAGCTACTCTGCCCCGAGTGGTCGTTTAAGGTACTTGTTTCTCGCTTGTGCGTGGCATCCTTAAACACTCACATCCAGGGGATAGATATGGCCCTGAAATTCCAGACAGAAATTATTTTGTTCATCACTCAGACTGTCATCTGTGTATCGAGGGGAAATTAACATTCAAAGAGCAAGGAATCATCCAGAGACAGGAAGTCTGGGCAGAGGATGACTGATCCACCCTGTAAACATTCTGTTTTTCTACCTGTTTCTGTTTTTCTTAAAGAAAAGAACGATTTCCCCACATTATGATCTTACAGAAAAAATGGCCTCCTAAATTCCACCCCCCCCCCCCAATTCCATAGACACTTTGGTCCTAAATAAGGTACAAAGGATTGTGGGTGATGGTAATACACCACGTTGAATTAATCAATTTCCACAGAAATCACCTTTATCCCTCATCAGCGTGCTACAGACGGGGGGTACCAGAGTGGGCCCGGGTCCGTGCTGATCGGGCAGCCCTCTAGAAGCTCAGAGTTCTGACAGGAAGCTCTGATCCTCATAATTGTCCCAGCAGAAGTCAGATGAGACAGTGGGAGGAATCACACCCCCACCCCCCCAACGGTTTTATTGCTAGTTCAAGAGTTTGCTTACTTTCCCAAACACCGATGTATCTGTTCTTCCCAGTGAAGAACATTACAGTGAGTCGTCTGATTTCCCTTCCCGCATCGCTGCTGTTGTCATGGTTGCAAAAGAAAAATCTAGTTTTCCTCCTTTCAAATACAGCACCCCCCCCAAAATTTGTACTCCTGTGGATTCAGAATGTGTGTCGTTTTCCAAGATCTTTTCTCCTCTTATCCCTGGTCTTTCTGTACTCAGATGCCAGATTTGTACAAGAAAACACACACACACACACACACAGGTTTGTAATTATATCTTTGTGGGGACTCTCCATTCATTCCTATGGGGAAAACTCTAATCCCAACATGACGACCTTAACCCGCACCCAGCCCTAACCTTAACCATAAGTAACCAAACTAAATACGAGGCTATTGGCATTTTTAGTTTTTTGATTGCATTCACAGATCTTTGTGGGAACCTGAGAAATGGTCTCCACAACGTTAAAGTAATAGGTTTTTATTACATTGTGGGGAACATTTGGTCCCCACAATGTTATATAAACATAATACACACACACACACAACAACCCCCCCGACTGAATCAGTCTTACACCATGCTGCTTTGTAACAGTCGAGCTGCACATCCACGGGATGTGGCACACGGAGGTTGATGGGACATGTCAAGTCACAAGCTGTAGCTTTCATGGACTCCAAATAGGTCACTCTTACCCACTGATCTTCTTGCCGCTCTGGTGCACAGTCCACAGCTTGCTGTCTGTAGTTCCTGAAGTCACATGACTCAAGGCCACCAATCATCTCGGGAAGATGAAAGTCCACACTTCCCTGCACTGAGATCGTGTCTTGATAAGATCCAGTTGGATGGAAGCGGAGATTAATGTTAGCACCAAGCTTGGTGCCAGCATGCAAGTCCAGAAAAACCTGCGGGGTGATAAGCTGCGAGCTGCGGTGATATACAAGCATTGCTGGTAGACAGCGTTCCCTGAATGGGCACTGACACCGCGGCGCGTGCAAACGCTACGCTCCCTCTGGCCAGGAGTCCCTGTGGAGATCTGGGCTTTCATTGATTCCCCCTAATAAAACATCAGAGCGAGCAGGAGAGGCGTATTTGTTGGGAAGGTGTCGGTATGCAGAGTACAGATGGAGCAGGGTCCCTGAGGCACTTCCCCTGTTTATGGTGGGGGGGGGGGGTTATTACTCATCCTTACAGGGGTTCACACCTGCTTGCTGGGTCAGCCTTGCCACCGGGGGTACGGGAGCATGGCGGCACAGATTAAGCAGCAGGCCACCGCAATCATGATGGGGGGTCGGGAATTACCGACACTGCCCCCCCGCACACACTCTTAAGCTACAGCAAGGCTTTTTAATGAAAAAAAGTGCTTCTTGCTGAAAAAGTGCACATTTTACTGTATAGTCTGTGTCTGAAAATCTTTTTATGTCAACAGATTAACGGGACCAAGGTATTGTTGCAGATGTTTTTGCAACAGCAGATTTGCAGAATGGAAGTCATCGATTAGCAAGACATGGAAATCGGAAACCTGCAGTTTGCTGGTTTATAACTGTAATTTTAAAAAACAATCTTATTTAATAATTATGTATAACATGTATTGTGATGGGCTGGCATCCAGGAGGTATCCCAGCATTGTCACCCAGATAAGAGGTTGGATTGAAGGATGACACAAGCTCACTTGGTTAAAGATTTATAGTCCAGTGTATTATGAAGATGGATATTCCCAGTATTCTAATAATGACCTGAAGTTTAACATTGTGCATTTTACTTTTGTTAGATAATGTGTAAGACATGCGATGTCTGTTTGGTGACACTGACCTTCCCAGTCCCTCCAACGTCCCCGTTTTCTCACGTCAGCATCGCTGGCAGACTAGCGGGACAGTGTGTCGATGACACCAGCATTACTTTGGTTTGTTTTTAGCGCATGTAATCTACACCCCCACCATCACTCCAGTGACGGAGTAGCACTGCGGGGAATCGACGTCCATCCCCCAGCGGAGTGGGATTCGGGATGGAGGGGACTCGTCCCTCTGAGGAGGTGTAGTCAGCTTGTCCCTCCCAAACTGAAAATCCCAATTTTTGACGCAAATGCTGAAGTCAACCCACCAGTGCTTTTCAGATGCAGATGAACCAATCGTATACCAGCACATGTATGTGGTAAACATTGAATCATTAAGCGTCTCAAGGTTGGATTGCAACTTCAATAATGATAATTGATACTTTATTGATCCTTGTGGGGAAATTGTCTTTTACGCCTCCCCCAATTTGCTCTTAGTAGAGTAAGCTGTCCGCGAAGAGCAGCCACCTGTTGGGGCGCCCAGGGAGCTGGGGGTTAAGGGCCTTGCTCAAGGAGCAAGCAGACATGCTGGGTTTGAACCGGTTTGACCCAGATATCTGAAAAAGGGGGAGATTTGAATGATGTAGGATTTCCTGGCTAGTGTTACTGTAGGTTTTACGCTGGTACCTAAACGGATCATCACTGTGGTGATGTGTGTTCCTCAACATGCACACGTTGTCCTGCAGTGTCTCTTTTTGGAACATTCTGAGATTCTAAGGTTTTCCATCCTTCAAAGCCCCTCCCTACCGCGAATATTCTTGATCTTCCATGTGAGCCACCCAAACACATCGGCCGGACGTTTTGGCCGAGTCCTTGCAGCTTCCACGACCAGCGTCGCAGCCCGTTAGAACCTGCTGTCAAATCCGTGTTTGCTGTGAACGATTCCCATGAAAAGTGAAAAGGCTGGTGCCCGGTTTATTATGTATGTGAATAATTATGTATATTTATAAGGCGATATTAAATATTTATACTAGTATATTAATATTTATAATGATAATAATATTTATAATTTATAATTATATTTGTGACGGTTTGCTCTGTAGAAGAGTGAGTCTTTGGGGTGCTGATGGAGTACAGTTCTCCTTCCAGTCAAACTTGAAGGGATGCGAGAACGTGTACCAATTATGGTGTCGATATGGAGTATCCCAGACGAAAACTCTGTCTAGATGATTCTGGCTAACAGGCATGAAAGTGTCCTGCCCAAATATGGATACAAGTGTAGGTGAAAAGGAGCATTTTCACACTTAACATCCAAAGTGGGTGTTCTCGAGGTAAACCACGCTTTAGGGGGTTTGCTGATTTCCAGTCAGTGGTGGAACCAACACAGCACAACTCCTAGCCTAGATATGTCTTACTGTCTTTACTGATATTTTCCAGAATAGACTTTATCAAAAAGAACATGAACGAGTCCACGGTGCGAGCAGACTTGGCCAGCATGTCTCACCTCTCATTGTTTTACTTTGCACCACCTGCACGATCCCTAACAATGTTAAACCTGGCATAGTTTGTGAATTCATTAGCTGACTATTCGGTGTCGATTTTCATACAGCTACTTGGTGCATCAAGACTTTAGTGATGTAAATGTAGCTCTTGGGGTCCTTACGTATGTCGGTCCCCCTCTCACAAACTATTTTTTTTTACTTCCGTTCCCAAGTTTTGGGTGGTGTTTCATTCCTGTTAAGTCACGTGGTCTCTCAAGGGCGTGCTATCAAACAACACCTTGTTATACTTGGGATATCGATGCTGGCCTTCAGCAAGCCTGTCAGCACTCTCCATCAAGTCCTTTACCTGAATCAGTCCGGTTTGGTCAGGATCTACCCAACTTTGATCAGATCAAGTGTATCTATAGGAACCTTTAGTTTTGTCCATGGACCCAAGCTTCCAGGTTCACAGTGCCAGCGGCAGTTTTGCTCCCAGCAGAAAGGGAATTATGGTGGATCCCTCATGGACATGAGGCTCTTTAAAGGTGTCCTTGGTGGTCCAATCTAGTTCTCAGCCGCTAGAACATCGCGTCTCTCATTTGAAATGCAGATGTGTTCCCTGGCAAAACTACAGCCTGAACTGCTCTTCAAAAGTAGCTATAAAAAGAACAAGCAATTAAGGTGAATTTTGTACTCTCATCTAAAAGTGTGTATTTACCAAAGGCGAGATGTCTATTACATGGGTATGATACTGTACTTCTTCACATAATTTATCCATCCATCCACCCTTCCATCAATCCACCCCCATACACCCACATCCCCAGGTGAGCCTGGAGCCCCACTCAGGAAGTTGAGGGCTGGAAGCAGAGGGGACCCTAGACAGGATGCCCTTCCATCACAGAATACACCATAGGCAATTAGAGAAGCCAGTTCATCTAATGAGATATCTTTGGGCAGCAGAAGGAAACCACTCAGAAGACACTTGTGAAAGTGCAGGGAAAACATGCAAACGCCACCCACAAAAAGCCAGGTGGCGGATTCAAACTGGCACCCTTGGAGGTATGAGGCCCCCCCCCCCCATCATGCTAGCCATCCTCTGCTTTTGATAACAAAAATCCAACTACAATATCCAAAACGGCGTAGTAGCCCAGTGCCCATAATTACTTATGTGTCAATAGAAATTCACCTATATCCTGAATCCTTGGGTTCCACTTTCCATGAAGCTGATCGGTCATTTTCAGTAACTTGGTGTTTCTAGGCAGGTTGTGCACGCAGGAGGGATCTGAGTACCAGGTGCAGGGGGAGAGGGCTTCAGCTGTGACGCACTGCACCCGGCGTGCAGCTGCAGGCCGAGCCGCCACAAGCCGTGGGCGCTGACGGCCGCGCGGCGCTCTGGAGTAGTAATTACGCCACTGATTGTTCTTTGGCTGGAGCCAGTGTGGCACTAAATGTGGCACCATGCCTGCTGAAGGGATAGACTGAGAGCTAAAAGCAGACTTGGCTGGGGAGGGGGAGGGTGTGGGCGGGGTCACGGTCATGCTAAAGCTGTTGTTAATGAGCCCCCCCACCACCACCACTGGTTTAGTCAGCAGCGTTTTCCTTTCACACCTTATAATCATCTCTGATATTATATAATAATTTCTCCCATTCGTTTCATACATTTTTTTGCGGCAGGGAGGTTTGCCCAAAATTTTGCATGAAAAACACGTGTGATGTTCCCCACTTGCTGGCCACAGGAATGCTTGTCTTTGATCTGGGGATGTGAACACATCACCTACTGGGGGGCCCATAACACCTTGAGGCTGAGGCCACTGTCACTGGGCTGGTGAGGCTGGGGAAGACTGAGGGGGATTTTCGGATATCGTGTTGAATGGACATTAGCATTCTGCCCCCCCCCCCCCGCCGGACAAGTGAGAGCTGCGATTTGCGCAAGTTCTATATTATAAATGTCTCTTCCTCACATTAACGTCAACGATGGCCTGCATATGCAGATAGATGTTTAATAAACACCTTCATACCGTCAGTGTTTTTATTCGTTTCATCTTAGAGTATCTTTGGTTTCCACGTACCACCATTTTCTTTCAGCCAAGTGTGAAATTGAAATTTCTCCTTACAGTAGTGAAGGAAAAGTCTCCCTTTCAACAAGCCTTATTACTGAAAACATTTCCCAATTCATAATGATAATCGTGTTTCTTAATCAGCTCGTCGAAAGGAGACAAACCGATAGTAAGCCTGAGAGTTTCTCATTAAGGTGACACTCGTGAAAATCTATGCCTCTGTCACCCTCGCCGCAAAATCCCCCAGGGAGATAACAGGTAAACTGCATCTTAAAATACCACGTCTGCACGGAGAAGTGGAGAATCATCTTTGTTTGGCACTGGTACAATATGCAAGAATGCTTCTGTGGTGTAAACCGATACACCCAAAGTTTATTGCAGGGAATCTAGACTGGAACATTTTTGGATTTAGAAAAACACAAATAAGTATTCAAACTGTACAGGCGTATGCAACGTTCACAATAAATCTTGGGATGCTTGCTTAATTCAGTAAAAATATTGCAAATTTACTGATTTTATTACAAAAATCATTACTTTATTTGTTTACAAAAAAAAAATATATATATATATATCACATTTGAAACAAACAGTATTTTTAAATAAAACATTCATTTCAAACAGTAAGAAATTGAAACTGGAATTATAGTTCCAAAAGAGCTATTCTGAGTTAAAAAGTTCATTGACAAGCAGTCTCACTGGGTGCTTTTAAATTAGTAACACCTTTGTAATAAAATAAAACACCAAACATTCGTGTTTAGTATCCCTTTGGGACAAATGACTACAATTGCAATTAATAGCAAAATGGTGAGAACAGAACTGAATGAGTCAGTCAAAAAAATTATGACACTTAATAAAAAGAAAATGTCTGTGTGAAATATATGTGCAGAGATGTTAAATATTGCTTGTCAATGGACTTTTGTTATGAAACCAATAAATTTGCAACATTTTTACAGAATTATGCAAGTGTCCCAAGACTTCCTGTGAGCCCTGTATATAACTATGTGAATTTGCATTAATACACGTTACAGTACAAAAAAAGATTAATCAGAGAGTCTTGCTTAAAGTAAACTTCTGCATTTGGTAAAGGAGAGACAGGCCTGTTATGGTTATATGCTTTAAGCATAACATCCCATATTGGTGTCGTTCATATGTGTCCAGTGTTGTCAGTTTCCTCTCCTGTGCTAATAAGGAGAGTGGTAACAATGCTAACGACGGAGGGCCATGGTCACTGCCCCACACCACTGGCTCTGCCCCAGGACTCCAAGCTAGCCTCTGGGCCAAAATGTCATATCCAGGCAACCCATCTACCAGACGTCACATACCCCCTGGTCCCTAACAGGACAGAGACGCCTGCTAAGGGCTGCAGTGATACCTAACTATGCGCTCTGTTTCCCATGAATAACAGCAGCATACCCATCTCACAAACAGGCACTTTCGTTGTTAAATAACACTGAGAAATGTGACCAATCTGCCATTTCTCTTTTCCCTCCGCAGCAAAGGACATGATGTACCAGGGGACCGGCTTCCGGAGGGTTCCGAAGGCCCAGCACCAACATGTCTAAAATGGGTCACTGAGGTGGGTAAGTTGAACCAACCCCCCCAATACGACCCACAGGCACTAGCGTCAATCCCAGGTTGTCAGGGACTCTCTGGAGAAACGCTACATGGTAACACTGGTACAGGAATGTGTTTTTTGTGACATTCAACAAAGAAGCACATTAAAACATCTAATCCTATACTGTTTAGCATGCTGGTCTGTGGGTAGCACTGTCTCCTCACACCCCCAGGACTGTGGGTTTTAGTGTTTGGTAGCCCAGTGCCCCAGTGTGTGTTTGGTTTCCCAGTGTTTGTGAAGGTTTCCCCCCGCAGTTCAAAACTATATTTCCCACAGCGTATGCCCTGTGATGTGCTGGCATGTCTGCTGGAGTTTTCCCTGCCCAGTGCCCTCTACTTCCTGGCATTGCCTCCAGACCCACCGCAAACCTGTACTGGGCAATTTAAATTGTGTATACAGCACAGTTTGTTACTTTAGCAAATCAGTTTCAACTTGAGGGAATAGACTGAGACAAGAACTGGTAACCCTCAAGTTTTGAGTCTTTAATCATAATGCCCTCTGCTGATGTAACATAATATATTGTGAAGCAAATATAATCAAAAGGGTGCAGTATATGAGATATCATATCCCTTGTTCTGACCGAGCTCTAACAGGCCTGTGTAACGTGGGACCCTATGCTTTCTCTCATTCTCTCTCCTCTGTACGGACGATGAGACCCGGGCTGACAGAGTAGCGTGTAAGCAGACTGGGCGATGATGCACTCAGATCACAGGAAGTCACCGGCAGTAGAGAGGGAAGCAGCTCCCACTCACCACAGGAGTCCCGCGGTCTCGCACCCTCACCGGGATGGGAGGCACCGGCTTTCTCGTCGCTCTCGTTCCTGACGAGCGCCGCCCGCTTTTGGGGAACATTTGCGCATAGCGACCACGAGCCCGGTGGGGGTGCCTAGGAAACGGCGAGAAATGGATGCGATTACCCTTTCAATTTGGGGATTGCCAGGCTTGTATGGAGCTGTGGGGGGGGGACTCCTTTCACCCACTCCTCAGCCAATCAGGGGCCTCCGTTTTGCCTGCGTCACCTGCTTTCTAAACGTTGTAATGATACTTGGTGATGTGGCTCCTGCTGTCATCACTTACACATCTCTGATGGCCAAGGAGACACGTGTTTTAATAACACTGGTTTCATTGTGTGGCCTTGAATGATTTAGGGATGGTGCAGCTGGAGGTAAGAACAGGAATCTTTATTTTTATTGGGCAAAGAGAGTAAGGGCTCATAAAAGGTAGTGAAAGTTTAGTTTTATGAGGCAGCCTGTTTGTGGGCTATTTATAAGGGTTTGTCAGCTTGTGTCTTTTTTGGGGCCCTACACAGATCACAGGCTGCACTGGTGTTTGTAAGTAGCCCCTGTTTAATAAGACCAGGAGTAGGGAGGACACCAGACCTTTTTTCTTTAGACATTTTGTTTAAGACAGAGGGAACTTTAAAAAGAAAGCAGACCATTGTGGAAAGCATCTATTTTTAGGTATATTTTCTTTTTAATTCTTTTTAATTTTTAATCAATTTTAAAACTACATTTTAAGACCACTTTAAAAAACAAATGAGATTTGAACTCTGGTGATTTTAAATCTGTCTTGAAACAACCTCATATACTCCTTATAGAAATGGGTTATGAAACCAGATTTAAAAAGTGAGAAGTCGCTCTGGTGAACAGCTCACGAGTGGAACACTTTGAAAAACGGGTCACTTCTGTCACATCAACATGGCCGGATCTGCAATATTTACGAGGCTTGGCTTGTTGTGGTAATAACATATCCCAGTAGAAGGAAGTTGTTATCGATACGAACTGTGGATGCAGGGCACACTGCAGCCGACATTAAATAAATTGCACAAATTGTAAATTGTACTGGTATGAAAATGCACCATAAATCATCGTATGTGAGAAATATTCTTATATAAAAACTGGAACCATGTCAGCTAATTTGTATTTTTTTTTTTAAATATTTGATTTTGCAATATGCTCCTTAATATGAGCCTAGCTGTTCTTTCTGACATTCCTGTATTTGCACGTTCGGTTTAAATTTCTTTATCTTAATGGGGGTGGTTTGGAGACGTGATTTTGACAGTAGTTTCAGGCCCGACTCCAAAGGAGACATTAAAAAACTCGTCAGAGCTTCTGTCAGATGAAGCGTTAAAAAGGGTGATGAAACATAGACAAAGAGGAGAGATAAATCCACGTATGCAATGCTGGGGGCTGCTGGTCCTGAAATGTAATTGCAGACGGGGGGATTTGGAGCTACAACTATGGGGAAGAATTAAATACCTCTGATCAAGAGTATCTCCGTGTGCAGTCCCTCGGGGAACAGTTCAGGATGGATGACGGGTCACATGCTTGGGACGTGGGGCCCAAGCTGCGCCGTGTGAGCGTGAGGGACGACCGTCCCGGAAGATTCACTCTTCCTGGGCAGTGATTTAATCAAACTGTCGATATATGCATTTCGCTTTTGCAATCAAAGCAATTTATGTGGGGAAAACTGAAGGGGGACGTTATCTGTTGCTGCCTGTTAATTAGGCCTAATATTATTTTGTATGAAGATACCTGATGAGTTCGAAAGGGACGTGAATTTTTATCTGCCGAGAAGCAGTCAGCTTATCTAATCTAATTCTTCTTCTTTTTGTTGTGAAGAATAGCTCCTCTATATCAATTAAACATGTTTCGAAAGGACAGCAGGTATTCTCACATTTTTTTCTGCTCAGATTCCTCCTGTTCATACAAATTTATAGGTATATGCATATATTTTTAGAAAATCAGACACGGAAAAAAAACTCCTGTAATGTTGTAGTATTGACAGCTATGTAGATTATTGTTATTATTAAATTATGTTATGCTCTCTTAAACTTTGTAAATTTACTGGTTTAATATATAATGGCTCAGTAGGTAAATATGCAATTTCAGTTCATTCAGTGTATATTAAAAGATGAAACTCCAGGTTTCAGGAGAATATAAGTTATTGCTTTGAACTAGAGCTATTTCCTGTTAAGTTTATTTCAACTTAGACTACATACTACAATATTCTATCATAATGTTTCAGAGAAGTTTTTTTTAAATTGTAGAAAAGCAAGTCTATTGTAAAAGCTACATAGATATTTTCCTAGAATTAAACAGAATATTCAAATATGATGCCTGAAAAGAAATGCAGTTGTTACACTGACTCATATCTGGTTGAACTTTAACAGGTTACAGTTACCTGGGGGTTGACTTTGTGGAGTTTCATTCCCTTTTCTGGGCATTTTAATTGGGTTGCCTAACAGTGCACAGACGGAGCTTGGTGTATGAGTCACACAGTACATCCACAACAAAAACATTATTTATAATAATCCAATATTAACTCCAATTGCAAATGTTCATATGGTGCGACTTACTCAACAATCTACTCAGAAATACAGTCAGAAATACCGTGATTCAAACTACTTCAAAAAATCCATGTAATATTTCAGGGTTTAAAATGCACCGTCATGCACAAATAACCGGAAATGCAGCAGCAATCTTGAATGCAGGTTAGGATGTAACATTTAGGCCTAGGGAGCAGTTTTATTAACGTTATTGCAGCGTTCAAAGATATTATGAAGAGGGACGTAATGTTTTTTTATATGTACAATCAATCAAGATGCTTTCACGGACGCATTTTCACTATGTGTCTCCAATACGAACAGATCCCTGTTGAGTTATGCGTATGAGGCAGGTATTAGCCTACCATAATTAAACCAGCCAATAAAGTAGGAATCCAATTAAAAGCGAAGGTTTTTATAGACCTTTAATATAGCATTTAATATTATGACGTTTTCATTATAGTTAAGATGTACTGAATGTTTGTATTCAAACGTTATTTGAATAAAGGTCAGAGTTGGCATTATGTCTCACTCTGGAAGTTAAGTTAAGCATTTTTAAAAGCTCACAGTGGAAAGCCCGGCAAGCAGCCTTCTGTGGTACTGAGCTGCATGCATATGGCTTGGGCTGCTGTGGAAGAGCGGCCCCTTTTATTTCTCTCTGGGCTGTCTTTTCAGACTCCTGGATGGTTCCTCTCTGCCGCAGTCTCGCTCCAGCTCGGGTGCATGGCTCCGAACCAGCGGTCAAATTGCCGCTGCCAAATCCAGACATAGGACAAAACCTCAGAGCTCTAGGACCCCATCGGGCATATTTCACTGATTTATTAGCTTATCATGATTGCCACCGTGGATGCTCTGCGTTATGTACTGTAAGTGAGGTTTTCATAACTCTTTATTATCTACAAAGTACTGTTTAGGACACTTTAGGGATAATGCATTTGTTTTCATTAAGGCGTAGTAATTATGGGTCTCCCCCCAGTGGACACATGGTATGCTCCACAATGAGGGTCTAGGTTTCTGCTGCTAAGACTGTTTTGTATATAGTCTTGGGGGAATACCAGATTAGCCCGTCTGGACACTGTGACAGCCAAGAGAGAAGGACGGGTCTATTTGGCAGGGTTTACCAAATCTAAACAAGGAATTATCCTATTTACCATAAGTCCCAGTCATAAGACCCCACTCAGAAGGAACTGTTTACTATATAAGGTATTGCACATTTTACCTTACATTCATACATATACATCACTATCGATTATGTTTCCTATCCAATAATGTCTTCTGACTTTTTCCAGACCTGAATGTTGGTATCTTGTCTCTAATTTTGTTCCACTTTTTAATTGGTTTAATTTTTCTTGCTGTCGTCCTTATGTTAAAATGACCAGCCAGACCCTGCAGCGTGATGTGAGGCTCTCGCTTTCCCAGGCCCCAGAGAAGCCTCACCACCATGAAATGGCTTTCTCGAGGATTTGTGATTGTTGACAAAGAAAAATATCTCGCTGGTTTAATGTGACATGGGCTAGAATTCATTTGGTATTGTTGTGTTTCCCACTTGAGAGCACAACATTATCAAGAAGTACGCCACCAGCCCCCTCCCTTTAAAAAAGTCTATTGGATTGAATATACGACTCTCACAGAAGGAGTCAAGCTCTGTGGTACCCACGGGCAGATCTGCCGGTCAGAGTGGGGGCCCTCAATGCCACGCATATACCTGTACAACACCCAGGAGGAACAGTGCTCCTTACCATTAAATAAGAAATTCTCTCTTGCTGTAGTGGGCCATGTGACCGAATGACCCAGGAGCTATTCTGTTGTATCCTTGAACCATTATTTACTCTGAATTGCTTCTGCTGAACAGTCATAGTAAACACTTTCTGTGAGTGTAGTTCATTTTCTCAAATTTGGCCATGACATAGGTTTTGGGTAGAGTATCTATGAATGCTGAACAAATATAAACTTTAAACACTCAGGCCAGGTTGCCTTGGATAAAAGTAGATGATTGTAATTAATAATTATCAATCCATCCATCCATCCATCCTGTCTTCTGGTGTGTCACCCTGCTATTTTCATGATGTCTTTGCTGTGATGTAATTGATTTAAATATAAATCTACCCTCTGGCTATATGCTTCTCGCTCAGAGTTCACTTCTCTTGAAATACGACACAGTTAAACTGCATTTGATGTGTCAGATGTTTTACAGATAATGGCCATTATCACAGAAAGGACTATGTCTGGGATGTTCAGAATAGCATCATATGCAAGCAGCAGGAGAGAGCAGGAGAAATCAGTTTAGTAGTTTTCCCGTAAGAAGCCCCTAGAGGACTAAAGGCCGGTCTCTTCTCTTTTCTGGTGGTGAAACCAGGAGACCATTAGAGCACCCTGTGGCTTTTTTTCCGTGTTCTTGTGGAAGGCGCTAAGGCAAGCTAATGAGCACTGACTTCCCAGAGACTGGATATTTGCGGCAGAACCTGGCCGATGGGGTCCGATAGGCGTCTTCTCCGGGAACGTAACCAGATGCCAGCGTTCTCCTGAACCGTGCTGCGGAAGGTGTGGGTATCTCTTTTCTGGGGGGTGTGGGTGCACTCTGGTCGTTATAAGGTTATGGTCATAGTTAGTGTATTTAATTTGCGTCTGCTCTAACCCCGTATGCAATAAAAATAACTCCCTTG
>JAODLD010000088.1:12673271-12687499 GCA_026781065.1 Mormyrops boulengeri | reverse complement strand
CCCGGCCCCTCCCCCTGCTGCCATTGAATGCCCTCGGTCAAGGAAGCGCAGCCATGAAAGGCTTGTCGGGCAGCCGGAGCCACCACCACCACATGGTCGCCTGCGCGCCCTCCTATGAGTCGCTGGCTCACCACAATGACCGCAAGCCCTTCTTGCTGACCCAGCCAGAGCCCCTGCCAGGGGACCACCCATACTACAGCCAGCGGGCTGCCTTCCCACAGGAATGCCCTGCTCCGTATGGCACCTTCCCGCGCCGCTATGGCTCCCACCTGGAACTTAAGGAAGAGTGTCAGGCCCTGGTTCCGTACGTGGCGCCGGCTCCACCAACCCCGACTAGTCGAGCCCCCTCCAGCCTTCTGGACCAGCTGCCATCCGCGCGAGATGGCTACCACACACTGCAGTACAAGCGGGCGGTGGCCGCGGCGGCCGAGCAGCGCGGAGACAGCCCCGGCCGCATCCGTCACCTGGTGCATTCGGTGCAAAAGCTGTTCACCAAGTCACATTCTCTGGAGGGTCCCACCAAGGGGGGCGTCAACGGCAACAAAGCAGGCCCTGACGAAGTGCCACCCACCCGCCACCGCAAACGGAGCAAGAGCCGGGACCGCTGCAAGTCGGCTGAACCCAAGCTGCGGCCCCACGCCTCAGGCTACTGGAGCTCCGACGACAACCTGGACCGTGACGCCTGCCTCTTCCGCAGCCCCATGGGCGCCATGACGGTGGGCCGGCGACCCGACAAGTCGCAGTCGCAGTATTTCCTGGAGGCATACAACACTGTCAGCGAGCGCGCGCTCAAGCCACCACGCCCCAACAACGACGTCAAGTGCACGGCCTGCTCCAGCGCACCCATGAACCTGGACACCCAGCTCGTGAAGAAGAGCTCGTGGTCGTCCACGCTAACGGTGAGCAGGGCGCGCCAGGTCTACCAGAAGGTCCCCATAAACGTAGATAAAGCATTAATGAGGTCTGAGCCCTGTGGCCAGGAGAGTTCGTGCCACTTCCTGCAGGTAGGTGGCCTTTCCTATGTACCTTGCCCCTCCCCCACCCCATCCCGGAAACCCCCCCACTCCAGTGTCATATGACTCCCAGGGAGAAGTAAGTGCCAAACATTAGCTGCCTTACTCTCTTCAGCCTCAGAGCATTACGTCCATCTAGAGTGTGTACCGTCTCCCGTTTCCTGCCTTGTGAACCATCACCTTGTGGATGTCACTGTTTCGGTTTCTCTCTGTGTGCATGGTGTGAGGGTGTGCATTTTCTTTCGAGCAAGTGTGTATGCGTCTGTGTGGGTAGGACGGTTGGGAGGATGGACAAATGTTTTTTCTGTGTTTTTGTAGATAGCTGTGTAGGATGGTGGTGTGTGTGTGGTGATTATGGATCAGTTAGTTGAACGGGGGTATGTGTATAAAAAGATTTATATGTTTGTGTCTGTGTGATTTGTATGTCATATATCACTTAAATTTGGTTGCATGTGTTTTTGTGTATTTACATGTGCGTGTCTGTGTGGGCTGTGTTTCTAGCCGCCTTCCCGAGGGCTCCCCCCAGAGCCCTGGGTGGTATTGCAGCAGGGAGGTCTATAAAAACACCCCCTCCCAGCCCCTCACACCTTCCAGAAAGGAGCCGGGAGCTCTCCAGAGCCTCAGCAGAGATGCCCCTGGCTCCCGTAACACAGCCGAAAACACGAGCGGACAGAGAGAAACCCGACTTCCATGTTTGATCCTGTCATGCTGCATCTCTAACTAACCCCTTCGTGCAACATTTTCACACCGATATTCACCTCCACTAACGTGCCGGCCATATTTAAACATTGTTAGAGGCTGTCGGTGGCCATCTTAGACTTTGCTGTTAAAGTGTGACTACAGCTGTGTGTGTGTGTGTGTGTGTGGGTTGCGTGTGAACGCTGATTTGGGATTGGCTGAAGCTAGAGCTGAGTTCCATCTCCTTTCATTCGTTTTGCAGGGTGTCACTGGGTGTTTCCTGGTGTGCAGGAGGCTTTAGCCTCCCCCCTTGTCATCTCTCTGGGCAGATTCAGTGTAGGGAGTCACCTGACTGGGCTGGATACTTGATGGTTTAGTCTCACCGCAGTTCAGCGGTTAAAAACCCAATAGTTGGAGTCTTATCCTTCTTTTTTGTTTTTGTCTCGGGCACTTGTTCAGTTTCCTTTTTTCTCATTTGAGGACTGATTCCCGGTTGCCATAGTAACACAGAATGACATCAGTATTGCGAAAAGAAACTCCACATCCGAGGAGGTATTTGGAAAGAAACGGCTCCCTCTCACTATAGAAAACTGCAGGAAACCACAACGACAGTATTCGTGTCCTAGAAAATGTCCGGTTCTGGAATGTGGCCCCTGGTCAAAACTGGACCTTCTGTACTGCTGTGACATCAGGGTAACATCTGACTCTGTACGATTAACTTCTAGCCTGGGTCCGATGTCAGGGAGCTTCAGCGTCGATCTGGTCCTGGTATCCACTCCCCCCACCTACCTCCCCATTCCATTAAAAGGATGTGAGTTTCATGTGATTCTGAGCCCGCAGAAAATCAGCACTGGTGACCAGCTGAGCAGACAGGTGTAAATCTGAATCTGCAGATGTCACCTTGGATAGAAATGTTTCCTGAGAAACTGATGACAGGATGGTTTGTGGTGATGCAGGCCTGCATCAGTCAGACCTGAACATCAGTTGTGGCTACTTGTTCAGCCTCATTCACCTGAAACTAGGCCAGCTACAACAGTTACATGACTACCTGAAGCAGCCACATGCCCGGCTGAAAGTCTCATGAGTGACATGATTACCTGAATGTCACCTGGCCAGCTGAAACAGTCACATGTCCACCTGAAACAGTTACATGGCCTCCTGATAGAGCCAATAAGCAGTTTTGAAAGATAGTAAGTACTTAACTGTTCTCTGTAGTCCCAGAACCGTCTCAGAATTGTCCCATTATCACGCTAACACAGGAATCTATAATTAGAAGATCAGGCAGCCCGTGGCGACGTGGGGCTGTACCCAGTCTTGGATGGGGACAGGAACATGCGGAACAGCAGGCGATTCTTAGTCTTAGAAGCTGCGGCCCAGAGCCACCCTGCGGGAGACATCATCCGGCACATGGGCCGGCCGCTGACGTGTGCAACTCCCGCTCACGCCTCCCCTGACGGGCTTTATGTTCAGTCAGCCGCCCCTCGGCGCTTACGTTACGGGCTTCTCGCTGTTTCCTTAGTTACCGGGGCCCTTGATTGATCAGTGTAATCTTTGCAGGATTTCTGCTATTTTTTCCTCGCACAATGTTCCCGGTCCATGGTGTTCCTGTGATTTCATAAAGACAGCCTTTCCTGATGTCCCTCCAGCGGTGGCCTGTGACGGATTTCTGTCTTTCACCAGAGTGGGAGAAAGGTGCAGGGAGTCCGTTTGTACACAGACATGTTTGGAACAGCATATCCTCGAAGAGGACTGAAGCTTTGGTTGCTATGGGCAACAAAATGTGCCTTAACATTCTGGAGCATTAGGAGGCAATACCAAAGGACAACATTTTTTTTGTTCTTGAATATTTTGTTGTCCATATATATATTTTACATATTTATTTATCCCAAGGATATGTGTCTTATGGTGACTAAGATTCACATAATCTGTTCCCATCGATCATAAATCTGTTTCTCTTTTTTCCTGGACTGATCAGGTTTAATTATGGTTTTAGTACTAATGTTGGAGTTACGTTGTATCATACTTCCGTAAATGTCCTGTACATCAGACAGAGACAGCGTAACAAAGTTTAAAATAAAGCATCATTCTGTGATGAATCTTCATCGCCAATTTAGCCTTGGCATGGGATCACGCTCTTCATTCCAGCTTGTTCTCTCATCGTTCACACCAAGTTCGTGGCAGCAGGACGGGGGGGCTGTGACTCAAAGTGCCCTTCGACAGCCTCCTGTCTCCATGACGTCTCTGCGATGTGAGGCATGTTGCCGTGATGCGCCACGTGGGTCAATGGTTGGGTGGGGAAGCCCTAGCAGAGGCTGCCACCCTACAGTGTGGACCTTGGAAGACATGTGGTGTTTGTGGACCATGTCCCACCCGACTCAGCTAGTAGTTTGAGTCCTTATCAAATAAGAGCTGTATAGAGACCATATTAGCCCTGTAACCTCCACGGAATGGGGGAGGGGTCCAGATGTTTGGCTTTACCTTTTAACATTTTGATGCACCATAATGAATTTATTTGAGCCAATGACTCACTCACTGAAGGCCCAGCCTATTATGAAATGCTGTAGCTAACATCCAATCAGTGTGGTGCAGGAGTGTCATGTGACAGCAATAGCGTTTGAAAGATTTATTTTTTTTTACTCTTGTACCTTTTAATGGAACATTTAACACAGATAATTTCTAAATTTCCTAACGAGTGGCCGATTAAAAGCCCTTCTGCATATTTATGCTTAAGGTCATTTTTTCAGGCATCCATTTTATTTGTAATGTTTTCATTTTGGATTCACATGAGCTACACCACTGGCATTTAAAGTCTGTGCACGTCCCCTCAATTATTGCAGGAACCACATCCCATGTTTCCTGCATTGGACTCCTGTTGCAGGAGTTCCTGAGGAACACACCTCAAGGCAGCATTATTCCCATAGGAAACCTAAAGAGCGCTGCTCATTCAATCTCATGCAAAATAGGGCAGATGATGGGAGTAGAACATGTGAACACCATCAGAGCTGAGCTCTGTGATGAAGGCAGCTCTGGTCGCCATCGACAGCGGTCTGCTAATGAAATAAGATCCAACAGAGCTTTGATAGCATGCCGCTAATATCATCACAGAGAAGCTAATGCCTATTAGCCTCCCACCCACACGGTCCTGGAAAGGGGTGAGCCCTCGTTCACAGAGGAACTCCTCCCTTATCACTTGATTTTCTAATGCAGTGTTTCCCAACCCAGTCCTTGAGGACCACTAGACAGTCCACATTTTTGCTCCCTCCCTGCTTCCAGCCAATCAAGAACTCAGAATACCTGCCTTGGGCGTGTTCTGGGAGGGAACAAAAATAGGGACTCGCTGGGAGTCCCCAAGGGTTGGGAAACACTGTTCTAAAGAATATATGTGGATGATGTAGTACATGATTAGCAGTTGCTGTATTTGACCAAGATACTGTGCCAATAGTGTTTAGGTTTACTGTCAGACGAAAAGGAAGGAGGCAGAAAGTAAACAGAAACTGACAGGTGAGAGTAAATTAGCAACACAAAAAGGGTAGGGACACAGAGACGTGGTGCATTTATCATGCAGTTGTTAGGGGCTAAGCTGACTAATATATATCTTTTACATAGCTGTTTATGTTATCAGCATATTTGTCTGAATTAAAAGTGCAAGAGATTTTTAAAGACTGGACCATTCAGGTTACAATTTATACTACTACGCTGCAAGGGGCTAGCATTCATGGTGTCCGCTGCTTCCTGCCCTCTACTTCCAGGGTGGCACACCAGGCTCACCTGGGGATGGGGAGAACATATATGGGGATGGATGGATGGATAAATTAGGTGAAGAAGTACAGTATCATACCCGTGCAATAGACATCTCGCCTTTGGTAAATACATACTTTTAGATGAGAGTACAAAATTCACCTTAATTGCTTGTTCTTTTTATAGCTGCTTTTGAGGAGCAGTTCAGGCTGTAGTTTTGCCATGGAAAGGTGTCCTTGGACCACCAAGGACACCTTTAAAGAGCCCTATGTCCATAAGGGATGCACCATAATCCACTTCCAGCTGGGATCAGAACCTCCCAGCCCAGGATGAGAGCAGGACCTCACTCCATGAAGCTGGAAGCTTGGCCCCCTTGAAGGAATTAGAGGTTTCCATAGATGCAGATGATTTGACCCAGACTAATCCAGATTCGTCTTGACTGACATACACCATAACCTGTATTGGAATAGAGGTTATGGAAGATGGATGAATGGATGGATGGAGGTATGGATGGGTGGAGATGTGAGTGGCTGAGTATTCAGTCTGTGTTTGCCTCTTGGTGATGGATGTGAAATAGGTACAGAAGTGTTTAGTGGAGGAAGGCAGTCCCACCTCTGCATCTTGAACCAATCCGAAACCTTATCTGCCAGAGGGAGACAGGGCCAGGAGGCAGTTCTTATGTGAAAGACACAAGTATAATCTTGGTCTGCCTGACCTGCTGTTATTGCTGTTGTTGCTATGGCATCACCCCACCCTCCCCATTCCTGCCCATCCACCTGTCTCCACAGGTGCCCCAGGATGAGTGGAGTGGCTTCCCGTCACTTGGCAAGGATGACGACATCCCGTGCCGGCGAATGCGCAGTGGCAGCTATGTAAAGGCCATGGCAGACGATGACAGTGGCGATTCGGAGGGCAGTCCACAGCCCTCGCCCAAGGTGCAGGCGCGCCGGGCCAGCTACCTCAAGGCCACACAGCCATCGCTCACCGAGATGACCACTCTCAAGTAAGCATCACCGTCCACAAGCTCCACCCCTCACAGGCCACACCTCCTAGCATAACCCACACTCTGCTGAAATTTTGTACCAGTAATGAACACGTGACTCCTGATTTGCTGGTGGGTTTTATAGTCTGCCATTTAAAAGATCTTAAGCATCATGTTACAAAGGAGCATGTGGATATTTTTGGAAGGGTGAGGTCATGGACAAGCCCCTCATAGGGGTTTCCCGGTTTGTTCCAGCTTTGTACGTTGTGCCTGTTTGGTTCACCTCACATTATATGCTGAGGGTACCAGCAACATTTGGCAGATCCATCCCCATACCCATGTCTCAGGAATTGCTATTCCTTAGAGTTCTTCTCTGAGTTCCTCCTCCCCCAAACTGGAACAATGATGCCCAGCGAGTCTGCCCGGCTGTTGGTGAGCCTGCAGTCGCTGGCAGGCTAACATGTTAGTGCCAGTTCCCGTGGCACTGCATTGTTGCCAGAAATGGGGCGATAATTGCTTGCATTTCTGAAACTCGCACCTGAATTCTTCGCTGATTTGCAGCGTCATTTTGTTGTCTTGTATGGATTCTTGCCCAGCTAGACCTCACAGGTACAGCCAAGATCAGGTTCTGATATGTCACCTTGGTTTTGCTGACCCATTTTGGGCTGAGGGCCAGGTCTGTTGACGATGTGGCGCTATTTTAATTAGCCCAGGGATGTTATTATTTCTTGACACATTTCTAGTGCATGGTATCCAAGGAGAGAAATGAATTCTTTTTTCATTTATTGTTAATATTATTAGAGTCTGATGCAACAGGGTGACAGCTAAGCAGGTGTGTTCCGTAGCCACAGGACCTGTGACGGCCTGGCATCCTGTCCAGGGTGTTCTTTGCTGTGCGCTTGGTGCATCCTGGGAAAGGCTATAACCTCCTCTGACTCTCTAGTGTACATTACATTTACATTTATTTATTTAGGGAATTGCTCAAGGGCCCAAGAGTAATATTAGCTTGCCAGCAATGGGATTTGAACCAGCAGCCTTCCGATCACAGACAAAGGGTCGTAACCTGCTAAGTCACACACCACCCCCACATGTAGCGGATGAGAGATCGATAACCCGAGGGACCCCTTCTATTTATGTAGTCGGTTCTTCAGTGTGGGGGGCGGAGCATGGGGGCGAGGGCCGTGTATAATAGACTACCTTGTGATTGACTGCTTCCTTTGGAGGCTGACGGGCCGCAATATTATAAGCTGAAAATTACTTTCTTCACAGCAGCAGGTAATGCTAATTCTCGCAAGAAGAGAGCAATCCCCACCGCACAAACAAAACACACCCGATCTCTGCAGGGAAGTGTGACTCACTGGCTCGCTTCCATAGCGAATTACAGCAACGTTTAGCCTGGGTCCTTAGGGGCCTCATGGCCACCTCAGTTCCCAGGCACCCCTAGGGCAGATTGGCTTCTTGAGACCCCACCTCGCACTTGAATCAACCGCCACTTAAAACGCGACCAGTCTATGTGAAGCTGGTGAGTAAGACACACACAACCTGTAGAAAATGAGCTCTTTAGCCAGTTCAGCCTTTTGTACCCTACCCAAGCTCAGATGCCTGTTCTGTTTCTCATTGCATTCCTGTGTCACCAAATCGGAGTCACCCCACTCCAGAGAATGTGGTGCCGAGGCAAACCACCAAATCCCCTTCCACAGCGTACTGCTTAAGCTTCATGCCAGCTCATCTGACTGATTTTCTGATTTTTGGCCCTTAGATCTGACATGAGTGACCCTGTCTTCCTCCCCACAGCATCTCCACGGAGCACTCCCCCAAGCTCCAGATCCGGAGTCACAGCTACCTGCAGGCGGTGAGTCAAGTATCCATTAACAGAAGCATGGACACCCTGGATCCCAGCAAAGCACTGCTGGACCCCAAGAGCCTGCTGTCCTCACCCCAGTACCGCTCACGGAACGAGAGCTACATGAGGGCCATGAGCACAATCAGCCAGGTGAGTGCACCCCCCGCCCCCCCCCAGCCCTGCCCCGAACATATTACCTGGAGCCTCTCCACTGTTCTCTGGCTGGGAAAACTATGAAAATAACTGCCATAACAAACTCATTAAAGAAATAAACAAATATTGTCAACTTAGCCAATGCTGCCAGTGCGAGAAAATGAATGGCCACTTTGTATTAGGCCTAATGTATTCTTTGTTTATATCTGATACACAAACTGTAGATTTTTCTTAATTGTCAGGTTTGACCAGTCAAGCCAAACCACATGCTAGTGTTAACCATTCACCACCATCCTTTTTTCTGGTGGGAGCTCAGATGTGGGGGAGGGGCTTACATTGGCCAATCCCTTTTTCTCCCATGCATACTCTTCTGTTGAGGAGGAGGAGAGATGCTTGCTGGAATGGTTCAGCCAGTCTTGTGCGACAGCATCTCTGCTAAGACTCTGAGAAGCATCAGTGAGCTTATGAGTCCCATGCCGCACACACCCTGCCTCCCACACTTGCTCAGTTGTGATTGGCAGACTACGATGCCCGTCCCCTTGTGTCACTAGATAATCCATATTTCAGGTCTACTCCCATCAGTGCATGGAGCATCAAAGGTACTCATGCCTGACCACCCAGTTGACACTTGTAAGTCGGTAACACTGTCAGCTGAAAATCACTGACTTCACAATTTGAAAATTACTGACCTTACTACCTGAAGGTCATTGACCCCATCCCCAAAAGATGCTGACCCCATATCCTCTACTCCCACCTTCTCATGCCATAGCCGACCTCCAGCACTGACTAGGGTCAATTTCATGACTGTGGCATGTCTCTTCTATCCACTATGTTTCTATTGGGCACCTTTGTTCTGTCACATACATTATAAATGCTTAAGAACATTAAAAAAGTGTCTTATAGGACCAGGGTTTCTGAGGAGATTATTAATTTCCCTCCCAACGCCCTTAGGTGAGCGAGGTGGAGGTGAACGGACAGTTCGAGTCGGTGTGCGAGTCCGTGTTCAGCGAGCTGGAGTCGCAGGCGGTGGACGCACTGGACCTGCCAATGCCAGGCTGTTTCCGCATGCGTAGTCACAGCTACGTGCGAGCCATTGACCAAGGCTGCTCGCAGGATGACGACTACCCCCTGCTGCCGACTGCCTCACCACCCCGCACTGCCACCACTGTCAGGACCATCCAGAGCAGCACAGGTCAGTCCTGCATTGGCCTGATTAGAAAACATTTCTAACAGTCCCTTACCTGAGCATAAAATATATTGTATATATATATGTATATAAGTATATATGTATATATAAATATAATATATATGATTGCTTTGTTGGAAAGATTGAACCTGGGTGTTTGGACAATGTTGTTAATCCCCCCCTTTAGGTGGTCATAAACAAGCGATGGAGGTGGGTGTAGGAGGTAAGCAGTGATCAGCTGACACAAAACTGAAACCAGTTTGCTAGTTTGTCCTGGTTTGTCTAATTGTGTAGGGAGTGTCTGAAAACTCCCCTCCAGAATCTCTGTGTGTAAAGCTTCAGTCGTCATGCACAAATTTGTTTGTTGTTTCTTTTTTTTCCCCGAATGTTTCATTCAAGTCCCTCCGCAAAAAAAATGCTTTTTAGCTTAACTTAATGCCAGGGACTGGGGGTTGGAAGGGAGACTTTAGTGGTCTTAGCGACCTCACATTTTGGTTGCTTGGGTGACTTCCTAATATGTCAGACAGTGGCGCCCTCTAGGAAGCGTGGTGTAATGGCACTAACTTTGATGCCAAGATGTCAGGCTAATGGCTGGCAAATTAAAACTATTTAATCGCAACCCCAAGAACTCTGAGTGCTATAAAAACATCTCAAGTACAGTTGACAGTCCTTTGTTAGAGAAAATTGAAAGTAATGCCTTCATTTAGTACCATTTGGCACTCGCCGGTATGTTCTGAATTCCCAGTGGCTGGTTAATCCCATCGATGGAATCCCCCATTCTCCTAAACCACCTCTCAGACAGTGTGGCTTCTTGTGTGTGTGTCGTGTGCTCTGACACCCTGCTCTGTTACCTAAACAGGGAAGGAAGGTGGATTAGCAGGGAATCCTGCAGCTAACATTGTATTGGCCGATTGATTTAGCCAATCAGGAGTTAAGTCGATTCACATATCCGCAGACTGTCAGACTGGACCGGGTTGGACCTTTTAAAGAAGCAGTCTTACTCTTAGTCTGTGACCATCCTATGGTCATGGTGGCTTTACTTCGCATGTAGGCTACAGTGAAAAGGAGCAGATGTTCCAATCAGCCTCACTCTGTGGCCTGAGCTTCGGGTCCGGTTAACAGCCTCAGTGAAGAAGCTCCAGAGCTCTGGTCGGAAAAGCCCATCTCTCAGGTGTGGCCGATATGAGGTTGCTGGATCTCACATGATGGAAAAGAGGAAGGGACACCTCTAGGGTTTTGTGGAACTATGGAACCCAGAGATAGTTAGTCACTGTGGGGATGCAGGGAGGGCCAGGGGGAGAATGACACTCACTCTGAATGGAACATCGCTATTGAGTTCCCTACAAGTCATCTTTGAGAACCAATCAGGATGACTGGCTTGACCTGAAGGGGGAGGGATACTTTGGAAAGGTGTAAGTCATGTTTATATAACATGATTTCTCTTGGTATTGGGGTTGCGGCTCGCCATACACCATGTACCTATGGCAAAACCTTCCCTTTGCCCTGCATTCCATGGCAATCCCTGTCTTCAATGAAACTCTTCCGCTAATCTATAGGTTGGGTTTCAACCAGTAGTGTTTTGCAACAAGTTGCATATTGGCAGCATGTCTTTGCAAGTCCCCATCTGCGACACTTATGTGAGAAATGCACTCAGGGTACCTGCAGACACTTTCAGATCCTGGCAAAGCGCGCTGTCGCCCCCTAGTGAATGGAGGTCTCCACTGCATATGCCTGAGGATGCGAAGGGTTCAGCTGTTTTGTGAATCTGCTTTCCTTGCATGTTTTTTTTTGTTTTTTAATTCCTCCTGACGGATTGTGAGCTTTGATCTGCTGATGCCTTTTGGTCTTAATGAAGCTCATCATCATGGGCTCCACCCACAGCTTGATGGGCAGCAGTGTATTGCTTCCATAACGCAGCCTTCATTAGGCAGGAGAGTGAGCCTGTTTAGAGAGCTGCACTTTGCTGACCATCACGTTCTCTCCTTTTTTCATTTGTTACTAAGCGTTTTTATGTGTGTGCGTGAGAGTGCATGTATGCATGAATAAGTGCAAAAGAAGAAGATGTACATGGGACGATGTGCGGCTCACTGGGTTGGAACACATGGGGGTCGTGTCAGACTCAGTGGGTTAGAACACATGCTGTGTGGCTCTATTGGTTAGAACACTATGCCTGAGATCGGATGGTCACCGGTTCAGCATCGGCTGAATGATTTCACCACTGGGCCCGTGAGCAAGGCCCTTAACCTCTAGCTACACCAGGGACTGCCTTACCCTGCTTTCTCAAAAGTCTATGCCACTAAAAAAAGTGTCTGAAAAATAAATAAAATGCAAATGTACATGCGAGAGTGTATATGTGTGTGAGTGTGTGAGTGTGCATGTGTCTCTGCCCATGTGAATGCTTGTCTATAGGTTAGCATGTTTGTATATGACTGAGCATGTGTATATATGAATATGTTTGTGTGCCAGGGGTGGTGTGTGTAAAGTTTGTGTATATATGGATGGAAGTGGTCTGTGTATTATGTGGGGGTATGTGCTTGTATCAATGTCTATATGTGTGTGTCTGTTGGTCAGTATGCGTGTGTGTGTATGTATGTATGTGTATTGATGTGTTTCCAGCAGTGTTATGTACAGAAATGTCTCCATCTTCCTCTGCCAACTTACAAACAAGCAGAACACCACTCCCTCTGATGACCATTTGGCCCTGTTTACACTTGGTTTTAAAATGCATCAAGGGGCGACTGGATCACAAGTGGACAGTGTAAAATACATGTATAAATGACCACCAAGATGCATTGTGGTTTGATCACTCAAACCACTTGCCGGCGTGGTCTGGGACACATTTGCCCATATATCTTTTGTAGCGTAAACGCTAATGCATCCTAATGCATCCCCAACAAGTACATCAGAATAACTGTGTGTGGGGCAGTAACCATATCTGAACACTAGTGGTCAGCTGGACACCTTGATAGATGCATGACAGACACAAATGTAAACGGTGATGTGTCTCAGCTGTCTACTTGTGATCGATTCACCCCAGATGCATTTTAAAACCAAGTGTGAACAGGGCGTTTGACATTTCAGGGTGGTACTTCTCACTGCAGCATCCCGACAGTGATTCAGGTCCAAAGCCAGCTTATTCCTGCCCATATACACTTGCAATGAATCTACCAAGAACATTTTACAGAGTGCACTAAACACAGTGAAATCTTTCCTTTCATACATATAACATAATTTGTATTATGATATGTTTCGCGATACAGTTCTTTTGATACTAAAATATATTCTCAATGACAAAAAAATGCATGTACCTCCATGTTGTAAGTTTTGTCTGATATGTGCATTTAATTTCTCAGAAGTGTCACCAGGGTTTGTCATTAGTTGTCCCAGATCAGCCTGGTCTTGAAATGTATTATTTTAGCGAAGAGACAGCTTTCTCCGTAATGTCCCATTATGTTATTAAAATTTAAAGATGTAATACAGAGAAAAAAACATGGTTCAATGGGCTTTACTTTTGGGTAATGGGATAATTTATGGTAATAATGGTAATGTGTAATTTTAAAAATATGTGCCGGATTACTTGCACATATATCTGTGCTGATGGGAGGCGGGGTACAAAGGTGAGCCCATCACATTTCTACACTTCCCCTCCCATCCAGAGTTGTTTAATTTCATTACACGCAGTAGAAATAAACATCTTCAGGTGTGAGTGATACAACACCTATCAGAGACAGTAATTTTCATAAAGGTCCCCCCAGCGGGTTTGGACCATGCTGTGTTTTAAGAGTCTATCCCTTTGCATTATTAGAGGTGTAGAAGTGATCTGACAGTCAATCATTTCTCTGATTTATTCACATTACAAAGATCAGTCATGGGTGTATGTCTTGTGACTATCTGGTTCGAATGAAAGCCCCCCAAAATGGCTCCGTGCTCCAATCCCAATTTTGTCTCATTTCTTTGAGTATCTTTTCTCATGGCCTCACTTTAAAAATTTGACATGTTTTAGAAACATTGTTTTTCAATGCCCGGATGCTTTTTTGGACAACCTGGACTGAATGTGTTATTTATTAATAACCAAAAGTGGATAGAGTGCTGAAAACTCTCAAAGTCATGTCACTTCCAAAGAAATGGACTATGAGTAGAGTAGAAGTACCTTTCATAGAGACTACTGAAGTAAAAGAGCAGCTTGTTTAGAAAGTACTCAGAGCAGTGGCCATTTTTAAATTGTGTTTTCCCCCCATGACATTTTCATTTACAAATGTAGCCCACATATTGTAAGCAACCTTCCCTTTTGTTTTTCGGAAAGAATGAAGAAGGCATTGTACGATTTAAAAAAAAATATTGACTAGCAATTAATGCAAAACAAAAGCTCTTCTAATAATTTTATGTATTTTATATTTGAAATCAAGTGTAACACTTGCGAACCCAACCAGGCACTAAACATTTTTGAAATATATTCAAAATATGTTTTCCTGCAGATTAATAAGTACTTGGACCCTTTAAAGAAAAGAAATAATATATATACTGTATGTGTATATATGTATGTGTGAGTGTGTGTGTATATATATATATATATACACGCATATATATATATATTTATTTATTTATATATATATATATATATATATATAAACACAC
>JAODLD010000088.1:12602459-12647431 GCA_026781065.1 Mormyrops boulengeri | reverse complement strand
CCTCCCCTTGACCAGGAGATCCTTCAGGAAACAAAGGGATTGGCCTGCCTTTCCATCTCAGCACGCCTCTTCAGGGCTACGTCCACCAGCAGCTGGAAGCCACTGAAATCTTGGGTGAGGTCTGGGGGGGTGGGTGGCGGGGTGTTGAAGAGCCCCGTCTGAGGGCTCAAGCCGCCCCCTAGGGCCGCCGCCGCCTCTCCCTGGCACAGACTCTGACCGGGCTCCACGGTCCGGGGGACAGGCATACAGCTGTGAGCAGGGTTCCCGGTGACCGTGGTGTGACAGATGACGGTCGGCCTGGGCAGCACCGCCGACTTGGGAGCATCGCACGAGTCGAAGCTCAGAGTACGAGGGGCCCTCTCGTCACAGGAGGGCGCATTCTCCTGTGGCACGCCGTCGCCCACCTTGCCCGGGCGGCGCGACATGGTGAACTGATTCGGGTCCTTGCCGTCTTTCCGCAACATTTCGGGCAACAGCCTCCGTCGGGCGTTTATGAACCAGTTACAAACCTGGATGAAATGGCAATTACGCAGAATAAGCCAGTGTCCATGTAATAGCCCATATACTCAGGAAATACCTGACCTTACATTACATCAGTAGTATTTATCCAAAATCATTACCTAATTAGCCAAACCTTTTCACTGAACAACTTTTCTCAATATTTTATACACAAACGTACATTACCTGCCACCGATTTTCCCAAGAAGTTTTCATGTCAATACATATTTGTTGACAGTTATGCGCTTATTTAATCTGATGTATTAAATACTGCACTTAATACTATTTTAAATAAAAGTATTTTTAAGTCACGTGTTAAATCTAAGCCACGCTAGAGTCATTCCCCGCTATAAATACCCATCACTTCTCTCCGTTTCCCCTCCTCGTAAAGCGGCCAGCTGCTTACTAGCAGTCATGGCGATGCCTCGGCTGCTTTGTTTGAAGCGGGCAGGCGATGCGCATAATGCCCGGACATGCAAATGCGTGTTCCCAGACAGCGGGGGGGAATTCCGGAGGGCAGCCGCGGAGCCCCCCACCGACCGCGGCTCAAAGGCACCGGCGCGACCGGCCCCATCATCCCCAACACGGAGGGTGACTCGTCGCACTGCAGATGCGAGACGGGGAAAATGGCTTATAAATTAACCAAAAAATATTTTTTTTTAAAAGAAACGCATCTTTCTCATAGTCTTTTTGCTCGTAGGTTACATGTTCCGGATAACAAAAGTCTAAAAGGGGACAATTTTTAAATTCCCAGGGCCGGTGAAAATGATCCTTCAATATAAAGGAGCTATTTATCTTAAAGTCAATGAGGCATGAGGCGGCGATCGGGCATTTGCGGGGGGCGGGGGGGCAGTGAACAGGGACCCAATATGCAAGCGAGACGATTTTGGAGCATTAATTGAAAATTGCAGCACATAAGCTGCAGTGACAGCGGGTCGCACCTGTAGTGTGGACAGACGGGTCTGCCTGGACAGCAGCGCTTTCTCCTGCTCGGACGGGTATGCGTTGTAGCGGTGCTCGAACAGCCATTCCCGCAGGATCTGCACCGACTCCTTGGGCAGGTTTCCGCGTCGCTTCCTCTTGGCGCTGGAGGACAGGTCCAGGGGACAGTCCATGCCGTCATCCTCCGTATCGCTCCCATACTGGGAAGACTGGCCTGCGAGCGGGTAAACGAGGATCCCAAGTTACAAGGATTAAAAACGACAGCATCAACCGCCTGGAATGCAGCCTGCATGGGGGAGGGGAAGCGATGGCGTATCCCGTCACATGCCAAGGCGTAGTTATAAGACATCAACACAGCATACTTCCTCGTAAATGAAGCATACGCTTTTATAACACATAAATATGCCCCTATTAATAGGGGGGCAAACTAATTCGTACTATTTTCTACTATCAGGATGCCTTAAATACGCTTTTAACTTATTTGTACTTGTCGCTTTAAATGCAGTCGTTTTCAGAAATCTTTGACAAACTTTAAAACCCTAAATTCATTTAATACAGGGCTAAATGATCCAGTTGATCAGGTATCCGTGTCTGAAAAACACGACTGATGGTATCATGGCTGGGCGGCCGAGATGCCCGGAGCCCGCAGTGTTTCGCCATGTGTCACTTTGTCCGACGGAACAAAAACAACGTGGTTAAACTTTGCACGGCCCATGTGGCACCGTGAGACTTTTTCAAATGCAACATTACAGATCGCCCGTGTGCATGCATTTTGCATGTTCCCGTTACCAGTCATGTCTCCTGTCTCCCACTATAAAGCCGTCAACTGGCCACCTGGTTAACACAATGAAACGAAGACGAAGTCACAGACCAGTACCGACCCACAAGAACAAAGAAGTCACTACAGCTGCCATAACTTGGACTGGCTCTCGCCATACTTCCGACATCGTTACTTCTACAAACATGGGATAACACGTATGTTTCGTTTACTCGTGTCGTTTTCCCAAAAATAAACAGAAGACATAATAACTATTTTAGCGTGATCTCGCCGGCCACATAGTTAGCAGCGACGCACGAGTCGGCTGCCAACTTCCAAACCTGTTGAAAATGAGTCTGGAGACAAAGGGAAAGGAGCGGGATTGCAAATCGGCGTTTAAGCATCAACATTACGCCTTAAAACGGCACAAACCGACTCTGCACTTCCCAAAGGTGCTCAAAACCAATGCCTGCTGTGGTTTGAGTAGTTAAAAGCATACAACAACTGGAAATAGTGAGGTAGTCGGACCAAAGCTATTGTGTGAGACTTGAATCTCACGAGGTTGCTAAGAATGCGAATCTGCCCAGGCAAAAGCATAGTTTCACAAAGGGTCCGGTTTTCAAAGTTTGTTTCGGGTCTAACAATTCTAACAGTATAAACAAATGGATACAAACACACACAATATGCGTACCAACTAACGGCGTCTGTGAGTGAAAATAAAGAAGTGCATTCATAACTTTAATTGGCCCACAACTTGGCCGATGAGCTAAATCAACACACGTCTGTAGCTGGCCGGTTGTTTCACGGAGAGATGTCCACATTAATATAATAGCAGCATTAAGTGTCCAGCTGGATTTTTAAATAGCGCATGTAAGCGCAGAGCTACTGCGTCTGAATCCACAACAGGGCATGCAAAGACAGGGGGAAGCAAATCATTTTGACAGCCCACAAACACACGTAACATAAAATGCAGAATTTTATAGGGTCAGGTAATATGCGCATTGGACGCGTTAGGTCGCATTTCAAAATGCAAAGTTCCAACTAAATCCACGGCCCGCTTCAGCATTATGAATTCAGAAACATATAGAGTAAACTACTATCTTCAGCGTTCAATAGCAGCGTATCAGCTAGCTAGCAAGGCGACGTACCTTTTCTTGCTTTCATTGTGTTCCAAAATTTCCGAAAATGTCCTTTTCACGGCAGCTATCAAGCTAGCCTCCCCCTCCTCCTCCTCAAGTAAAGACCAGGGATCTTTCCGCCGTGTTTCAAGCACCGTCGGTCCGCAGTAAAAAAAAAAAAAAAAAACGTTATTTCACAGCCGGTTTCGGACCTGGTTCGGCTCAACCCGGTGTGTTTAATTCTTCTCGGCTCGGCGCATCGTCTTGGGCTCCCCTAATCCCCAGTTTGCGCGACCGGCAAAAAGCGCCGCTCACCGTGCGTTTGATCGCACCACGGGGTGACAGCTATCTTTGACAGCTTTGTGAGTCAACCCTCCAAGATCCACCCACTACAAGCAGCCAGGAAGGCGGGGAGGTGGGGGCGGTGACATCCACAGCCTGGATATACTGAAATCAAAGTTATTTTGCCCAGAAAGAGGGCGATCGCTGTAGCGGAACAGCTGCCGATGACAAATTATATTTGAAGGCGCTCCTGTCATTAATTACAAGGGGTGTGAAGGTGTTGGGTAGGGGCCCATGTTGCGGCTGCTTTGGGGATCGGTCAAAGCCGCCAGCCTTACTTGGTCAGCGCTTTTTTTCCGACGTGGACCCAACCACGCTACGTGAAACGAATGAGAAGTAGGCAAATAGTGCATAGTAAATATGCGGAGGTAAGCGGGCAGCGTGATCCAGCTGCATTTTGCATCCGTAGCAGAACATATGAGAAGGTTTGGCTTAAAAAAAAAAAAGAATTATATGCAAGAGATCCTTGCGGTTTATGTGTTTCGAGGAGTAAAATCTAAACGAATCACTTGGTAATTTTGACAAGCATACACGATTGTCGATATTGGATCAATAAGGCATGAGAGGCTCAGTACTGCATTTATATCGTACGTAATTTAAACCACGTTTTATGGTAGATTACCATGCGGATGTTGCATATACTTAATCTACGCGCCTATCACTTGCTCTTAAGGAAAAGAAATCTCCATACAGTACTAACCCGTGTAAGTTGATTGTGATAAATGGTGAGAAACTGCGCACTTTTTCCATGAAGTACTTTCGACAGCAATTGGTGTTAGGTTGAAAATACAGTCGCGTAATCGTGCTAAACCGGAGACGCGCATTCAATGTCGTCTAGACTCCAGCGCAGTAAAACGGGTCGCGCTTGTTTATTGTGGCTGGCGGTTCGTTAAATTAACGCCTGATAAAGATTAACTTTAGTCCCGTATAAGTGCTTTTATATGTCACCCTAAACGACCTGTTTCTGGAGGAGTGGAGCCACCTGTTTGATCGCTGACAATGAAGCCGTTTGTTTGAGATCGTGAAGGTGTGGGGAGGTTTGACCTCTATCCAGCCCTAGCGAGAGGTCTGACTTAATCACCCTCAGAGTTCTTTTCATAACGTCCCCCCACAACAGCCTGATTATCGAGATCAACAGATGAGTCATCTTTCACAAAAGTACTCGTATTTTTGCTGTGGATATAGGCCTATAGAAGAACGGAGGAAATATTTTAATACTGGAGGCTAGGGGGAGCTTCATAATTTAAATCAAATGTCTGTTTATTAATTTTGGTTGTGGTAAAGAAATCGATTACAAAGATCAAAACACAACAAAAAAATAAATGAATTAGTCATGGGAATAGAGTTATGTGTGTTAAATACAACTTATGCAGCCGAGTTTCACCTGGGGTGGTTCAAATGAAAAAATACAAAGAATCCCGGTATGAAGGTGATGTAGTGATCTATGTGCATCGTTTACAGCGTGAATTTTCTGCATTTAGTCATTAAACCATGTTTATGAAATCTTTTTCTTGTGAATGTGTTTATATTTGATTCAACCATTACGGGTATTTCTCTGAAACAAAAGCTTCTACACTTTTTCCATTTGACAATGTCAGATCATTTTCTTAGGTCGTTTTGCTATATTGTAAAATATTGTCGGCCTGTTAATTACAATCACTGAGATTTACTTTCCGAAATTGTTGTTACATCTGTTTGTATTGCAGTAGTTATTTACAAGAACAAGGAGTCACTCTCATTTAGTGTGTTCTGTTCTTCAATTTTTTTTGTTGATTGCACGCACCAAACTGTAGGTCCTAACCGGATGTAGTGAGTCCGAGTTATTCGATTCCTGATGTGCAAGTGCAAATGGCTGCACATTTGCCATTGTTCATATAGTCATATAATCGCATGAAAAACTGCAATCATTTAAGTACTGAAAACTGCAATTTGGAAAAGCGCCATAGCGGATTCCCAGCAGCGATCAAACTCGGACGTATAAACCTCCTGTTTCGGTTTTTTTTTCTTTTTGGCGTCTTATTGGCTGTGAACTTACCTCTGTCTAGCTCCAGTAACACCGTTTTTCAGCTTAGCATTTGAGGAATTCTGTGAATTTTATATATTGATTCCTTATTATTCGTTGTTATCTTTCTTTGTTCTAATGTATTCATGTTTTAGGTGATTTAATGTGACAAATGGCTTCATTTTTCTGAAATTAGACACTATACTGCCATCTGCTGTTAAAAGTTGAATTGTCCACTTCGCCAATTGGCGCATTGGAGTACATCATTAATCACCGACATCGGCGTTGCTGGCGTGACACTTCCTGTCACCGTGAAACAATTAAAACTAATAAATCGCAATAACGAAAAAGATGAGGTGTGTGAGAGAGGGTGAGGAAAATTATAAGGGAATTGACTGTGTGATTATTGCTACGACTCGGCGACCCTGACCAGGGTAAGCCGTAAGAAGGTGAGTGGATGGATTATTTCAGTTAGAAAAGGTTTTTGGGAAGGTTTATACCTTAAGTTATGTAAGTAATCACTAAGATTTGAAATGACTAAGAGTGTTAAACTATAATTTATGTCAACTGCTTTGATAAATTGGTTCTGCTAAGAAAGTCAATAATGTAAATAATGAATGACCGCAATCAAGAGTCCGTACCGCATAGGCAAATCTCTCCTGCCCTCTTGTGGCTGATCCCTTCACGAACCACAAGTTTCACAATAAAATCGAGAAATCCATGAATCTAATGACGGGAATTATTGGTGGCGTCACTGTCACCGATATCAATACCGGCTCGTACCACTGTTCTGATGTCACAAAAGAGATTATGAAAGAATCTTCCAAACAACCGTCCAGCAGAAGGAACGTTTTCCCCTTGTCATGGCATTTTATACTCATACCCTATAAGCAATAGCATAGGAAAGAGTTTGATATGGGTACCTGGGCACAATTTAATAATTCCAATACAAACATCTCTGGATGAATGAATCCAAATTACATATAAGGGGATACACCCCCCTGGTCCCCCGGTTCCTACAACACCGACCCCGATTTTAGTAAAAGCGAAACATAATTTTTGTTGCCTTTAATGTGTCTCTTACAATAACCATGGTCATGTCCTCCGCACTGCATCTACTGGGTAATGTGTCTCTTACAGTAACCATGGTCATGTCCTCCGCACTGCGTCTACTGAGTAATGTGTCTCTTACAGTAACCATGGTCATGTCCTCCGCACTGCGTCTACTGAGTTCTGATTCATCACCCTTGACAGCTGACTAGGGCAGCTTGTGCCGTGTATTCTTCTTTCAATTCTTCTGTGGATGATGCACGATAACCCTAACAATCTAATACACACTGAAACCATATTAATTAATATGTACAACGCTAGAATGTCTTTCTGCTACATCTGTTTAATTGTGAAGTAGGTACTGCAAAAGTTACTGCTGCAGCTTAAAATAATGTATACTGCACAATGCTAAAATATGAGTGCACTAGGCCGACGTGTGAAAACAAATGTATGTACAATATGTATAACAGCCGCTGATACATTAAACGGCATCACTTCCATTACATACTTTGTGCGAACTTACGCAAACACCGGGAGAGCAAACCCCACACGCTAAGCCTGGAGCAGAAATCGAGTACATATTTAATGCTGCTTCTCCAAGTTTACTTTATTAGATTAAATGTTTACTTGTGACGTTTGAGACTGAAAAACCCAGGGAAACAAAAACGTTTTAGAAGAATTAAGCGGTTGTATTTTCTGGCCACTAGATGGAGCTAAAGTCTTTCGCAAGCAGTTTAGCGTTGCCTTGGTACTTCAGTGAAATTTCTTGGGGGAGGTCACAGCAGACCAGTAGTTTTTATGTGTCTGTTTTTTAGACTACCGCCACTCTGCAGGGGATCTTTGGCTCAGTTATTGAAAACATGGCGAATATATCATGAGGGCTGAATGCAATTTGATTATCTCTACACATGTGTGACCTGTTCTCAGTAAGTGACTCATTAAAGGTCAGGACAAAGAGAAAAGCCCGAAGAAACTTTGCGAGCTGTTTTGGACTCTAGCATCTCTTGACGTGATTTGTTCGTTTAATTATCATTGTGTCATTTGATGACTGGCATATTTGCAGTATGTAAAATAATTAGCTAATTATAGCCCTATCGAAACAACGTCAAGTATAATAAGCGTGATGCCCAGAATCAACAGAATCCATAAACTTAACATTTGCACTCTCCATTGTCTTATGCCAAATAAAATAATTAGAAAATACTTCCAAAACATGTAGGGCGTCAGGGACACTAATTCTTAGAATCAGTCTGTTAGTTATTCAATAAACCTATGGTTTAACTTTAAATGCACTAGTTAACTGTTTCATCCCATAAAACAGAGCAGTATTTAATGTCCCTCGCAGAAAGAATGCTTAAGAACTGCTAAAGGAGGTTACTTCGATGAATCAAAGATTCACATTTTCTTGCTAATCAAGGTAATAAAATGGTGAACATACTGTAAATTTATTTGTTAGCAAAGAATATTGACCTTATTTTTAGTAATTGCTAAGTGAGTAACATGGACATGTAGAAAATCTTAGTGTGTGCAAAAACATTTGACCGGCAGTATAAAACGACAGGAAATCTTAAAGAATCAATAAATACTGGAAATAAAATGTGCAATTGAAAATGCCGACTTTCGCTTTATGAGCGGATTGTTTATCCCCCGAAGTGGCTAAATATACATAAAGAAGACGAGTAATATGCTCTGCAGAGGAGCTTCCTCGGGTACCGCCTACCCCATCTCCATCATAACATGTAGGTTTATGGGACGCCATGGAGCGGAAATTCTCGCTAATCTCTCTGTGTGAAACAGCCCACGGGCATCCAAAGACCTAAATCAATTTGTATAAGGAATAGCGAATCGATAATCCCCTAAATCTCTTCAAGGTTAAACCGCTGATGTCTCCCAGAAACCCTTTGTTTTCCAGTATTGTACATGCAGTTCCGTCAAGGCCAGTCCAGTTGTGTTTTGTATTACACCATAACATATGTATTAATGAGTGATGTTTCATTCTTAGGCATAATACATAATTTATGGACACAATGCAATCTTGTCTGTAAATTCAGTTTTGACTGTTGTTCAGATTTACGCAATCTGTTCCGTTTATGGGCCGCGTGTATTTTCGAAAATATCTTTCCCATCGCATTCCCACTAGTTACCAACGTTAACAACCAATTTGTCCTCCAGGTAGATAATCAATCACTATGATAACTATCATTTAAACAGGAAAGTCTGACATTCTGACATTGAAATTGTGACAGCGGGGGTCGGGATACACACTTGTTGTCAAATAATAATAATAATAATATTATTATTAATAATAATAATATTGCTATTGCTGTTGTTATTATTATTACCTTAGTTGGACTGCGTTACATGGCTATTTCTGATGTCAGTGTTTAAATTGTGTGAATCATTAACAATTTATTTCGGGAGTTAATGATTAGAGTTACTGCACTTTAAATACCGCGACTTACAGCTGACTGCTGTGTAAACAAATCTGCAGGCTAATATTCGCTTGTAATTTCGCAGTTCTGCATATATTAAAGCAAGATTGATAGAGCTGTGGAGTTCTAACAAGAATGAATCGTATTTGAATTTGAAGTTGTTTTAGGAAAGAAAAGCTGGATAATTGCGCTTTTATGAAATAATCCCTCTATTTTAACACTTTGTTTAAAAGTTGCTACTACTCATCCCTAAACACTGGCGTTCCCCAAAACCGTCTGTTTAGAGACTCTTCGTGGTTATCCACTTGGTGGTCAGCAGTAACAGTAACTGGAAAATCGGGGGACAATACCACAGTTGGAAGGGCCGACGTTAAAAGCGGCATTTTGTTTATTCATCGCCCTGAAAGAAGCGAAACTCGCCACCCATGACCACAATTCTAATTTGTCTGGCAATCTGGAAAGCGAGCGCATCCTGTTCCTAACCTCAGCGCGCCGCTGCCGTCGCCCGGACGCATGTGGTCGGATTCCCAGGAGCTCCCAGTGTTGCGCAGCTCGCGCTGCCAGACAGCGCTGACACTCTGACCTCTTCAGTCAGGCCATGAAAACACTGCGCTCGGGTCGTCAATGGCACTTTACCAGCAAGCAATTCAGGTACCAGGTCACTAAAATGGGCACTGAAAGAAAGCGCGTGCGAATGGGGGAAAGCTACTTAAAGCGTGCTGTGTTGTAAAGTGCGGCTATTTATGCACACTTGGCCCTCGACAAACCCAATAATAATTTATCTGGTGGGACACTCATTGATGAATATTAGCATAATTGCCACCAAATCGTATCGTTAACCTTACAACAAAATGAACTTTTTAAAACATTTTAAATATTTACACAAGGATAAAATACTGAAACGTTGCAAAGTTTTAATAGCCTAATCATAGTTTGTAATGTCATTTTGATGTTTTATTTTAATAAAGTAGCCTAAATATATTGCATAACTAACACACGGTTGGTGTTTTTATAAAAAATATCCCGTACCGTCGAAAATGTCTAATATGTAAAGACATTTTCGTTTATATTATGTGACCGTTTAATGTAACTTATTGAAATCTCAGGGGTAACTGGCAACTAAATATAAATGCGGTGGCAAGTGGACCCATTTCTAAATGCCTGTTGAACTGTAGAGACCTTCCCCACCGGTCTATGCCGTGACTTTTAATTTGCCGTGACTATACGCGAGGACAGGACATCTCATTTATAATGTTCGCCATTGTACCGTTTGTTCAGGAAGCCCAACTGTTGGTTTTCCCATGGTCAGCTGTCGCTCTGCGGCTAATGCACGCGCTGAAATATGTGCCATCCGTAAATTCATTGTAGGAAGTTAATGGTCACGCTTCTGTCTGCCGCGAACCAGTTGAAAGAGTCTCCCCGCAAAACGACCAGGCAGGATTCAGGTACCAGTCTCCTGCCTATCTGTGGCCTGACAGCCAATCACGCAGGTGCTTCCTTTCATTTGGTTACAAGGATGCTCAAGAATTTCACAGCTACCAATGCATGAAAATATCATTGATTTTTAGCATTCCCCGTAGCCAAATACTGAGCCTTTCTTTGTCTTGATGATGATGATTATTATTATTATTGCTATTGTTTTAATTCTCTATTATTCAGGTGTATGGATTTGCCAGTTTTGTGAATTGATTCAACTTCCAGGTAACATTACCAGCCACATGTGTAGGTCTATAGAAGATACTGTTACATCCAAGAATGACGTCAAAAGGTGACGCCAGACGCAATTTTGATTTTGCAATTAATTACATACATTATTCTATACAACATCGCACTGAAGATTATTCTCACCTGTTGTACTAAGGATTTCCGCAATTATTTTTAAATTTATTTGACTATTTATCAAGTAATATATGTTTTTTTTTTTTACATGTCCTTCACGTGCTAGAAGAAGCATGTAGTAAAAATGTCAATGGATGTACAAACACTAGCAAATGCCTTTGAAAATAAACCGCCAAGTGCGAGCAAAATGTAAAGAAACTTGTTCTCCAAAACGTTTGAGAAGCACACGCGCGCTTGCTGTACAAGTAGCTAATCAACATAGCCCATTTATTATGTGCAATGGGTCTCATTGACTGTCGCAAAAGCGCAAGTGTTGGGATTCCCACGGATTGTCCTTCGCAGTGCAGCTTGCGCCGGGATGAAATATCCATGAACGTTTTCTTTTTTTTTATCTTTCCCAAACAAAGTGACCCCCTCCGTCTCATTTTGAATGCTAGTGAATGAGGATTGTTTATAGATTCCTACCAGTTAGAATCTCAGGTACCAGCGTAATTTGTTTTGAGGTGCCTGACATACGACCTCTTTGGCGACCACTGTGAGGCCACGCTGCCTTAATGCAGATACCAGCTCCTTTATAATATAACCATGCGCACCGCAGTGAAGGGCCTGTCGTCAAGTCCTCGGGTACATTTATTCTTGTTTTCTTCTCGAGGACTGATTCCCGCAACCTCAAGGCACGAGGCACCAGTCAAGACTTTGAATATGCAATGATTACTATTTATATAAAGCAAATTGACACCGGCTTTCTGTGTTCTTATTTACGCTCTTCCAGACCTCAGTGCTTGACTGAAGTGTACCGATTAAGCCAGAGACGAAAAACATTATATGTGAAATCGGAAGTCGTTAACTGCTCCATAAGATGAATTGCCCGCATATTTTAAACTACAAAGGAAAAAATAGTCAGAATAAAACAAAGATCACATGGATCTCTGTCTAAGGTGTAATCCATAGATTTTCTCGGCCAAATATTTATCTTGAATGTCATCTCCTTATTAACAACTATATAATATTTGTTAAATAATCTTGCATCTTACTCAATGTAAAATTATGCACACACACAATATAATTTAAAATCACAACGTTTATTTAAATACGTAACTCTAACGTTTCTCTATATCTTGCGTCTTGTATTTCTGCTCGCATTGTGACGATATAAATCTTTGTTCTGCCGGTGCATAAAGTGAGTGTAGTAGAGTATACACTATACACCGAAAACATGGCTTCAAAATGTCAACTCGATTTCCATTAGCGTCCGCGCAAAAGTAAATTGTCACTCAATCAATTGTAAATCAATCAAATCAAGTCCTACGGGAACAGGGTGGAACATGTACAAACAGCCTAATTAACTAGCGCTAATTCAACCTAGTTGAATTAGCTCAGGTCCAAGTGTTAGCTCAGACCTATTTAATTGACATTTATAAAATGTTTCAAATAAATAGTTTTCTTCGAGTGATTTCGAGTTTTCCACTTAAATGTTTTCTGTATCTCCTTGTACGTATTTTTGTCTGCTCGGTACTCGACCTAAAAATAAATCCTAACAGCTAGATATCTTAATCAGGCCGAACCTTTGATCCGTGGAAGTGCACTGACTCAATATGTTTTGTGGCTGTTTTATGATGCGGCCCTTTCAGCGTTTTTAAAAATAGAGACACCTTATTGTCATAAATTAGTCGTTCACGGTGGCTGAAAGTAGCCGTCATTGAAAGGCAAGGACCGCCCCGGCTTTGTTCCTAAAGTAGTCTCTTATTCTCTGCTGATTGCCGGGTGAACAGGCGAGTGTCCACTGCAGCAACACAGTCGTTCAGAACTGCGGCGTAAAACCTATGATTGATGAGCTGGCCCCTTTTCTCCGGTGTCTCTCTTCCTTAAATAAGGGACTCCTTTCAGCGACGGTGCTCTTACACAAATGTTTGTGTTACATTGTATGGATCCATAAGCAAAAAAAAGGGTTCAAAAGTGACTAGGCGCCCAGATAGTTAATTGGGCCCTTTGGAGCCACAGGTTTTCCACCAAAGCACCAATATAGTCTGTTATTTATCGGAAGAGATCGAGAGGGCGAACGTTCTGAACATCAATTGCAGTGAAAATAACAGCTTATTCTGAAGAGATTAATCAGGCATGGGTGAATCTGTCTATCAGGTACAGAAAATTGCCTTTAGGTGTAATCCATAGATTTTCTTGGCCTCGTACTTATGTTAAATATGTCACATACTTATTAACAACATTTGATGCAAAATAAATTCCTTATGCAAAATAAAATAAAGTCGCAGGTCAGATAACGACTGAAATTAAATAGGCTATTAAATAGGGGAATAGGCTATGTGGTGACGTCAGAGGTGTATCCGAGGATGACGCGCTGCTGACGCACCTGCCTCACGGACCGTTTATGAATTATCATACTAAAAATAAAGAGCGCCGTTGAAAAAAAATAAAGAATAACATCGAACAAAGTGTGAATTTTAATACATCTATTAACAATGCTTAATTTTGTATATACACATTAGAAGGAGACGTACTTACAAAAATTAAAAGTGGGTATATTCATATATATGCCAAAGGCATAGAGGTCACAAACAACAAATTTCTTGGTGTTCTAATAGAAAAAAACTCAAAGTGGAAATAAATAGTTACATGAATAGAAATAAATAGTTACATGTTGTTTAAATACGGTTGGTGTTTTAGGGGAAATACACACACATTTTTGTCAAGTTCAAACTGCAACTGGCGATGTATATAACTAGTATATATAACTAGTACTAAGTTATTAAAAACTATAATTTTTAAAACAAACAAAACTGTTATTGAGTTTTAAATCTACGACAAACTCGTGCATACAGAAGTGACTGCGTAAAAGGTTATGCCTGAGTAAAGGGACGCACAAAAGAAACGAGCCAAAACGCGAGCTTAAAATGGTTTCATTGGCCACTTAGCATCCTGCCTCCTTTTTCATGTTGTATCAAAGGGGGGTGGGGAGTAGACTGAGGCCACGATCTCTAGGTGTGCAACCTCAACGAGGAGTGCCGCGGAAACTTGAAGGCGATTGGCTGGCGCTTCTGGTTAATGGCACGCGACTATGGATGTAGTTATAAGAGTCCTCGCGTGCCAGCCTTCAGCTGAAGCCACTCCTGAATATCCAGAGACGGGGCACGGAGCAAACAAGTGCTGTTACTGGGCAACAGGAAAACAACCACAAAAATGGACACTGTGTTAGATCAATTCACGGGGTTGGACTCCTTTTCCTCCCCTTATTTCAATGAAGATGATTTTTTTACAGATCAGTCCTCCCGGGACCATTTGGACACAGACGAATTCTTGGACGACGACGTGGACTTCCTCACTAGTCAGATCCAAGATTACTACAAGGACAGCAGGCTAGTGCATGATGCGGACTACTGTGATGTTGGCAACTTTTCCTTCTCGTCCTCCTCGTCGACCTTTTCCTACGGCTGCGGCGACAGCATATCCGAGCTCTCCCCGCAGATGAGGGGCGAGGGTCTGCTGATGAAGAGGCGGAGACGCATGAGGTCGGAGGCGGAGATGCAACAGTTGCGGCAGGCCGCCAATGTCCGCGAGCGACGGAGGATGCAGTCCATCAACGACGCTTTCGAAGGACTGCGGTCTCACATCCCCACGCTGCCGTACGAGAAACGCCTATCGAAAGTCGACACTCTACGTTTAGCGATAGGTTACATCAACTTTCTCGCAGAGCTCGTGCAGTCCGACATGCCTATCCGAAATCCCAACAGTGATGTGTCCAGTCAACCCAAGAAGGTTATTATCTGCCACAGGGGAACAAGTAAGTTCATTTTAACCTGGTAATTCAGATATCAATGACAGTAAACTGCAGTTAAAAACTCACAATGACCACAAACGTCAATGTAATGAGTGTGTCCCAAACTGTCTCCTTGCTCAGGATCTCCGTCCCCGAATGATCCGGACTACGGGCTGCCACCGCTCGCGGGGCACTCTCTCTCTTGGACTGACGAAAAACAGTTAAAGGAGCAGAACATCATCCGCACCGCAAAAGTTTGGACACCGGAGGATCCACGAAAGTTAAACTTGAAATCTTCTCTAAACAACATAGAGAATGAGCCTCCATTTGACTTTATTTCATAAGTCTGTAATTTATAAATGCGCAGCATTTGTGTGTCTGGACAACATTATTATATGGATGTACAAGTGTTAATGCCATTATATCTATTGTGTTATATTTACATATTTATATTTATATTTTAAAACTACCCGGTTTGAATGGTGAAAACAATGGCAATCATAGCGTGTAAAAGAATCAAATCTGATGAAATGTGTATTTAATTGTTTTAATTACTGAGTAATATATCATTTAACTTAATTGTTATATGCATAAAGTATTTATATTAAATTGAACAAAATGTGAAATAATTTATTTTTTCGACTTTATAAATAAAAAAATGATGGCACTAGCTTGCAGTTATTTTTTTTAAAACAATCCATAATATCCGCCCTTACAGCTGCTCACTGCTCCTGTCACATACATTACAGTTCTAATTTACAGTAACAAGATGAAATCCTCACCTAGTGGGAAGGATTAAAATATCCCCCTATTCAGATGAGATTAACGCTCACTGGCAGCCCTCACTGCACTAATATAAGCAGAAGCTACAGTGTAACTTCTTGTGAACGTCTTATGAACGTCTTGTGAACGTCTTGTGAACATGGCACTCCGTGTATGACGGATCAGTTATACTATAAATAAAAGCATCCTCAGTATGACTTTAAATCAGGAAATACAATTTGCGCGTAAAGACAGGAGAGTTTGACTAATCTTATAAAAATAAAGAATAGATTTCTATGTAAAAAAAAAAAATCGAGTTTGTTCAATTAGTGACGTCAAAGAGACGCTGGTGACAAAACAAAGAATGCAGTTCCTTTACCTAATAGTTCTTGATTTTATCTAATTAGAATGTATTTCGATTGCATTTGAAATTAAATTTTAAGAGTAAACTAGTAAGAAGCATAGAGCTTCTAGGACTGTAATACTACAACAACATATAGCCTACCTCTACTATATTGAAATCATGAAATGATACGAAATAACGAGCGATTACTAAGACCTTGGTTAAATAAAATTGTCATGCCCAACAATTTAATGGCAATTTCAGCTGGACTGATTTTTATTTGATTTCACGTGACAGTAAATACGATTGTAAGTCACGCGGACGCATTCTTTCGGAAGGAACACGTGCTGGTTTGATTGAACTGGGACCTGTGCTCAGCGTACTCCTGCTGTAGGAATGGCCAGTCTGCAGGTGCTCCAGAACCAAATTTTCCCGTGGTATTGGCTTCTGTGCTCCCGCTCGTCATGCTGTTCCTACGTCAGCTCCCGTGGTTATTAAGAGGTAGGGTCTGCAACTCAGATGCCTGTACATACATGTCTACATGTGCACGAGAAAAGCAGCAGACGCGTTTGCTGAGACAAATCTCCAGAGCGGACTGGATCCGGAAATTAAAGGTATTTTTAGTAGGCCTATTATTAATTATTAATTATTATTATTATTATTATTATTATTACTACTACTACTATTATTACTACTATACGTTAAATGTAATATTCTGATGTTCGTTTTTTCTTCATCAATGACATGTGAATTTTAAGATTTTTTTTTTACTTGGACGATTTGAACTGAGGAATTTATAATTTTTTTTCTTCGTTATCATATTTCTGCCAACAGCTTCAAATTTTTATTATCCGACAAAAAAAAAAAAACTTCTGCGAATAACCGGCGTGATTCAATTTCGCCATACATTAGCACCTCATTAAAAGCTAAAGGATCCGCATAGTAGACGTGACACAAGAAACCATGTAATCTCATTACATTCATTATAAAGTCAAATGTTAGAAAGTCAGACTTTAACCTAATAAAGGATCTTGGAAGTCTTGTAGTGGCTTCGTCTGTTTTGTAGGGGCAACATTTCCATTTGATTTGGTGGCAGAGTACAATAAAACAAACTGCTATCATTGTTTATTGGGACCTACGGCTATTGAGAGTAGCGGAGCGGTGGGGTTTTGTGCGCATAAGGCACAATGCTCCGTAACATCCTTTGGTCTGGTACCGATCAAGCGGAAGGGAAAGGCATACGGAGTGAAACGACAGAGTCTCTATCTTGTCACTGTGGCGCTTGCGCTTGGCAAGTGTTTAAAGCGTACCATTTAATGCCTGACAGGTTTGATTCCGTTTCCCTAACTCTTTTTTCCCTACTTTGCCAAACTCCCTCTCAATATGGGATCGTGGCTGTTATTGAGACGCTTCGAATTCAGCGTGCCAGCCTGAGAATAATACGTAAACCCGCTGGACTACCTGTTGCAGACGGAGCGAAAACCTTTGGCGTGCAATGCAAGTTTATGGTCTCTAAATGCGTTGCAGGGGCATTCAAAACAGCAGCGTGTGGGCAGCCATGAATGACAAGTATTCAGCCAACATCTAATCACCGTGCACTTTTCGGGAGAACTTTCAACTCACGATTCGGGAGGCTCTAGATTTTCACAGGGTAACGACATAATCATATGGGCTACATATAGTCACAAAAATCAATGAGATACGCATCTATGTGCGCCTGTTTTATGTATATTTAAACGCGGACACGTGCAGCGCTGAGCACTTAGAAATTAAGCTTTATATCTTAAATCGATTAAATAATTATTATAAGTATAACGCTAACATATTAATTACAACTACAGTTTACAGTCACGTCCGAAAGAGATCGTATTGGAAAACAGCGTGTCAGGTGCGTTATTAAGCAAGAGAATAATCATCAGAAACGTTGTTTTTGTAATATGAAAGCCCTGTATTGCATTGTACTTTTGTTGCATTTTATTGCATTGCGCTTTATATAGCCTACATGCATGGCCTGTCACCTTGGAGAAACATATTTTAAGCATTATGTCCAAAACACCCGCAAAGTTACTTAATGACAAGATATTAGAATTCTAAATGAGAATCGAAACTGGGAAATTATTATTATTATTATTACTGGTTTTATTATTATTATGAAAACCATTAAAATTAGCCTAGTAAAATACAATATTACAAATAACTACACTAAACCAACAATAATATAAAACGACCGAAGCAAGTAATATATGTCTTAAATGTTTAAGATTCCCTGTTAAAAATGAAAATGAAGATGAATCTGTAGTTTTACGTATTGATCTGCGATGCGCATTAAGCGTATGTTAAGCACTGGGAACGACGCTCGACATGATTCTCATAAGCACTAAATATGCTTATACTGGGATTATAGCGCTCAAAAACAAGAGTCTGTAAATCCAGGAATTCGCCACATTTTCATTAATTTATCTGTGCTGTGGCATCGAGCACCAGCTGTGTGGTTTAACCAGTACCAATTAAGTGTCTCCGGTTAAACCTCGTGGGTAAATCCCCTCCGGGCCTAGCGTTTCTGCGGCTTGTGGGAACGGCCACGAAAATATATATTTTTACTTATCTGGTATTATTAAAAAGAGAGGATTCCCACGACGGGGTGCAAGGCCCGCCAACAGGTGTTCGGGTTTTGGCTCAGGGAGATTCTGGCTTGCGGGGACAGCGAGGGAGGGTAAGTGTTTTCCGCCTGAGAACAGCCTGGCCGGGAGTCTGTTTTACACGGCATGGAAGCGCCCAACAATCCCAATGATATCTTTATTGCTGCGCTCATGTCCTGGGCTGTAACATATCCATCCCCGTCGTGCTTCTCTAGGATGCACCTGGTATTTCGAACTTATTCTTTGTGTGCTTCTGGGTCCTGGACTGCAGCTGCTTAAAACAAGCAAAGCGAGAGGCCCTTACAACGTCTCCAAGACGTGTTGGCATGGTTTTCTTGTCTTTAATGTACCATTAACCATTGTCTTTACACAATATGGGAACTGTAAGGCATGACGTTTGTTATAATAAAACACATTTACACTGATACACTTGGAGTGAAAGCTCTAATATGAGAGAGCAAACAGCCACAGTACTGTTTTGTCTCCCTGGCTAAATCTACAGGCAATTAGATTCAAGCCCACTGCTGCATCCTTATCGACCAATTAAATTTATGTCCTCTAATTTTTCCACACAGAAAAAAGTCTTAGTTCTGGCTTTTAAAGACACTGATTTCCTTGCTATCACCTGGCGTTCAGACCTTAGTCCTATTTATCAAGAAAGGAAACGTAAGGCGTTTCATGAAGTGACTCCGTTACCATACGGCTCTCGCCATCCGGCTCCATTGTTTTTGCTTGTTAATAACTCATTACCAAGATTTAACAAATCAACCATTACATATGTTTTGTGTCTCCATATTTTGATCCGTACGATTAAGCAGATGTTACGATTCAAAACTGAAAAGTCCAAGGCTACTCCTGTCTGAAAGAAAGAGGGCAGACTCGGCGCCCAGCAAACAAAGGGCTTTAGGAGATCTTCAGAAAAACATTTACGACCAATAAACAGACTTCAACCTGCTCTATTTCAACCATTGTGTAGTTTTTGAATAATTAAGGTTAATAGGAATAGGTTTGTATACTTTGAATGCCAAGACCACAGGTGCGGGGTGACATGATGAATGATTTGCCTGATTTTTGCCAAGCTCAAGGGCTCTTCTCTTGGACCTTCAAGCTGATAGAAAATATTGTCATTTCTTTAATTCACAGCATTACTTTCATTCAGAACAAAGCAGATTGATGAAAAGCTTATGCCATAATGAAACACGCTACGTGGTGGCCGCTACGCTTCAGAAAGAAAGGGCGAGTCAATACCAAAGCGCGCTTTGGTTTTTGCGCAAGTACTCCATCTAAATCAAATAAAGGACCCTTTCCAACTTTAAAAGACTACGTTTTACCTTTATTAAGTCCCCACGGCTGTATTCATTGGGCATATGGTGCTAAGACACCAGTCGTTTGCATTCAAGACGCTCCCCCAGACAACAACCACGTCGTACTGCGAGTTACTCAACTTGATGAAAGTTTGGCAAACTCAAGACTTACAAGTCGACAAAGGCGCGCATGCGTACCAGATTTTTAAAAGAAGAAATATTGTCAAGTGAACCCAATCAAAGCCACTGAATCACATAGACTTAACGTGCATAGTCCTCATTGATTGTAGGGCACGAATAATTGACTTAATGATTGTAAGCTTTGTCTTACGAACGTTAAAATAATATCCCCAAAACGGCGTCTATTTTTGCGCATTGACGTGTCCATGGAAGATTCACGTAGAACTGGCGGCGCTGCGCGCGGAAGGCGCTCGGCTGCTAGTCTGCGTCGAGACCGGGTGAATCCAAGGGAATAACGTCATCAATGCTGATCTTGGTCCTTTTCCAAATCTTAATTTCCGAAAAATGCCATTATGTAACAGTTCAGAACAAATAATAATTTCGATAGTTTTTGAGAATTCTTTTCCAGATGAAAGAATTCAGTCGACGATGCTGCAAAAGGGTTAAGTTTACAAATGTTATGTACTCACAAAATAAGATGCATCGTTTCATTGAAACTAGAGATTTAATTAATATTAAAGAAGGGTTTCTGATTCACTATCCGCATAAAGTTAGAAGATTTTATACTAGGGGTTTATCTGCGGTGGTGCGTAAACGACAAGCCTGGGCGTTTTAATGGGGCGCGCAACTTAATTATTCAACTTTGACCCATCAACGCTTAATGAGGTGAAATTATTTGGACAATCGCTTGCTCTGTTATCTTTTTGACCGGGACGCAAGTCAGCGACCGGAATACGAGCCATCTAAATTACCAGCTACCCTAGCAGTTTTTTATTTATTTGCAAAGAAGATAAAATATCGATAGAATGATTTACAGCCCGCTAAACGATTTAAGTGGTCACGCATAATTAATTAGACCTATTGCATTCATTATTTTTCATTTACACAACATTCCCTTCATCCTGATGTAATTGGTGTTAAACAGCAAAAGATTCTGGTTCTGCTATACCTCACTAAAATCGAACTTTCCCTTTAATATAACAACGTGACATGAAGTTTGGGGTGATATATTATATGGAAATTCCAGTATTAAGGAATAGCGTGGGGTGTGTTTCTACGTACTTGGGCGTTCAGTATGACAAATAGACACATTTTCCATTCTTTAGACATTTTTTTTTTAATTTTCACGATGACCTAAAGACTAATATTTGCTTTTACAGCATTTGAATTTATTCAGGTCCATAATACTCAGACATCGGTATCTTCCAGGCAATTCCCTAATATCGCGTTACTTTTAGTAGTTTAAATTCCTGAACAAAATAAGAAAAACCGCGGAGAAGTGTCGGAATCGGTATATCTTGCAGGTGTAGAATGGTTCTAACAACCATGCACAGTATGCGTTCTCCCAACAGTCGGAGTGTGACAGGGACAGCTGGCTCTGCCGCCCCCGTGAAAACACCCCCTCGGCGGACCAAACACAGCGACACTGACCTTTCTGCGGGAGAATAAGCATCAGGCTTTTGACTGAATTAGCCATAAAGACGTCGTGCTATGATCTTTGTTCGGCTCCAAAAAGGAAGAATATCGCGCTTAATATGAGAGGCATTGTGTCCAGCTTTTGCGTGCCCTATATGAATTATTACAGTCCTTTTATTAACGGCCTCCTTGCTATCCCCTGGGATTCGGCGATCAGACGGATTTTCCCAGTCGGGAACACAATTCCATTCAAGAGACAAACTTTTAGTATTATAAAACGCGTCTGGTGTTTGGATAATATATTCTTGTTAATACATTTAGATCTAAATCACTGACGTACTTGATTTTCATCTAAAATATATTTTTAAATATAAGATGTCTTTATTTGTTCTTGACGGCCCTTTTTTAAAAATAATAACACGAACCACTCCGGGGCAATATGTGGAAACATAAATGCTCTTGTTTTCTTGTCAATGTTGAATTCTGCAAAGACAAGTCCAGACAGGAAAGGTGCACTATTTAAGGATCAACACCAAAAAGGTAATAGGCCCTACATTCTAAAATTTATAGCATGCGAAGTACAAAATAATGTGTGCATTAATATTTTCTTCCAGTACAAAGTTTCACTCCCAAAGACTAAAACCGTGTATTTGGTTATTTCAATGACACTTGATATAAAGCCTAGTAGTATGGTGGAATTAGATTTGTTCCACATTTGTAGAACTTTTTTTGTATCAAACAGAAACGAATTTGATAAACGTGCTTTCCCCCTTTTTCAGTCTAAGAAAACTGTGAATTGTATAGCTAACGCTTCTTTGATGATTGATCTGTTTTTATTCAGTCTACTTTTTACCTTCCACAGAAAAAAGTTGAACAAAAATGTGATAAATTACAAATATGCTAATTTCTTTCAATGGTCTTGTAAGTGTGTCTCGCTGGAAGTGAATAACGCCTCGCGGTCGGAACGCGCGCACTCGGATGCCGGGATCCCAGCGCGCGGATCAAAGCAGTCCATTCTCTTTTATCCCGGTATTTCCCCCAAAACTATTTCGGTACAATATGTTTAAATGATGCAAGTAATGGACGTCGGCACATGCAACTCGTTGCAACCAAGCTAAATGTGCTGGCCTCTTTGTTCCAAAAGATTAAGCTAAAAGTTTTTTTTTTAGTTGCCAGGTTTCTGAATGGTAGAAGCATGCATCATTTTTTACCAGGTCTCGTTTTAATATACTCAAGAGGCAATCCATGCAACGGACCCAGCGCCTACTCTCTGGCATGAACTTCATTGCTGTCCAGCGGATCTCTTTCTACTATTATATCCATTTCTCAGCGGGGACGTATTTGCAAGACAAATGAAGCTGCAACAAACATTTTCACCAAAGGGAATAAATTCAAGTTATGGTGATTAATACGCTTGTTTCCGTGAGATACTTATTTCTCCAATTCATCTGTCGTTTTTTTATTTTTGAAGTGCTGTGCGAGCGATATGAAAGCAAACCATTTTTGATAGAAAATATTTAAATTGACCTTATTCTGGATTGTAAGAAAATATGAATACGTTTTTGAATTCAGCAATGAGGTTAACAACCCTTGCAAATCCATCTTATTCAACAGGCAGACGTATCTGAAGTCAAAGTCGTTGGATGTTCTGAGTGTTGTATTTTTAAGCGAGTCTTATTCTTCACGTAACGAGGGAGCGGTAGAACGGGCTGGGGAGGGGGGCGTTTGCCTTGGTTATCTACCGCTAAGCGTAACCGGTGCGGCTGCTGGATGGAGGATGGAGCGTGGAGCTGAACGCGGGCCAGAGGCGAATAGAAAAGCAGGAACAGAAAGTGATTCTGCATGGTCTGGCTATATGTTGGGGTGATTGGTTGGGGTGGCTGACAGCCAGGGCTGGGACGATGCCCAGCCCTCACTTTGATTAACCCTCCCTGCTGAAACTCCGCAGGAATCCAGCGCACCAGCTAGTTCCATTGATCGGGCAGGCAATGAAACCAATTAATTTCTGCAGTTAAAAAAAAAAATCCTCTTTATGTTGTTTTACAAACTAAGTTGCAAGCGCCCCCATCCCTCCCTCCTTATTCCCCCTATCCCTCAAAGACGTTTAAAGGTAAAAATGTTTATTTGACACCTGAGGGAAGTTTCTATGGCAACAGCACTGACGACAGACAGCAGTGTTTTACACAGCACTGACGACAGACAGCAGTGTTTTACACAGCACTGACGACAGACAGCAGTGTTTTACACAGCACTGGAGCGGAATATAAAATTAGCCAACTACCTGAACAAAAAAGCACAGTTTAAAAACAAAGAAGAGTCACATCATCGCTACAGACCGAGTGATGGCCTAGCAAAATCTGCAAATCTTACTCCAATGAACGTTATTCATAATTGACAGATATTTGATCTGAAATTGGTAATTGATTATAGGCTTGTCACCAAGGGTCACATGGTTCAAGTCGCATGTGTGCTGGCAGTTTTTCTCTCCGCCCAGATTCAGAGATGTGCGTGCTGGGGAAGAGTAGAGTGAGGTACCAGGATGTTGACCCTTTTCTGGTGTAATCTGAGGGGGGCTTATGAAAACCAAAATAAACATGGGGGGGTCATGTAAAACAAGAAAACATTCCTGAAAGTCTCTGAATGAAGCCTCTTAGGGATGAGAAAATGTAATTATGAGCAAGCCACTTGATATCTTCAATGCGCTCATTATATGTTATCAAATGACTGCATGTTTGACACCACTGGAAATGTATACCCCACCCCCCGACCTCTCTCAAATGGGGAAAACAGTTACAGGCCACATGAATTAAAGACATAAACACTCATTGTTAGTATAGCCACAGAGCCATTGAACGCATCTCAGGAAGGCTGGAATTCCTCTGTTTTTGTGAGGCCCGAGACAGGCGGAGAACTAAATAACATTCTGGAATGTTCCGCTAGCGGCATGCAAGGCTGCAGCCTGTCGTGTCCCCACAATGCAGCGGCGCTCTGTGTCCGGGGACCAATTCGGTCCGCCTTATCGCATTCACGCTCAGTCAGATGCTCGCTTGTATTCTGCCGTAAATTAACCACCCCCCACGCCCCCTCCACGTTTCTTCTTCCACCTTGGGCCTGATGAGCTTCCGGATCAGATGGAAAGTGTTTAGGGTGCTTTACCTGACCAGAAGGCGCCGTTAACCTAAGTCACATGGTGACCTTCACGGCAGATCAGATTGACTTGAATTTTTAGTTGTTTCAAAATATAAGAAAATACTAAATTGCGATACATAAAATAAAGTAAACAAAAAAAACACATTGTGAGGATTGCACGCTCTCTCGGGGACAAAGGTGGTAATTGTGGAAGGTTTTTCCTTCTTGTATTTTGGATTGTCAGAATAGGCAGAGCTAATCTGTCAAGCAAATTCAAAAAGAATATACATTCGCATAAACAAAAAAAACAAGATCACAATGCAGTTTGCAGATTTTCAACCTGACAAATCGCCGGTTCTGTTAAAACGATGACCTAGAGGTTAGCATTTAGGCAGGTAAGGCGCTGTATCGTTTCACAGGTAAGCGGCCTCTGGGGGATTGCGATCCTCTGTGTTTTCCCTGCAAACAATGCGCATTTCTGTTAAGTGCTATAAACTGCGACGGGAAGGCGGTGATTTAACCATCCCCAATCATTTTTTATACCAATCAAATGAATGTGGCTACTCCTCCGTGGGAGGGGCGACATGACATTTCCCCGGGCGATTCTAAACAGGTCACGCACCCTCCATAGACCCCAAGGCGGTGGGTGGGGAACTTAACCAAACCGTATAACCGAATCAAACCAGTGGTTGCCCCTTTTTAGCCGCAGAGGAATAGGGAGCACAAAGCCATTCACACAGGGTATAGAGAGCATGCTTATCTGAGAAGGAGGGGACTTCACTCTCGACTCTCCGTCGCGACACTGAAAGGCCTTTGTGTTTGTCCTCCATTGGCTTTCTTTCTCTCTATATTTTTCTCTTCGCCCCCTGTTCTTGCCGTAAACATTTTACGCCTAAAAAGAAAAATGAAACGGACGCGACGGAAAGCAGAGCCCGGCAGGCTGGCCGCGCCACAGGACTAGCGCAGAGCACAGAGCTGGCCCGTCGATGACCCCCAGCTCTCGGGGTCACCTAAACACATCACAATCCCTATTGTTCCTCTTGATTAATTGAGACTGATAAGTTACCATGAATAAAGATAGTTTTTTTTTTTTCAGTTTAATGCGGTGGGCTTGGATTTGTATACGCCTCTTTCACGTAGCTCTGTAGTCGCTGTATATGAGCCAGACAGACTCACTGACGAGGCAGGGGAAAGAAACGAATGCTATTTATTATGCCGCTACATTGCAGCGGTCTCGCGCTTTATCCCGCTATGATTCTTTGTTCGCTCGCCGACTTTGTCCTTCCACACCGCCTTGCCATGTGGAAAAAGTCGCATTTAAACATTGATTGTTTAAATAAGCGCGCAATAATAGATAAAAGGCAAACCTTTTATTGGTTAATGTGTACCTTGAAAACAGCTTTTAAACAAACAATGAAATAAAGCAGAAGAAAAAATATTCTAAAGTCCGTGTCTGTAGAATAAGGCATCTTATCTTTTATTTTTTCATTGTGTATTTTTTAGGTATTTTTTTCTGATGAAGAGAATTATGACATGATGTGCAAATGTTTTAATGCGTCTAACAGAGACTGGAGAATTCGAGATGTTTTTTTTTCATTTGCATAATTTTTTTTTCAAGATTTAGATGGATACCACACTGAAAAGCACAATCGACTAGGCCAATATAGGTTTCTGGCTCACCGGATGGATGGCCCCGGTCTGGCATCTGACTACAGTGTTTGCAGATCTCTTTCCAGAAGTTAAGACAAAAGTCAGTACCTTATCTGGCGTTGTTCAGTTAAAGGGTGTCAAGAGCCATGTATCAGCTCTATTCCCATGGTGTGGGCTGGGGAGGGAGGGAGGGGTAACCTGATGTTGCAGAAGTCGTCTCCTATAACTGTTGATTGGCCATGCCAGCTCCCTATCACCGGCTTCTCTCACACAGGTATCATACACCATGTGAGACAGCGAGGACCCTCCATGCTAACTCCTTAATCAAAGCCTGTCCTCAGCGCGACAGCCCTCAGCGCGACTGCCCTCAGCGCGACTATCCTCAGCGCAACTGTTCTCAGCACGACTGTCCTCAGCACGACTGTCCTCAGTTCAACTGTCCTCAGCACGACTGTCCAATTAGCCTAAAGCTTTATCTTGTTCACCTACAGCCAGAAGGTGATCCCTGGGCAAGCTTGTGATTTTACATATGTGTGTGAAAACCACTGAGCTCATCACTCTGTCTATTTTGGTACCCACAATGTGGTAAAATCTGTTACTTTTTAACTTGCGGGGGACAATTTTCAGCTTCCCACAATAAAAAAACTAAAAATGTCGAAAGACTTGTATTTTGTTTGGTTGTTTAAGGGTAAGATTAGGGCTGGGTAGGGGTTAAGGTCGTCATGTTGGGATTAGAGTTTTCCCCCCTAGAAATGAACGGTGAGTTCCCACAAAGATATAATCACAAATATGTGCGTGCGTGCGTGTGTGTGTTTGTGAATGCGAATGTGTGCATTTATTCAAAGAGCGAGAATAGTCATGAAAACAAGCTGGAAAGCTGTAAGAAATAAAAATGTTTTGATGCCTAACTACAGAAATACATTTAGGTTGTTTTATCATCATTTGTATAAAATCCAGGTTCACAAAGAGACAGTGGATTTTTTTAATGTAGGGGGTTGAAAAGGACAACTGTTGACTGCTTATTGATTATTGGATTGTTTGAATATTTCAGTGGGATAACAGTGTAATCTACCAGATTAATTTGTTAGCTTCTGTGCATCGGAAATTTTGTCTCAGAGCTTCCATATTGACAGAGGGAATTAAGACTGCCGGTTAGTTATCTGAGTTATGTCCGTTAAGCTCATTAGTGAAGTTCCTAATTATCAAAATGTCAATAGACAGTAAAGAGAGAGATTAAAGAAGCTTAGCCAGAAAGCCTCTGTCTGTGATTTTAGGGCTGACAAATTAATCCAAAAATCCCTTTATTGTTCATATTCTTTAATAGGAGCTGGATTAACAGCCAATGTGTAAAACAATATATTTTAATTATGTTATAAAATAAAAGGTTTGACTGAAAAGTTTTACAGTTAGCAATAGGATATGCTGAATTTAGATTTGCTAGCATAGATATAGATCCAGTATTTAACATCATTTCATGGATTATTATTTTTTAATTTTTAATATTTTTCTTGCCATTAAGAACTGCTGCTTTTTGTCGATACTCAGTTCGTACTTCCTAATGGTTACTGAATTAGGATCTGATTTGTACATGATGGGTCCTTAGTTAAGACTGAGCGAGAAATTTTCAAGCACTGACACATTTTCCAGAAAATAACACATTTTAAAGTTGTCAGCTAGTTGACTGCAAAATAGTATACATGTACTGACATTATAAAGACTGAGGGCCATTAAAGCAGCTACACTTAACCTGTCTTCTTTACAGGACTCCACTTTCATTCAGACTCCCTCCACCTGTCCTCTTTATAGGACTTCACCTTCACCCAGACTCCCTCCACCTGTCCTCTTTACATGACTCCACCTTCACTCAGACTCCCTCTACCTGTCCTCTTTACAGGACTTCACTTTCACTCAGACTCCCTCTACCTGTCCTCTTTACAGAACTCCACCTTCACTCAGACTCCGTCCACCTGTTCTCTTTACAGGACTTCACCTTCACTCAGACTCCGTCCACCTGTTCTCTTTACAGGACTCCACCTTCACTCAGACTCCCTTTACCTGTCCTCTTTACAGGACTCCACCCATCACTCACATCCTTGTCACACTATGGAGATTTTATATTGCACTGGCAATAGGTGTGAAATATATTTAAAGTTAACATCTAGGTTTGAGTGCAAGTCTCTGAGGTGAAGTCCCATTTCAGGTAATCGTCATGCTGATAAACAGAGCCCAGTCTCTGTGCATCAGCCTCAGAGGTACCTCCATCTTATTTTCATAAAAACACAATCTTCAACCTCATTATTCCTTTAAAGACTAACTTCCTGTCCTTTCAGTCCCTACTTCAGCATGAATACTGCGATCTGAGACAGATTACACATGCGAGCACAATGAAGGGTGGGCAGGCCAATACTTATGAATATTCATAAGCCGACGACCATTCATGGCAGCGATGGAGAGCTTAAGGGTCCTGCACCTGTTAATGTCTTATGTTGGGTTGCCGCATGCGTCTGTCATGGAAATGCAGTGGAGGGGAGGAGCTTAATCATGACTCATTTGCATGCGCAACACCCAGGTGGGGCTGCCATGCACTGCGTCTGATATCAGTAATGGCTTCCCGCCTTTTAAAACCTGCAGGAACCTTTGGCGTAAGTGTTCATTTTGTTTTAATGTAACGAGGTGAAAACAAAAGAGCTTTTACATTTCGTGGTGCAAAGATCAGTTAGCAGACACACAGCTTAATTCCAGCTGGGTCCAGATTCCGGAAAGTGGCTCCCTTTCTGAGGTGACCTGCGTTGGTTTCCATAAAGACAGACCCTCACGACAGCCGAAACACAGCAGTCCGGACATCTTCCTGATGATGTGAGCTGCACAGCACAAAAACACTTTGTTTCCTCTAATTCTAAATGGTTTTGAAATACGGGATCAGTATAAAACTCTTATATAAACTGTTTAATTTGCGGTTGTTTGATATAACAAAAATCCATCCATCCATCTTTTAATTATTCAACCAGCTCAGGGTTTGTGGGCAACCTGGAGACTGATTCTAGCAGCACAGGCCATAAGGCTGGGAAACACCCTGGATAGGATGCCAGTCCATCATAGTGCACAGATGCATACTGAAGCCTAAGTCTGAAGTCAGCGTCTTTGTACCGTAGGAGGCAATCAGAATTTGTTTTCCATTTTCGAGTGCTAACTTCACTGCAGCTTCATGGACTAAGACCCTTAGCTGGACACTGAGGGATAAACCCAGCCTATTCCACCATCATCCTCCAGCACCAGGGTGTGTTGCTACGGGAAGCGGCCTCAGAGTTGCAGGATCAGATCTTCCAGTTTGGGTCCACGCCAGTCCTTGTTACTACAATGGGATTGCATGGCTGTCCCAATAAAATAAACTGTCACAAATGGGTATGGAGGTGGTGTAGTGGTTCGTACTGTTGTTTCACACCTAGAGGACCTGGGTTCAAGTCTCTGCCTTGGTTCCATGTGAGTGGAGTTTGCATGTTCTCCCTGTGTTGGTGTGGGGTTTCCTCCTTCCCACAGGCCAAAAACCTGAGGTTAGTTGGAGTTACCAAATCGCCTATAGGTGTGTGCCATGTGATGGGTTGGTGCCCCAACCTGGGTTGTTTCCTGCCTTGTGTTCTGCACCTCTGTGACCCTGAATATGACAAGTGGGTACAGAATCAGGGTGGAAATTAATTTCAGCCACTCAAGCTTCTCCAGCATGAAGTTAAAAATATCAATTCACTATTTGTTTTAGTGAAGTGGTATTCTATATAACGTTATACGTATTGGTCAAGGATAAAAAGCATCTGAACACTTTCTGCCAGACTTCAGCTGTTGGCCTTTAGGACCAATTCCATATGTCTGTCCTTTTTTCTCAGCCAGATTAAAAACCACAGAGACGCCTCTGTGTGAATGTATAAAAGCAACAGCGTCATTCTGAGCTGGACAGGGGTCTGCAGCAGGCACAAGATAAAGGGACCACATGAGCATTATGGGTATCGAAAGAGACTTGTATCTCATGGCACCTCTGTGGTGGGGGGAGAGGGGAGGGTCACATGGGTAGCCAAACCATCCCATTGGTTAGACTTCTCCACCAATCAGAGCTCACTTCTTTTCCTCTATATTGATGGCCATTTAATTTACAGATTATCACCCTGGATGGGATCCTCATCTATGTGAGGTAACTCACACAAAACAGGCAGATTAGAGATCCCGGGTCACTTAACCGCACAGGAATCTGGAGGACCTGAAGGAAACCCGCACACAAGGGGAGAACATGCAAGCTCTGCCCTCGGTGGAGGGCCGGGATTTGAACCATCAAACACAGGAGGCTCACTGTGACCTTGTGCCACATTGGGACAAAACAGTGTTGTCATACACAGAACGTTACACAAAGACGGTTTGGGTCATCGATATATCCGTCCTGCCAAGCCCACGCTTAGAATCCCCAATGCAACTCAACAATCACACGAAAATGATTAAAACAAAATAAATGAAACAAAAACCCATAAAATAACAAAGGGCATTCATTCTGGTTCATTAAATCGCAGAAAGTGCTGGAAACAACTGGCATCAAAAGGGCCAGATTCTCCCAGTTTATGGCGTGTTCGTTGTGAGGCTCTCCTGACGCTTTAGCCTTGACCTCTTTATTGATGGTTCACAGAGATACTGACCAGCCACAGAGAAATGAATGGGCCCCAGAAGACCCCTTAAACATGATTTAAATGGAGAACCTTGCGTTCAGGCCCATTACATCAACTCACCCGTCACAAAGGGCATTCTTATAAACCGCCTCTGAGTTTGGTTAGGGCCTGTTTTCCTGGCATGTCCAATCGGGACCTGGACATCTTTCACTGGCCCTCTCTTGTTAGTTGATTTAGGGCCCGGGCGGTCACGGGGCGGGCTCTGTAGACAGGGTCGGCTCGGACATCCACTTTTTCTCCGGAGGTCAGGAGGGCATCAATAGGGTGGGAGTGGTTGTGGACACATCATTGTGCTGGGGACTCAAATGGAGATGTAGGGGCGGAGATAGAGGGGGTGGGGGCTGGCCATTAAAGAGAGCATCACCTCCCTCTGGGGTGGGGGGGGGTGCTTTTTGCACCCGCCACATCTGCAATTCAGACTCCTGGAGTGTCTGTTGACATGTGGGTGAGTAAGGAAGATAGAGGCAGCTGGAACTACAGAACTGAAGAGAAGGTGTCAGAACAGCTGGACCACTGACTTCTAATGGTGGGAAAGTTCTCCGCGTTTCCAACTCTCAGACTATGTATGTCTTACCAGGGCCCATGCATTAGGTCTCGACATTTTTTTGAAGTTGCTTGGATTGGTCAACACTACATATTGGGTTTGCTCAATGAAATTAATGTCTGTAGAGTATTAATTGACTTCAACCTTCCTTTTTTGAGATTCAGAATTATTTATACTCATTTCTTTCTTACAGGTATGTGACAGAAGCAGAATAACATTCCTGTAGCTTAAGGTATTTGCACAAGGTCCACATTAAATTTACACAGTAGACACAAGAAAGGTAGAAAGTATCAGAAATAAACAATACTTCAAGAATATACCTCAATGATTCCCATGAGAGGTTGACCCAATTTTACCAAAAGTTTATGTGACACTGTTGCGAAGAGCAGAGACATAGGGTAACACAGCCTGTTGGCTCTGTCAATGTCTGTGTGGTCACAGGCAGTCAACACAGCACTTTGATCAGCCATCCTTGGGCCCCTATGGAAGGCGAGGTGCACAAATACTCTGTGGACAGAAATCCGACAGAAATGCAGAACAAAAGCCGGGACAGACTGTCAGCTACCACTGTAGTCAGAATAGCAGCCAGGCGATTGGCCAGCCAAAAACACGACATGCGATCATCGTCGAGAGTCTTCATACTGTAAATAAGACAGGAAGTCATGCCGAATATGAGCAGTAAATGCCAATTTGTTGGCAGGAACAAATCAGGAATAGTCTCTGGAAGTCGTTCAGCAGATGGGTGATTTGTTTTGTGGTTCTAGATCAGCTCAACACAAAAGTTGGCTGTGATCCGATATTAAAAGGTAGAGACGCCTCATGGTTGATTTTTTGATACTATTGAATTTATTAACATTAATCTGTACTTAAAATTGCTTGTAACTGATGGTTTTGACTGGATGTTTGTATTTAGACTATAATGCCGTTCACGGGACTTCAGTACTTGATTTCATTCCCTTACCTGCCACCCCCATGTTCTCAGAATGACAATAAACCTTCATGAATCTTGAATATCGAATGGTTGGAGATCTCTCGTGTGGAATCCACGTGGGCCTGCGGTTAAACGCCTTGCTGAGCACTGCTGTGTGATGCGAATGCTAGCTAGGAAAACAATTAGCAGGATGCCTTCGGGAGGAGAAGGCGAGAAACGGAGCGAGGCCATGACTGGTGACATCTTCCCATCAGCTCGAAGTCGTACCAGAGGGAGCTGACCATGTTGGGACCAGTGAAGAAGAAATAGCCAGACACTGACGACGCTGGACAGATCTGTGGATTCCTCCGAATTAGATTTCCCTGAAAAAGCTACGGTCATGTTGTGCTGGATGAGGAAGATCCTCAATATCCTCGTCAGAAACGCGCTGAGATGCTGAGCCCAAGACAAGCCACAAATCAATTCCACTGAAGCAAGTTAAATTAAGGGGAATTGTTCACTTACAAGATATTACATGTAATGTTTACAATACAATAATGTGTGTTGGTCCTCAAGAATAAGTAGGAGACTGAATAGGATTTTCTTTGATCATTTAAAAATTTCCAGTAGATTTCAAATGTAACTCACTTAAATCCATAGCATAGTCAAAATAGCTCATTTTCAGTGTTGCATGCGGGTTTATGCAGTCCTTTATTTGGTTAATAAAGTGATATTATACCACACATTTGACCAGCCAATCACACTCTTCCCCAGGCCCTTAATGGGGGTGCCCGGTTGCACTTGAGTGAAATACATGGCACACAGGACAGAACTCAGCAAGTGGACTTTCACCGACCCCCCCCCCTCAGGGTGCACCCGCACACAGCGATCAGCCTGCCATAGCTTGCGGCTGTGTTGTGTCAGCTGCGGGCAAACGGCATTCACTCCCGTGGTGGGGCTACCCGCCTCTGTGTGGCCACTGTGTTGACAGAGCGGCAGCCCGGCGAGCGGTGCCCAACAAACACCGTCTCTGCGGGGGCGACCGGCACACGGGAGAGTCACCCGGCTAAAACGTAAGGGACAGAGATAACCAGAGCACAGGAACAAGTGCTGCTTTATTTCTGTTTATTTTTATAAAATTAATCAACACTCCATAACCGCACTGGGTCGTAATGTCCACCTGACCCTCCGGTCTCCTCCCGCACGTGCCCCTGTTGAGCCGCACCTGATACTTATTGTCTCTCCTTTGTTTGTGTATTTAAGTCCCAGTCCGGTCATTAATGTCCCTTCTCCTGTCGGCCCATTTTGTTCCCCTTCTGGTCCTCTAGTTTTCATCACTCGTGATCTTCTTTATTTCCAGTCCTGATTTATTTAAGTTTAATTGTTCTCCTTTTGTTTCACCCAAATGCCAGTTCTTGAGTCCTTTTGTCCTGCATATCGTGACAGTAATATTCATTTACATTTCATAAATTTGCTGCATGTACTATAGGTGTGTGTGTGTGTGGGTTACGTATATGTTACATTGTGGATACCAAATTGCTTCTGAAAGCCCAGCTGGGGGATTGATATGTTCCCCCTCCCCACATCTGTTATTTTGACTTTGTGGGGCCCATTTTTTTGGTCCCCACAAGGGAAACTCAATTTTATAAAAATCTGTGATTGCAATCAAAAAACTAAAAATGCCAAAAGTCTTGTATTTTGTTTGGTTACTTATGGCTAAGGTTAGGGCTGGGTAGCGGTTCAGGTTAGGGCTGGGTAGCGGTTAAGGTTAGCCATGGCAGCTATTAGGGTTTTTCCCATAGCAATGAATGGAGGGTCCCCACAAAGATAGGAATACAAACGTGTGTGTGTCAGTGTGTGTCTCTACCTGTTCTGCACTCAGGCTTACACCCCACACTGGATATTGCATCACAGTCCCACCTGATTTTTGTAGCCCGAAACCAACCTGCACCAGGGAGACTCAGAGCTTCACGTCAGGGCAGAGTCCTACTGACAAATGGGTTCCCTTGTTGACTCTGCTGGGGCAGGTTGGGCTTTAACCAACCCCCACATGAGGAATCAATATGCCACGAACAGCCCACTATCTGCAGCCAGCTGATGTCTTCCTGGCCTGGACAGCAGGCCTGCTGGTCCGCCTGCGGGGAACGCTGTGTTTAGTCACCACGGCTAGGCTTAGGCTGGTCCTACACAGCGTGGGCAGCTACAGGTACATACACAGGAACACCAACACCTGACCTCACGTGCTCAGTCACCTCAGCCTCCTGCTTCTTCCGCTCAGGAATAGGAGCTTCTGTCACCGCAAAACTGTGGAACATTCTGAAGAATGTCAGGGTGTCACCTGGCCACCAAGCCAGATAATGTTAAGAGGAGCCTTTGGTAAATGTATGATCCATAACACCTGTGGAAGATCTCAGCAGGACACAGACGTGACAGCCAGCCAGGATAAAGCTACAAATCCGATATCTATGTAGCTCTGAAATAAAACTCCCAATAGTAAAGCAAAGAAACAAAGCCCTACAAATCTAACAAAAGAACAAAAATCCAGAATTAAACTCCAGAACACTGCCACTCAATGCCTGGGCTCAAAACCTTAAAACAATTGAAATAATCAAATTTCAAGTCATAATCACATTTCTGTGATAAGCACCCAGAACCTAGACATCATATTCTATCCATAACCTTCATAGCTATTGCTTCAGTAGAATGCAAGAGCCACACAAAGTTCTAGAAGCCAGAAGAAGAACATATTCAAAGACCAGCCTTAGAACTTGCTTCTAGAACCACCTACTATGCCAAAAGAATGTTTCATTAAAATGTATGTATGAAGGAATAAAGCAGGATTCCATCGCAATGATAAATGCTCCTCCTACTTGCATCCAGCATCCTCGCTTCTGGCACAGTGCCACTCTACATTACTACTGTTAGTTTAAAGCATTTTATAGCAGTAATAAAATGTCACACTCGATTCCCTCCCAAAATACATGGAAGCACCGTCTTCATAACACATCAACTACATGTTATGCCAGATTTTACACGCCAGCACAGCAGAATTGAATTAAGTGTGTGTGTGTGTGGGGGGGGATAGGCATCTTAAACACAAGTGTCTATAGTTATTCAACATGTTCACCAGTTGCTCTGTGTCACTCTTGGCAACCAGCCAGTTAATATCTTCCATACTCCAAACAGAATTAAGAGTGTGATGGAGAGAGGCTGAGAGCTCGGATCCAACTCCAGAACTGAGGGCAGAATCTAGCCCTCAGATTAAAGGGCAGAACCCATCCATTGTGTTGGTGCAGAATTTGCAATTTAATGCATGTTTGTTAATGCAATTGACAGGTCTTAGGACCTCAGAATGAATTATTCCTCCTGGGAATAATAAAGTATGTCATCCATCCATCCATCCAAACATATTTCACCTGGGAATAGATGCCAGTAGTTAATTGATGTGTAATTAAATTTCTATTCATGCAAACACACTAGTTGTGCAGTTCCATGCACCATCTCACGTCCTTTTTTTTCAGATGAGCCGATTTTAAATCGTCCGCATCTCATGACACCTTTTGGCAAAGGAGAGTTCGCGGCAACGGTGACGTTTGGTGCAAAGCAGGTCGTTTTGGCTGCCGCTGTCTAAAAGTCTTTTCAGCTTTGGGAGAAGGTTGGGGTGGGGGGGGCACACCAACCCCCCCAGCTGGGCTTTCAGAAGCGACACTGGGAATAACTAAGCTCCCTTATCCCGAGGCTCCCTCAGAAGATCCCAGCTATGGAGACTAATTTTCTGCTCCATTGATCAAAGTCACAAAAATAATGTGGAAAAGTTCAATTTTTTTTGTTTTGTTACATTTTTATGCATAAACGCCACATTAAGAACTTAACATTGAGTTTGTCAGTCACAGTACAAAAGGCCAGTGGGACAATGGGCCATGAAAAGGCAGGATGTGAATTGCTCAACATCAACGCACGATCCCTTTCACCGATGACTGAAATGACATTAGGAAAGTCTTTATTAGTGACTTTTTTACCAGGGTCCCTTGCACCGGCAGTGTAGACCACCATCTGCTCTCGTGCTGCTCACCTCCAATCTTCCTCCCCAGTAGGCTGATGTCCGAGGGCCCTCTGTGGACCTTTCTAACCCTTAGTAGGAACATTTGAACATGACCATCGACACCGCGGGGGGCGGGGGGGGGCGGGGGGGCGGGCCGGCGGGGGGGGGGGGCGCCCCCCCCCCCGCATGATCGTTACTTTGTATGTATGCATGTGTGCTGAATTTAAACAGCATAGTAAACACTCCCTGTTTATATACGGCCCATATGGAAGTTGTGTTTAAACATTTACTGTGTGTGTCCACTCTCTAGTAAATATTGTGTTACTGTGACTGCCGTACCCGGGTTTTTTTTGGGGGGGGGGGGTATTTGTTGTGATTCGTTGGCCCCCCTGTTGGCCTCCTTGCTCACGTGCGCGGGTGATTCCTCAGGGTGAACTTTTATTATGTTGTGCGCCTGCATCCGATTAGAGAAGTCCAGGAGTCCGTTCTGGGCACTGCCCCAGAGGATTCTGGGAAGTTTGTCTGCAGGGAAACATGCTGAGTGCTGTGTATTATCGAACTGTTATTACATAATAGATACATAGACAAATAACCTTTACATATGGTGGTAGGACATAATATTCAATCAAAATTTAACTGCTAATACTGATTCTATGAGTTGAGGGGCCCTGCTGTTGGAGCCATGGACGTATGATGCTACAAGCAGCCCACAGATACAGGCAACCCAGGGGCCACATTGATCTTGGGTATAATGCTCTATGAAATGGATGGATGAGGACAGCCATTGACAGAAAGGGCACAGCCAAGAGGACTTGAATTGTCCCCTGTGAAAACGAAGCATGGAAAATAGATTGTTGAAGGAGACTTACGTTATTTTCTCTTCCATGCTATTTTTTGCCGTCGCCAAGCAGGGCTGGACTTGGGACCGGAGCCCCCAGAGCGCGTTTCTCGGTACATGCGGCTTCTGCCAGAGTGAGCTGACGCACGTTTACTTTCCAGAAGCAAACATGCTGCTTTTAACTGAGCTGCACGGCGATTGACGGCCTGCGGATTGACGGCCTGCGGATTGGCGGCCTGCGGATTGGCGGCCTGCGGATTGACGGCCTGCGGATTTCTCATTTTGTGTGTTTATTTAAAAAGAAAAAAAAAAACAATAAACCATTAAAAATATTCTATATATTTCAGTTAAACAGAACCAGAGGACCATCCTGCATGTGAGTCAGAATCGCAAACTCTGCTTAACAGCAGAGGCAGCGAGAATGACACCCCCCTCCGACTGACCCTCCCCTCTGCACCACCCAAAGGGGCAGGTGACACGGAACTCGCTCTGTGCCACCAGTATACAGGTATATGCTTCATCCCAGTGCATGGGACAAAATTCTCCCAATAAAATATGTTCTGCAATACTTCTTTATAATCAAAAAATTCTGGTTTAATCCTACATTTAATATTATATAAAAAATGTATACAGTATGTAGAATCAGTAATAAGCACGAATACAACATAATACATATTTGAGGAGCAAACCACACGTCTTGTTTATGTTCTATGGGCAAACGTCTGTATTGTATTTCTCTGTACTTGTATATTTACACCGATGCATCTCATTTCAAAGCTGTTTCGCTTCAGCTGACTCGTGTGAAATTTAACGCACTAATTGGAATATGTCGTGTGTATTATCTGCAAACGCTCGCACATTCAGCCCGAATCCCGCAGTCGGCTGTACTAAGGCACTGTGGCTCTCTAGAGATGATAAATTCAGTTTTACAGGGGACACCGTTTGGAGAGAGCCATCCAGAATGTTCTTTAACCTCTCTGATGATTATGTAACCCAGTCAGTGAAGCTTTGCTCTTTCCTGCAGGACATTATTACAAAAATGTATGGCGCCAAGGCTCGGTGAGGTCAAAGGTCACACTCAGATCGCCTTCCGCATCAGTGGTGTACCGGGACGTCACACCCTCAGTTCACTGAGTTAGAGCTTATTATGCTGTATGATTCTGAAAGTTACAATGGGACACAAGTCTCTATTCTGACAAGGAACTGCAAAGGAACATTTACCCACAATACACTCCAAAAAACATCCTTTTAGTCATCTGACCATAAACACTACAAGAGTGGTTCCTTGAAGTGTAATCTATATATAGCAGTAATAATAATAATAATAATAATAATAATATACTCTATTATTAATATGCTATGTTTAGAGTTTTCTGACTTTTTTGTTTAAACAGAAATCAGGACAATGTTCTGGACAAACATAACCAGTAGAGAAATGTTCTCCTAACGTGGCTTAAATGGTAAGGAAACGGGGGGGGGCACTGGCGTATCTGGGGGTCGTGCCTGATGTCATATACCCCATTTGGAAAACCTTTACATTTTATCTACGGAACATTTATAAACAGCTCACAAACATTTATTATTTCATAGATAGCTCATTCACAGACCTTTGGTAAATATTTAAAAACATTTTTATCTGTGGCCCTGCCAATGCATCTTGATTAGTGACTTATGTAATAAATGTTGCTATCATTATTTGTATTAGTCATATAGCACCATACCTTATCATGCATTAAGCATGTATGAAGCACTCAGAGTTGTAGATATTCATTACTGATCTACAGCGCATGTGTGTCACACAGCCAGATTTCCTGTCATTAGCCATCTGGCCCCCCGCGTTTCTCTCGTGCCCCAGGAAACTGTTTGGGCTGAAAACTTACTCTGTGCTGGGCACCAATTTCAGATCCAAAGTAACTCTAAACTCCCGTCGCCAGCCAGCCACCGTTCAAGGGAGCTCAGAATTTGGGTCACCTGATTCTGGCAGACCCTGGACTGTTCGGTAACACAGGAGGACCGAAAGTGGCCTCCGGGTACGATGGAGTAGGTGTCGACACAAGGGAGGAGAATGATTCCCTTGAGGAGAAGGCTTACGTTACTGTATCTTCCCCTGTTATATGACTTGAATGTTATTGTAATTGTGCAGTAATGTGGTTCATTAAAGATACATCTGGAGAAACACTGAAACACCATGCTTGACTCTCCATTCCACCCCTGGCTTGTCAGACAGACATCTGGCCCCACAGACCATCATCAGGACAAAGCCACACAGCTGATTACATTATCCAGGCCCTATTCCTTTATTCACCCTTTCAACCTGCCTCAAACCCATGGATCACCGCCGCTGTGATGGCGGAGGGACTCTTGTATGATCTTTGACGTCGTGCTTATGATCTGTGACCTGCACGTCTGTTCTGTGACCAGATGAAGTATGCGACTTCAGAAGACCGAACTGCATCCACTCTCGGCATATCCAGGCAACTCGGACTTCAGGGATCAGAATGGCAGCCTTCCATAAATCAGTGAGAGAGATACAGGACCGTCTATCACGCTGGTGCGTCACACTTTGGCTTCCGACCTGTCGACCGCTTGTTGACACATTCTTGTCCTGCTCGCAGACGTTGGTGTCAGTGCTCTGTGCATCTCCAGCTACTTTTAGAAGATCTGGCAAGAAAGCAAGTCAGGCCAGGAGAACTGTTTACAGTCGAGCTCCAGGTCAAAGGGCAGCCAAGGGAAAAATACACATCGGTCTTAACTTTCATTTGGCTGTAAGCTTCATGTGTGGGCTTCATGCTGGCCTGCATACTTCCCATCTTCTGCTCTTGTTGCAGATTTTCTTGTTTTGTCTGCTTATTTCTGCTATGGTCTGGAAAAAACATTACCTTTAGTTTCTCAGAAAATGTACGCAATCCAAATATGTAAAAATGAAGCACAGGGAGAAATATCTGTGAGTGATGAGTCAATTTAATCCCCAAATATCTCAACTCCTGCCCTTTGCTCATTACGTCAGAAGCTGTAAAGCGCCTTCCTTTTCCGAGCTGACCTAGCCCAGGCCAAATGAGCCGCTGTGCTTCACGTATTGCATGTTGGGGCCCTATCTGACCAAATGAACCCACCAGCTTTGAGCTGAGCGGCTTTTGTGAACTCAGCAATAAATAAAGAGATTTACATGGCCTCTACCGTAACTGAGATGAATGCCGGCCTGACTTAGTGTGGAACAGGGATCTGACCCTATGTAATTCTGGCATTGTGCATTTAGGATATAGCACAGCTCTAGAAAGGACCTCACTGTATATTTTGTCAGTTTCTTACCTCATGGCGACCAAAATAGACACAACAGTGTTTAGAGAAATGTCTTCATGTTATCGCACGCTGGAAAGACTTGATATATATATTTATATGAACTTAATTAACAGACCATTAATTTTACCAGGCTTTTGTGAGATTTTTCGAATATGTCCTGCAGTCTCTCAGAAAGCAGAAAAGGTTTGGTCTGGGTGAGGCGAAGGCTGTAGAGGAACAGCGTTGACGTCAAGCAGTCTGAGGGGCGTCGGGACTGACATTACTATGGAAAGAGGTTAATGGTGGATTTTAACGCAGTGAAAAATCGGGGAGTTGGCTGTTATTTAAATGTTAAGGATTTTAAGGAGACTTTAATTGCAGAAATGCATTTACATGTCCTTCTGAATCACTCCAATTTAAAACTCTGCATGTGGTACAACACTTAAGCGTTTGGAAAATGAACTTCTAGTATTACGCAGCTCAAACAGAAAGCTGTTAATAAAGTCTCACCAGCATGCATGCACGTATTAAAAACCGCGATGGAATCATTTGGACAAATGGGGCTGTGGATATAACACTGACTTCGTTGAAAAATTCTTCTCTCATTGACATGAAACAAGGCACGTGACGTTACCGATAAACCATATTTCTTATGATGTGGGAGGGGTACAGACCTGGGGGAGGAGTGCAGTTTTTTAAAAAGTTGAAGTGCCTTTGAATTGGTTTTCGCAGTGACGCCAGACAATTTGATAAACGGACGTATTTTAGCTCGCGTTAATGGGGGGCGGGAGTTAGGGTTAGGGGCTGAGGAACACCCTGAGAAAAATGCTGAGACCCAGGGCCGTTCGCAAAGGGGCCACAGTTTCTCTACATCGCCCTCTAGGGGGGAGTTAGAGTAAATCCCATACAGGAGAAGAATATTTCCATAAATGTTCCGGTGTGACTCCTCACAGTCGGGATTTTACAGGTTTTGCTGGATGATTGTCCTCCATGCCATCGCTGAGAGTTTGGACAGGGACACAACTTAAACGTTTGAATTCTCTATATTTCTCAGGGATAAATTAAGGCACATTAAATATTGGGGGGGACCCATCCACCCATCCCCCCTGGTTCCTATACCCCTGATTTTCCTTCTTTATTTCCTTGTGCACAAGCCTATATTCTGAATGCTCTTGTCAGATTTCCTGGCGTCTTTATTCAGCGTGGGCCCCCGCACAGTCAGGATTTGCATCCTGCTGTCCGGCTGCAGGTGGGCCTCTGCTGCGATGGAATGCCACGTGTCTGCCCCATGCCCCCCCCCACCGCTGTAACCCAAGCCCCCCGCCGGACACCGAGCAGACGGACCCAGCGGATCTCCTTTGCGAAGGGACCAGAACCCTGCGATCGCTTGTTCAGATTTTGCTGCCTTCCCAAACCACTTAACATGATCAGAGAATTAAACTTTCAAGGAGTCATTTAATGATGGCCTCCCTGCCTGCTTGGATTTCCTCTGCCTTTGCCGTCAAACATTACCCGTGTCTTTTCGCGTCCAGGCAGCCCGTGGTCCAGTGTAAGAGCCCCCGCCCCCCACCCCCGCACACCAGTTTATGTGATCAGGCAAATTTATTACGGGCTATGAGGTCATTGCGATTTTCTATAATTGGAGGTCGGCCTGATTATATCAAAAGATCCATACGGCAGTAAACCACACCATTTACATTTAATTAGTTTTATTGAGCTGCCTGCCATTTTATTTGTAATGAACCCTGCATTATGATTAAGGACATATTTTAATGATCTTTAAGCAAAATGAACAAATGTTGCCCTTGACCTGACGGTGACGGGGTTTCACCATGTTATTAACCACGGGGAAATTATGACAGTGATCTGTAGGACCAGGACGTTTTAACTGTCCTGGGCGGTAAGTTTCGCCCTCACCCTCCCATTCCAGAGCTCACTGTGCCGCGTTTTCCGATTGTCACGCTGATTTCAGGAGTTTTTTTTCTTCCTGTTGTTCGCAGGTGTGGATATAAACGTTATTGTTTTATTATTATTATGCTTTTATGCAAAAGTGATATTTTGCACTTACAATTATGCTGTGTTATGGACCAGTGCGAAGGTCCACCAACACAGCTATCTAAGGACATCATTTTCTCCCACTGTATACGCTACAGGAATGTATAAGCCAAACGAACTTACCCAATCATATCCTATCCAGAGGATGGTCATCTAAAAAGAGTTTGCAATTCCCCTCAATAATATTTTTTGAGATTAAGTATCAGACCAGTCCAGTGCCGTGAGCCGCACATGCTCAGTTTGAACATGATGAGTGATGTTTGCACTTATGCGGCAAACCTCACATGATTTCTCGCCAATCGCATCTCTCTCGATGCCTCTGCAAGATGGATACCTGGACCACGTCGTTGCATTTCCCCCTTGCGTGTGACCGGCCAGGGCTGGCCCCAATCGCGCCTCTTCAGGCAGTGTATTGATCTGCCTCGGCATGCGATAGGCTTCCAGGATTTGTGAGGTAAAGGAGGAGCGCTTCTGGGCCCGCTGGCTCCCAACATGGCGCTGTATGAGTCCGATGGCTTTGTGGCCCGGCATAATTCATCATGAGGGCTTCACTTGCAGCCATCTTCACGCCCCCTGCTTGAGCCGCCCTTCGGCCAAAGGTCCACAGTTCTGATCCTGTATGGGAGCCCCCTGGTCACAGATCTCTTTGAACTACTAACACTCCACAGTTAGGGTGACCACTGGCATGAGGACCAAAGGGTCAAAAAGGAGGACCAAGGGTCAAAAAGGAGGACACCCATTAAAAGTTGTTGGGGGGTTTATATCACAAACTATAGATGCCACGATTAATCTCATTATCCCAATAATGGCATAAAAAATGGTGAGCACGGCCATTCTCGGCACCCGCAGTATGTGTGTAGGAATTTCACATTTTCCGTCCGACGGGGTGGGGAACAGTGGTGCTAGTTCTTGATGGGGGGGTGGGCAGAGGGGAGGGGAAAAGGTGGACAAAGGGGGCTCAGTGGAAGAGAATCTACAGTGGTCTGGACCGGTGGGGGAAAAACCGGACTGTCCAGACAAAAACCACAACCGGTTTCACCCCCCCCCCCCCCCCCACAGAACTGCGATGGCTCACTTATTTGAAGCAGAAAAATTCACCTCAGAGAAAATGCTAAGGGTCTAATTACTGGGTTTAGCTCCCCCCAGTGTCCAGCCTCCAGTCAATCCTGTTATGAAGCCCATTTAATACTGCAGCCCCCGCCCCCAAGCCGCTGGGACCTTTAGGTGACCAACAGTTAGCTAATTACTGCCATTAACCAGTAGTTTCAGCACCATGAAGCCAGTGAGTTCGCTCTATAGATTAGCATGATATTAAAAGAGACGCAGGATTATAACAGATTTGATAAAGTTTAATATGTTGAAAGGAGGTTCTCAGTAGTAGAGCATGAGGGTGGAACCCCTAACGCAGCACGGGTTCACGTGGCCCGGGAGCGGGACGGCCGCCAGCCCAGGTCCGTGGCTCTTATCCGGAGCTTTCCGCTGTAACGAGACGCCGCAGGGGCCATGGAAGATCGCATCTCCCGTGTTTTGCTAGGAAAGCGCTTCTGAGCGTAACCGAAGAGAGCCACTCGGCCGGGGCCAGCCCGACTGAATAATTCAGAGTTTACAATCAATTCTGACCCCCGCCCCTGGGGGCACCCCACCCCACCCCACACTGACCGTGCCCCCCATCCCCAGCTAGGAGACACTGGATCCGGTGCATGCGCGAAGGTGCCGGTTGGCTACATGCAGCCGAGTGCCCCCCCGAACTCTTCCTATACGCTCTTTAATCCTGACCAGTTCCGCCCGCTCTGTCTGATTACCGCGGCTTTCGTGATACGCGGCATCCTGTTCATTAACGATTCATGTAGCCGGATAATCTCAGGCCGACTTGCCTCCTGGCCCACGTGTTCTCCTGCAGTCAGCAAAGTATTTTATTTATTGTGACGGTGTTTGTTACGCACTTTCTTGAGGAAAATGGCAGCGTCTGCTACAAATCAAATTTCACCCCGACATAAGTTCCCCATCCACCAGTCTATCTGTCTGCCCTCTTCCCCCTTCTTGGTTTTTTTTTAATCCTGCCTCCCCAGGAAGGTCATCTCCACAGCCTGCTTGGCCAGTACTAACACACAGCCGCCAAAGACTGCCAGTTTCCCAAAGACCCCAATGTCTCAAAACGTTAACAGTCGGATGTCCCGACACCCCTGTGACTCTGTCACTGTTCAGTTCACGTAAAGCTTGACTTAAATATGGAACCCCCCTTTGCCCTCATATACCTGCAGGCTTATTCTCATGAGGAGTAACCACAATAGTTCATGCCCCTGTCTCTCTGCAGTCTGTGGTCTTTACTTCACCCTCCACGGCACCTGAAGCCACTTGCCCGTCCCCGGCGGGGGGGGGGGGGGGGGGGGGGGGGGGGGGGGGGGGGGGGGGGGGGGGGGGGGGGG
>JAODLD010000088.1:12583645-12600664 GCA_026781065.1 Mormyrops boulengeri | reverse complement strand
GTCCTCAGCACGGTCCACAGCGGGGTCCCCAGCACGGTCCACAGCGGGGTCCACAGCGCAGTCAACAGTCCACAGCGGGGTCCACAGCGCGGTCCACAGCACGGTCCACAGCGCGGTCCACAGCGTGGTCCCCAGCGTGGTCCACAGTCCACAGTGCGGTCCACAGCACAGTCCACAGTTCAGTCCCGAGCGCGGTCCACAGCGCGGTCCACAGCACGGTCCACAGCGAGGTCCACAGCGCGGTCCACAGCACGGTCCATAGCGAGGTCTACAGCGGGGTCCACAGCGCGGTCCACAGCACGGCCCACAGCAGCCATAGAATTAGCCACTGCTTCACCTCTTTCTGTAAACTGGAAATGGCATTTTTGCACTGTGTCTGAGATGGTTCCTAGCCATCAGCTGGGAGTCACTGGGAACCCTATGCTGCCTGGTGTTACCCTCCCCCTCCCCATTTGGGCCTACTCACAGGGATTTCTCATTGGCTTTATTTACAGACCGCAGGGGGTCAAAGGTCAAACCTGCTTCCTGGACATCTGTTCCACGATCAAAGCTCACTGGGCTATTTTTGAATTTTAGGCTTTGAACAAATCATTGTTATCTTTCATCTGATATTTGTTGCCGATCTGTCCATTTGTTTACTTAATGACATATTTATACATTGACTTTTTTCTTCACACTAATTCTCTTTCCCTTTCGAGATGCCCATAGTAATGGCTCCTATCTTCAGGTTGAGTGCCCACCACGAACCCCATCCTCACACTGAGTGACCAGGACAAGAGTGTCAGGGCCGTTGGGCAGTGGTGGATTATGGGAGACTTGTGGACCTTTTTCCATTGGTGTGTTGGCAAGAATCCCCTAGTCCAAAGCCGGCCACAAAGATCAGAACCTGTGCTGTTAGCTCGTTCATGGAAAACAGTTATATTTTCTGTGTGTGTGTGTGTGCATGTCTAAGGATTCAAGAGTTTATTTGTCATAGTCAGACTGTAACCTGCAGTGAAATGAAAGTCAGAAGAACTAATAATAATAAATAAAAATAGCAAAAGCAAAAAGGATGTAAGTAACAACATATAGTTATGAAATAAAAAGGAACAGAAAGTCATGTAGGAAAAAAAAAAAGACCAGAGATGTGCACAACAGTTCAAGCACACGTCTTCGGCGTCTGCACCCGTATGTGAGTCTGAATCAGAGGGTGTGCCTTTGCATGTGTGTGTACGCATCAGGCGGCTGTGTTCCCACCGGGGGGGGGGCCCTCGCCGGTGTGATTACCTCTGGGGTCCCGCTTGGCCCTCGCGAGGCGCCAGCCCGTGTCATTCGCATCGCCACGGAGACCGGCTCTGTTTACTCCCTTCGCTTTTGGCCACACACCACGCTTAGCGAGAGAGCATTTCCTGTCCTCGCACGTCCCCCTCGACCTTTTACATAACATGGACTTTCTTCAAAAAAAAAAACCCTTTCTCATAGACTTCTGCAGCTATATAAATATGATTTTTTTTTCATTCCCGCAGGCAAGTTTAGCACTTTGCTTTTCTTATCTCGTTCAAAGTATTTTGTGGGTATTCCAACACACACACACAGCTCTGAGACATCATAGTGCTGGGGCTGGCGCATGACCTTCTTATTTATGTTACCATTTTATGGCCCTGCGTGCATGCGTGCATTTCTAAAATCACGATGGAGCAGACCACGTTGGAGCAGGCCACGTTGGAGCAGGCCACGACGGAGCAGGCCACGACGGAGCAGGCCACGACGGAGCAGGCCACGTTGGAGCAGGCCACGACGGAGTAGGCCACGTCGGAGCAGGCCACGTCGGAGCAGGCCACGACGGAGCAGGCCACGTCGGAGCAGGCCACGATGGAGCAGGCCACGACGGAGTAGTCCACGTCGGAGCAGGCCACGACGGAGCAGGCCACGATGGAGCAGACACAGTGGAGCAGACCACAACGGAGCAGGCCTCGCATTTGTAATGATCAGTGTCCCCTCCCCCCCCACCACCACCATGGAGCCGTGGAACTGCAGACAGCTGAACGGTATCTAGCACGGCCTGTGCAGATATGTTTGATTACTAGACCTCGGGTTTGATCTTGAGCCTTAGAGACCAGCAACGAAGGAGTCTCGGTTTATGTTGGGGTTGGGGGGGTGGGGTTTAGACATGCCATATCGACTGATTGGGAGGTGATGGTACATTGCTTTCATGTCCCTTCGAGCTGTGAGGAGCTGAGATATTGCTGAGCCCCCCCTCCCCTTCAGGATACATACAAGCAAACAGAGTTATTAGCCAGGGTGCCATGAATGATCTGCTAATCTATGCCCCTCCTCAGCCGGCAAACTCTCTGCGCGTGACACGATCTCTAGGGTGCCGTGAAATGTAAACCAGGACGCTTTTGGGTTCAGAGAGTGGGTCGGACCGGCGGTCTGGCCCATCGGCTCATGAGACAGCAAGGTTCCACCTGCCTCATTTTATGTGCATTTTTTTGCATCTAGATTAGATTAGACAATTACATCACTCTGTGTTTTAGATTATACAAAGAAGTTGCTTTGCTGATGCTGCGTGCAGCCTGTACAGTTGACCCGTTTGCCGGATTCAAAAGGATATCTGTCACGTACACTTAAACTTGAGAGTGAAATCTCAAAACTTCTTTCTTCTTCATCACTATGCCCCCTGGTGGGCACCTGATGAGTCACATGAAATTATTTTTCAGTTTAAGGGCAATGCCGTTTCATTACCATATCTCTGCAGAATGCCGTATAGGCTCTGCTCATGTCCTCCACTGCTTCGTGGCAACCTCTGTGTGTGGGCTTTCTTTGTGATTATTTTTACCTCCAGGATGTGTGTTTAGGCGTCCCCTTTCCCCACCCCCTGGGTCCTTGGTCTCCTCACTTCCCCCCCACTCAGAGCAGTGACTGACAGGTCTGGTTCCTCGCTGCAGTTCCTTCTGCTCCTCACCCTCCTCCTCATCCTCTCCTCATACTCTCCTCACGCGCAGGTCAGCCTGATGGTCCATCAGACCTGGGGGAGTTCTCTCCATGTAGCCCCCAAATTTCTACAGGCACCTGAGCTTAGGGGAATTTCAAGGCTGCCCCCCACCCTGTGTTTTCTCTCCTCGTTTTGTCTGTCTGGTCAGTGCTCTGGGATCTAATTGTAAGTAATTGGGGAGGGGGGGGGCGTCAAATCACCAAACTTTAGGGGCGTATTTAGTTGGTACATTTCAGCATCTTGGGTCAATCCAAAGTCATTTACTTTGCAGACGGGGATATCTGCCCCGGGCCTGGGGGGGTGGGTGTAGGGGGAGAGATGGAACTACCCCGCTAATTGTTGCCGTTCTCTTGTCTACCAACAAGCACACATGTACAGGAAGCCAAGCATGCAGGGAAGACTTCCTGTACCGCAGCACGCTTCTTTGGTCAGAAGACTGAGGCGTGATTGGCCAAAAAGGTTCTGGGTTTTTCAGGACAGCACAGTTCTTCACATCTGCCGGGTAGGAGGCTGAACGCATTCACCTGAGTGTGTGTGTGTGTGTGTGTGTGTGTGTGTGTATTTGTCTGTAGTTGTGTGTTCTCCCTGCAAAGTGAGGGCTGTATGTGTGTCAGTGTTTGCATGTGTAGGTCCTGTGATGGATTGGCATCTCATCCAGGCTTCTTTGATGATGCTACAGATCATCGTAATGGAAGCCTTTACTTACCTTCTGGTTCATAGTAGCTGAATGTTGCTGAATCTCGAATGAACGACAAGACTTCCAGGTCAGTGAGGTGACCTGCAGAACATTCTTTCTCCTTCCTGTCTCACTGTCTATGCAAACCCCAGGTATTGGTCCCAGAGCTCAGCTACAGCGGGATACGTCCACAACGGCACCCGTTTCTAAGGGCTGCCAGTCCAGGATCTGCATCCAGGGGTCAGGCTACCTGAGATATTTACATAAGAGTACACAGAAGACAGCCTGCTAATGGGACACTAATGGGCTTATGTCATCCTGTCCCTCTAAGGTGTACCGTGTCTCGAATGCCCTGCCCCCATTCCGCCGCAGTTTCGATTCAGGCGATTGTCAGTGATCCCCCTTGGTATCGATCTGTGGCGGGTGGGACATCAGAGCCGAAGGGGTCCGAGGCATGCCGCTCGCCTCCCCCGCCCCGCGCACGTACACGCACCCCACCCTCCCCTCTCCAAGGCGGCTTGGCCTGACCTTCACCAGAACCGCTCGCCTGGCCCTGGTGACTTGCGGCATCGTGGGGAAAACAGATACGCCTCCCCGGCCCCGCGACCGCTGGGGCCCTGCGACGTCCCAAGCCATGACGGCATCGCCGAACTTAATGGCTCTCCCCGCCACTCCCCCGTCTGGGCGAAGCTGTCATCGCATCTTGACATCAGTGCTTCAGCCATCGAGCGAAACAAGCAACCCTTTTGGGCCCTCATCTCACGGTTACATCACTCAGGTGTCGAGGCCCCCGGTGGTACGATAAAGCAGAAAGTTACACTAAAAGCCTTGGAAATGCTCTCAGCACTTCTAGAAGAGACTAAAAGCTGAGGGAGGCAGCGCGTGGGACCTGGGAGGCAGCGCGCGGGACCTGGGAGGCAGGGCGCTGATCTGGGAGGCAGGGTGCGGGACCTGGGAGGCAGGGCGCTGACCTGGGAGGCAGGGTGCGGGACCTGGGAGGCAGGGCGCTGACCTGGGAGGCAGGGTGCGGGACCTGGGAGGCAGCGCGCTGACCTGGGAGGCAGCGCGCGGGACCTGGGAGGCAGGGCGCTGACCTGGGAGGCAGGGCGCTGACCTGGGAGGCAGCGCGCGGGACCTGGGAGGCAGGGCGTGGGACCTGGAAGTGCAGGAGAGCAGCTGTTGTCCTCGTCGCTCCCACATGCATTAAAACAGCTTCAGCTGGACAGCTTTGGCCAAGGTTCATGCAACCTACCTGGACCCTCAAGCCCTGAAGATAGGATATCTGAACTTTATTGATCCCATGGGATATGAATTCTCACCCACTTTCCTGTTTCTGTTCTGGTTAAAAGCATCATAACAGTGATAATATGTTTAAAATATGCCATATGACAGTACACTAGCAAGCAGAATTGTGGAAACACTTCCAGTTTTCAGAGATTGCAGAACTTTATTTAACTGTTGCTCCAATTACTTAATTGTCCAATGTATATTTGTAACATTCTTTGATTGTTCATAAACATTATCACCACTATAGTATAGTGATTTTTAAAGTGGCTAGGTGCTTCCACAATTTTGGCCACTAGTGTAGATATTACTCGAGCTTCTATACTATTCCATCCATATCTCTGGTCCATCTATCACTGCCGGCATATAAAAGGTCACCTGAAGGTCAGAAGCTGCGCACGTGGGCCAGCATTTTGGTTCTGTGCCGATAATAAGCTACCTGCTAATTTCGTTGCCTCCCTTTGCCTGTTACCGCGGAGACAGGGGGCTGGACATGATTCATGGCCGCCATTTCGTCCTCCCCTTCTGCAGGTGACTCTGGGAGTGCCTCGGACCTCTTTACGTTTATAAGTGGCCCCTGCAGCCCCGCCACGTTCATTTAATATTAATAGCGCATTCGTCTTCAGAACAAGGCCGCCGTAATGAATCGGCAAATTAAGACGGGGGAATATCGATCAGGATGCATGGCTGCGCGGGATCAGCAGAGGCTTTTGGCCGTTGTCACCCGCCCGCTGCTGCTCTCCTTACAGGCTGCGTGGCGCTTTACTCGCACGTTTGATTTCCTGCATCGCAAGTATGACAACCTGAAACACAATTCTGTTTTGTTTTTTTTTGTCCAGCAGGTGGCGAAGTATTTAAGGAACTGACTTTGCGACCGGTGTGGTATAGTTTCCTCCTGAACAGGTTTGCTCGCTGCATTTTTTGATGCTGAGCCCTCAAGCTGAGGTGGCCTGACACAAGATTTCCCCCCTGCGGGGTGCATACTGCAAGCTCCATGAGTCACTGTGGGTAAAATAGCCTGCGACTGTTATAAAAATATAAGAATGAGCCTCTCACTAGAGGATCATTCCTGATAGCACCTTGGTCACTTGGGGAACACCCACATTACCGCAGGGCCGCTGTTTGATATAATTACTCACCCTGCGGTGGATGCAGGCATGAAACCTTAGAAAATAACCAATGTATTGCAGAAAATGGACAATTACTTAATATACACCACTGTATCAAAGGGGGCCTCGGCTTCCATGACAAGGTTCTCAGAAGGTCCTGACGCAAGGCTGCCATCAGAAATAGAACCGGCCCCCTGTGTTGGAGGACATCTCGCCCCTCCATCCACATTGCTCTCGGCCGACTGGCTGCAAAGACGCTTCTAAAATTAAACTGCCGTACACGAGTGGGTGCTCTGGCAGCTTAAACTCTCGGCTGCGTTGAAAAAAAGGTGTCACAGAAAGTGAGTGCAGTGATAGGAAAAAGACAAACAGTCATCGCTTGAGCCAGGCAGGAAATCCTTGCTGTATTACTTCTCAGCCTCTACTCGATGTCGGGCCGGTGTGCGGCTGTGGCGCGGCTCCAAAGGCCACCTCGTCTGATTCTGCCACGAAGCAGCCAGCCGCTGTAGACGTTCTGCGGGGTGACATGTTACTGAAAAACTCTGAAAAACTCCTACTGGGAGAGTGATTTGAGATTTACGGGCAGGAGCCGTAAATTATGGGGGTAGGCAGAAATCCCCCAACAATGGGTGGAGATCTCAACCCCAACAATGTTCAACCCAAACTTATGCCCCACTTATGCCATGATTATGGGGAATATGTAATGGGGGCGCACGGGGGGCAGAACAAATTAAATCCGCTCGAAGGGATGCCAGTGTCCTTTCATAACAGCTCTCTTTGTGTTCAAAGGTCTAAGGGCGTGTACAACATGACCGCATGACATTTACGCTCCTGTTAGTTAACACGTTTGTGACAAACTCGCTGGAGTCACTCAGGGTTAAAACTTTGCTAAACATATCTCTGAGAGGCCTCCTTGACATCTGCAGTCTCACAGTCTTACCTGTCGTGTATATATTTATACGTATATATATATTGGCATATTTTTTAAGGCGGGATTGCTGGCCTGTAGAGGTGCGTAGTTTGAGGTTTCAGGCTTTTTTCACGGCTCACACAGGCGTACAGAAACCACATGACACTGATCACGCTTAGAGCACGGCGAGAGGAGTCCCACTTTGATGTTAAGGCTTGAAATCAGACGAACACGCGGCTGCGTTCCCGTAAGGAGCCCTTATAGTAAACACACCCAAAGCGGTTTTTTAAGAATGTGACAATGGTTTGTTTAAAAAACAAAGTATTGTTTTTTTTTTTAATTACTTTTCTAATGATGTTTCCATTTGCATTAGTAAATTAAGGACATCCCTTTAACGTCAGCAAACGTGAACAATGGTATGAGAGTAACCCAGTAAGACAACTGCAAAAAAAGCCATTTATTCCAAGACATATCCTGTAGATGTTGCCATGGGGATCAAAACACGTCCGAATGTTGTGGATCTTTTAATGTGCCTCGCTCTTACGTTACAGGCCGACCGCCTCTGAATGCTAATGAGCCTTATACCTTTGGTTTGAAGGCTTTCTCACTGATAGAGGATTGTGAGGCCCACCATCACTGCACGCTTCAAATTTCTGATTGTCATCAAAGTTTCAAACCTTGAATCTGAACCCAGATCAGAGCATTTAATGACGGCTGGGTCAGCATGTGACTGCTCTAGGCCAATGGACAGGGAGAAGATTCCTATATGATCCAATGTTATCTTTTTTTTAAAAAAAAACAAAAAAGAGAAGAAATGTAGCATATTCTGTCTGTAGTCTATGGAGCCTGAACAAAGTCAGCCCTGGTCAGATATGACCCCGCATCATATTTCCTGCATGCTTGATTACATGTGCATGTCTGTCAATGTAAGCAGGGGTCTGAATGTGAATTATACTGTAACATTACATAACACCCTGCCCTGCATTCACTGTAAAGCCTTCAGTATATCGATTTGTGTCCTTAATAAAACCCCCCACGCAGGGGTCTCCATGACTGCAGGAAAGGTGACCTGCATCGATATGCGATCGCGATTACAGTTTGTGGAGCTGCTTTTAAAGTGCCCTGCGTGGGGGGGGGGGTTCTGAGGCTGGTCAGAGGAAGGCGGTTTTGTCTTTCAGAGTTTGGGTTTTTTTTTCCACAGCTCAGCTTTCAAAACAGAGCCTCAGACTGGTGACTGGAATGTAAACACTGCAGTTTTCTTACGGCACACCTTAATGACATGTTCTTTTGAAGGTGTAGTTTAATACAGTGTTTCGCAACTCGGTCCTTAGGGACCTTGCTTCCTCTCAGCTCCCTGCCAGACAGTACCCATTTTTGCTCCATCCCGGCTGCCGGTTAGAGTAAATATGTGGACTGTCTGCGGGTCCACGAGGACCAGGTTGAAAAACACTGGTGTAATACTGGTGATAAGCTGTGAAATATTAATTTAATTATCAGGGTTCTTACTCTACAAACAATGTGAGGCATTAGAGACTGTCCATCCATATTGTACAACTGCTAATCCAGTGCAGGGTCTCAAAGCATTATGGTTCTTCTGTCCTTATGGGCCAGCAGGCGGCATCCCGTTTAAGGAACTAAATCTCAAGGTAGCACACTAAAAATTCCAATAAGGTGAAACTCTCCATGTGTCCTTGAGAAAAGTAATTCAACTGAAAAGTGTCAGACAGTCAGACTGGTTACGTCTGTCAGTTTTTTGCTGGGTCCATGACAGTGGTTAAGGATATAGAGACAAACCCTAAAGTCTATTGGTTTCAGGCTCACAAGGGACTTTTCAGCTGTGCCACTGAAGCAAGTGTTCAACATTAATAAGCATCCATATTATCTATCACAGGTTCTTGAGTTTAATATTACTAGCAAAATTTCCACCTGTTTAGATGGCCCCTAAAAGAAAGATTACATTACTCTGTTAATATGTATATATGTTTATACACACACACACACACACAGACTCTATTTTTAGTTTGGAAACAGAGTTTGCAGGTGTTATACTGCAATTTTCCATACATGCTCTTCCTCTACTATTGAAAAAGTAACATGCGTCTCCTGACTCTGGCGGGAAATCTGGGCTTTCCCAAACAACAGGCCGCTGATCCAGTAGCTAAAAGACCTGCCGGCATTTATCCATCAAGATTATGGACACACGTGCGATGACGTCACGGCCTCCTAATGAGAGAACTGTGCTGTTACAGCTGCCGGCAATTAAATGCGCCGTCCAATGTAAATAAACCCAGCCGCTCGCAGAAGGGGATGCGCTAAGTGCTAAAATAACAGGCCTGATTTGAACATCTGGCAAAGTCTGTGCACTGTGCCGCTCCGGGCCGGTGCATCGTATGCCGTGTGCATGCCACGCTGGATGGAAGGTGCTTCGGACGACGCCGCCGCTGGACTCGTTTCGTCTAGAGCAGGGCAGGGTGAGCTGCATGTACGTAGCAATGAGATTGTGCTGGAATGTTGGGAAAAATAAGAGTCATTCGGTCACACAGGTCGTCACTGAGGTTCATTATTTAATATTAAATTATCATTATTTAATAGGTGAATTACTTATGTTTTGATCTGGCAAATGAGGTGAATATGAGGTTATTGAACGGTCGCAACTGGACTCAAGGAGTTCGCGAATGATCTGAAGAGACACAGACATAAAACAGCCCAATGTAGACGATTCTACCCACTGTCCAAAACTCCCTGTGTCCATTGGATGGCACCCAGCAGGAAACAGGTTACTTTGGGGCTTGAGATCGCTGACTGGATGGAAGGTTCCAGACCGAAGTGTGGAGGAAGTGCCCTAAAGTGCGGTTTGTTGGCGAAACAGAAACCAGGAAAGAGTTCTGAAGGCAAAACCCAGACAAAGAGATTATAAAAACTAAACTACAGACTTCAGCATTAGACAAAATGATTTCAACAGATGAGACCCATGAGACAAGACCAACAAGATAAGAGAGCAAAGCTTTGCAATCCGCGAGCAGCAAGACGGTATTTATATATTGATGCTGGGAATTGCGGCATTAAGTCTCAGACAACATGGATGTGACACGAACATTGACAACTATACAGAGGACAAAAAAGGACAGTTGAGAGCAGTGTTCTCCGGTCCATTGGGGACCCACAGACAGTTCACATTTTTGCTCCTGGGAGCTGGGAAGGAGCAAAAATGTGGGCAATCAATTCGACAGTCTTACAACATGTTGATATTATACGGGGGGTGTGGATGTCCCAGGGCAGAGGGAAGTCAGCATATTCATTCATTACACCTGAGCCTTTTTACCCCCAGAGCATCCACCCCACTGTAGCCCAAGATTCAAAAAACATTTCTCTTGCATTGCATCTCCTTGAAACCTTCTGTAGATAGTAGCCAGACCAATGAATGAAACTTAACTCTCCAGGTCAGGTCAAAGGTCGGCACCAGACAGGACTAACCTTCGCCGCCAGAGTAGGTCTACCATGTTAACACTTGCAGCATCAGATTTTCCAGGTACGGCATCTCTCTCACACACACACGCGCCTTCCTCTCAGACAGTGATCGATCACGTCAGGCATATCGTTTCTTAACCTTGACTTTGTAGACAAAGTTGAACCTGTCAGACATAAAGGTCACTCCCAGATCTTAATTAACCAGGAGGGAAATTAAGAAACCCAGGAGTTAAGGGTGACATTTCCAGTGAAAGTTCATTTCTTGTATGTCTTGGTTTTTGTCAAGTTAGGCCAAGATTAATATACAAACCTTATAGCCTAAATAGCCTACAATGGTGCAATGTTAATGCATTCAGTTGTGCCTGTTGTATATATGTGTCGACCTGCACTTCGGGATTCTCTCATTACCAGCGTTTATTGGCTAATGTGTCGGGCACGATCCTCTTCCAGGTACAGGAGACAGCTTTCTGATTCAGGAGAAATTCTGCAGCTTGATCTGTAACAACATGCAGTATTACGGCCAGCTGACAGATGCATACCACTTATTAACCATGTGAAGTTCCCCCATTTGTTTTTGATGCTGTTTCAAATTGTTTTTTTATAGTTTCAACTGTTTCTTCAACATTGTGATTGTGCCACTTGCCATACAATATAATTGCATGTTTCTGTGACATTTTACTATGCATGCTAACAGGGTGCAGCTACATACCTTACTATCACACCCGAGGGAGCAGCTTTTATGGAAAAAGCAGAACATGCTAACAGGCTAACCCTGTACAGCTACACACCTTACTATCACACCTGAAGGAGCAGCCTTTATGGGAAAAACAGCACATGCTAACAGGCTAACCCTGAGGAGCTACACACCTTACTATAGGTTTGCCAATTTAGGTCACTGGGCTGCAGTGACATTTTCAATTCACAACAAGTCTGCACACACATGCACACACATTTACATGTATGTATGCAGTTTCATAACCTCATGAATAATGTGTAGGCAAACTACCCCAACGCTTTTGGTGTAGCTAATTTTAGGTTTATAAAGGAATAATATAGATTTGCCATAAGATTTTTGCATAAGCATGAGAGTCTGAAAGTGTGAGTGTCACCTTAGATGCGTGACAGTTGGCAACCCTGTTAATATAACATTTTAAGTAGCTTGTACAGGAAAACAATGAATGATAACAGGCTAACCCTACGTAGCCACTCTCCCACTGACAGACAAAGTGTAAGTGTGAAATACGATAGGGAGAAACACTCAGCTACTTTATGTTCAAATTGAGCATTAAGCCGAAATCAGTTAACTTGACATCATTGTTGATCCAGCTTAATCACGACCATATGCTTCTCCAAGATTCATTGTGTTTGCCACTAAAAAAGTGATTTAATGTGTTTGTGGCAGCAATAAGGTGTGCAGTTTTGCGTGGTATAAATTGCACCGCGTCTGTCCTTTGCTGCTTACCTTGGATGTTCTCATTCAGCTCAATTCAGAGGACAACACGATGGCTGAACCTAAGAGACACAATCTTCGTCCATCATTTGACAGATTTAAGGAAAAAATAACAACCAAAGATTTAGCTTTTCAATAAGAAATAAAAATATACCCCAAACGTATTTGTGTTAGTAGGTGACCATCGCATAATCAGGTCTGACTGAAATATTATAACAGTCTTAGTGCTCATGTGTTCAGTACCCTTTGTGTACTCTTCTCCTTGGAGGACAGTCCTGAGCATAGAGACAGAGATTAATCAGCCCTTCGCCTGGATGCCGATCAGCAGATGTAATGCCGACTGTCGGACCCCTCCCAGGGGTCGCTGGTAGACATCTTGCCTGGGTGAGCTGCCTCACCTTCACAGCCTGTCGTTGGAAAACATGGTTCGCTCGTTAGTGAGGTCGATCCTTGAGGGCGAGAACACGGAAGGGAGACCGTGGTTGTGGAACGCACACCCCCAGCGTTCGCTGTGACCGCGGGCCGCCATCTGCCGCACGCCGGGCCTGCTGCTGTCATCTGCCGATAATTAGTGTCACCTGCGCGACGCGCCGTGGCCGCTAACCGCCCTGCAGCCACCAGCAGAGGCTCGGCACGCGGCTGTTTAGACAGCCCGGCCGGCCGTGTGTGGGGGGGGAGGGGGCTGGATCTAATGGCTGGGTGACAGTGTCAGAGCGCTGGGTAATTAGAGCGCTCGATTCAAGCGTCCTGGCGATGGAAATGAAAGGCGGGTACACAGCAGGCTATACTTTGGTCCCCCCCGCCTCCTCCTCCCGAACAAAACACATCGAGTGCTTAGCACTGCCAAATCTGTAAGAGTATTACACTTGTGGATAAGTTGAGTCTTGCCTTTGACTGGTTTGTTACATGTTCGGCTCTTCTCGTGAGGCTGTGTGCGTGGGTGTGTGTGTATTCGTGCGTGCACATGTGACCATGATGGGCTTCAGGAAACTGTGATTTTGTTTTGGGTCAGGAATTTGAAAATCCTTTTTGGTGTGTGGTTTATATTTACACATTTTTATGCCGTCTAATTCAAAGCAAACAGATTTAAGAGAACGTGTGTGTGTGTGTGCGTGTGTATGTGTGTGCGTGTGTATGTGTGTGCGTGTGACAGGAATGTGTGTGTACTTTTCTGACATTTGCCATTGTCGTGGTAGCCTGTTGAGCACGCTTGGTTTTACTCTTGTATGTGCATGTGTTTATATTCCAAAATCGTTGACCTTTGTGTGTACAGGAAGCCCCTTTGGGCTTCATATACAGTATCTCAAATGATAAATACTTCCTGTCAAATATTTATAATGGGATTGAGAAGCAAAACAGGAAGATATTAGTTTAAATTGGGTCCGTCTAAATGCGAGAGTGAGCAGGGCGGCGCTTCTCTAAACAACGACAGCCAACTGATGTCTTTAGGAGTTGCGTCCCGGCAGCCCTCTGCAGCTCAGGCATTTGATGACCTCTTTCCTGAAAGCGATAAAAATGCAGATTCTGCTTCTTATGTGTCTTACGTCGTTTTGCTCGTTTCCAATTCCGTGAGATTGAAATGCTACAGTGGCCAGTTGATCCAACATTTCTCTCCACGCCACAAGTTTTAAGTTTAAAAAAAAAAATTTAAACTGATTTTACTGTTTGTGCCGCAAGCTGTCAGCGGCTTTTGAAAAACCAAAATATTATGAGAGTAACAGTCAATAATCGGGCAGCATTATTGTTTTTCATCTTTACCACATTAAGCTGTGATGAATATTTTTCCTTCACTGCTCCTCTGTTTAACAGACTTTCCCTCCATTACATGACAGACCGAGTCTGTAAGAGAAGCTGAGGTTTAAATCCCAGGACAGCAGGCGACATTCACAGCCATCTGAAACCAACTGAAACCAAGAACTTCTCTCCTGCCGTCTACATAAATTCAAATCTGCCAAATCTAGCTTATCATTCAGAGTCGCAGGACAGAGTAATGAAGACAGAGAAATGAACAGAGTAGAGCAGCTACAACATCATCATATCTCTGTCCACTGACTTATCAGCACATAATTACCATAAACAGTATCTTTACCTCAGGTAATCTTCTTGCCCCTGAAATTAAGATATAATTGATAATTAACAATTATTTTCTAGTTGGTTAGTACTGCTCAAAGTTCCCTCAAAGTTGTGGGTTAATATTGTACTCAGAAAGTCAGATTAGATGATACCATCTAGCAGCATCTTGTAGCGTTAGCCTGATGCATATCTTGCCACTGTCAGTCTGACTTTGGGGGGGGGCTGAATCTCGAATGCCCTTTATTTTCAGCTTAGTCTGCTCTCCTCATACCAATGAAGCTATGAAGCGGGTGCAAAATTAAAAATCTGTATTTTATTGAAACTCAAAGTCAACTTCATGGTTCATATACCATAAACCTTTTAACAAAATTAAACTTGATACTTGATTTTCTTTTTAATATTGCACTTTAACACTCAAAGACGAACGTGATCACCCTCTGGGATAGGGAGCGGGCAGTCTTTGCGATAAATCCTCTGCAATCTCTGCAAGCTGCCCTAAGAATAGGGCTTTAAGGATGTGACAAAACAACGCTCTGCCTTCCATGCAGAAATAATAATGAATCGGTCAGAACAACATTAGACAGCAGGGGGCGCAGTGGTTAAGGAGACGAAAATTATAGGTTAGGGGCTTCTGTTGTGCTTTTAGCAGCTGCCTTAAGCAGAGTCTTCCTTTGTGTCGGAAAATACATGTCCGAAGTAGGTGAATCTCCCGGAGGAACAATGTTCCGTTTCATTGTATACTGTGTATATGGCCGAAATGACAATTAAACCTGCTTGACTTATCGCAAAATAACATTTTTTTCTTGCCAATACAGTACTGCTGCAATGAGTAACTGTGGTTTGGTGTGTGCGTGTGTATGTGTGTGTCTCTGTTGGGGGAGGGGAGGGTGCAAGACAGCATATTATATTAATGTATTACTCTTGCAATTTGGGGGCAGGAGACAATCTCCTGATCTGAGGACTAAGTTGTCCCCAGTGGCCTGAGCCTAGCTTGATAATTGTGAACTGGAAAGATGTGTATATCAAATGGTTTACAAAATGAAGCCAGCTGTGTTTCTCCAGCATACTGCAGCTTCCTGACATGCATCATTAACCCTTATTAGCTAGTTCCTTTTACAGAGATGCTCGCTGTCCTCGTATTAACATTTTCTGTCCCTCCAACTGGAAGTGATTTGCTTTATTGTAGACTGTCAGCTTGGTCTAGTTTCTGACGCTTAGTAATTGGTACTTTAGAGTATAATCATTGTGAAACACGGTGCAACGCCTTTTCTTTATTTGGAGATTACTGCAGATTGTGTGTGTGTGCGTTTGTGTACGCGTGTGTGTGTGTGTTTGTGTGTGTGCGTGTGTCATTTTCTCCTTTCCTCATTACACTCCTCTCTCTTCTTTCCCCTTTGTTTTCGGGTCCTTTTTTCTACTAGGTATCCATCCTCCAAATAGCTGTTGACACACTACCTGAAATCTTACTCACAAAATCCTACGTGGTGAGATATCAAAGGCCCGAGATGAAGAGAGGCGCCGGTCGCATCAGCCATTGCTGGTGCCCGAGTAACAAATCTACGAAGTTAGGTTGTGAGCAGGAGGCCGCTTGGAGCTAGTGACATTCGCGACACACCACCCTGTGTCTCTCAGCTCCTAGGATATTGGTGACATCAGGGGAGCAGAAAGGGCATGAATACACTGGCAGATTCAGGGAGCCCCACACTGTACAGGGGCCCCTAAATATTTAAAATTATAAAATTGGTCGAGCCAAGAATTTCTAGCTTCACCTCTGGTTGACATCACGTGTCTGTCGCCGCTGTTTGCCTGATATTTCGACAATTTAAATTTTACCTGTAAAGTTACGACACCCATAAGCAATTCTCTACATGTATTTGTAGTCAACCCTATTCTGTTTTCTTATAGAAATCATTGACTAATACTGTAGTCCTTTCGAGAGGTATTGTGGCTTTATGTGGTTTTACACCTCAGTTTATTTAAACGGGTATCTCTAAATGAGAAAGGAGAGGTAATGACCAAGTTAACCATCAGAAATCGGGATTAATCCCATCATTGTTATAAATTTGTACTTCCTTGCTATCCGGTGAATTGTCCAGCCAAAAATAACCGTAGTCAAATCACCAACCGGGGAAGCTAAAACAGAAAAAGACAACTGCGAATGTAACCACAACCCAGCAGAGGCAAACAAAACTGCTCCTCCAATGAGTAGTTAATGTGGCCTCAGGACAGGTAGCGGACAGTCTTATAAAGAAATGAGAGGGAAGGGAGGTGAAGCAAACGGCACAGAGGCCATGAAGGCACACTTTACACGAAGAGGCCCGAGTTATTGAAGTAATTACTCTCAGTACCTGGGTGGTCCAGCCTGTGACAGATACTGTTTACAATTAATAGCTTCCTATGTAGAGAGAAATATTAATAGGCTTTGGAGTACGGGGACATGCACACGAACCATTAACCTCTTGGCTGCCAGACAGGATAAAACCCACCCTTCATCTTGGTAGTTAGACTGTTTCTGCTTTGTGATTTTTAAAAATGCTCTAATTCTCTGTTGTTGGATTCCTCAACTGATTCAACATGTTAGTTGCTAATGTTATTATACTACAGCTGTTTGACAGCCACTGGACTGAGTTTTTTTTTTGTTTTGTTTCATTTTGTGTGTATTAATCTTGCAAAGATTTCATTTGGCTGTTCAGTTCATTTCTCTAGGAAACCGTAGCAGCTCATTTAGTTTTTGATTGGTGTCCCGATGCTTTAGCCAGCAAGTTAGCTGGAAGTTATCCGGTCAAACTTTTCACAAAAAATTAGGTGCACATATGAGAAGCGTGGATGTGTGTCGTCTGTCTGTCCTACTTCTCATATGAGAAGCGTGGATGTGTGTCGTCTGTCTGTCCTACTTCTCGTATGAGAAGCGTGGATGTGTGTCGTCTGTCTGTCCTACTTCTCGTATGAGAAGCGTGGATGTGTGTCGTGTGTCTGTCCTACTTCTCGTATGAGAAGTGTGGATGTGTGTCGTGTGTCTGTCCTACTTCTCGTATGAGAAGTGTGGATGTGTGTCGTGTGTCTGTCCTACTTCTC
>JAODLD010000088.1:12557512-12580219 GCA_026781065.1 Mormyrops boulengeri | reverse complement strand
CCCCCCCCCCCCCCCCGGGGGGGGGGGGGGGGGCGGGGGGGGGGGGGGGGCCGCGCATATATGTGAGATAGTAACCAGAGCTACGCAAGCGAACATCAAACACGGCTACGTGTGAAACTCCAACCCCCCCCCCATGCTCGAAAAAGCACCTGTCTTGTGTTTGCTTTCCCTCAAGAGGCTCCCACACGCCGCTGCCAAACACGCACCCCCAGGCCGGATGCCATGACCACCGCTGCGGGCCTGAGAACGGCCGTTAATTAGCCTGCCAGGACCACAGAGCTCCAGGACGACAGCGACCCCCAAATGTCTATGTCAGAACAAGCAGGTACATGACATCCTTCACCTTCCATAATCACTCGGGCCCAGACACAGCGAGCCTGGAGCCCATCCTAGGAAGCAGCAGGTGGAGATTACCCTAGATGGGATGCCAGACAGACCACACGCAGTCACAGAGAACCTGAAGGGAAGCCAAAAGATACAGGGAAAATGGACAAACTGGACATGGAATAGGCTTCGAACTTTCATCCTAAGGCATAAACCTGCCAGACAAATCGCTAAGCCACCCTGCCACCCTCAGAAACACATTTGAAAAATGTAAAAACATGAAAAAGTGATGCAGGAAAGGCCTGGCGGCGTGACTGGCTGCGGTTCACACTTTTCCCAGAATGCCCCTGGAATGAGGCACCTGAGTCAGCAGAGGCCAGACTCTGGTCTGGCACTTGGTGCCCCTCAGACCTCCTAAACACTGCCTCGCCTCCTGACCTCTCCTCCCACTGCATCGGCCTCCCTTTCTTGGGATGGGGGGGGGGTGTCCTCCATCGCCACTGAGCTCATCTGAAAAATTACAGAAAGTCCTTTTCGCTTTTTTTTTTTTTTCCATTCCGCTCCGTCGGGCGAACAAAGGGCCCCCTCGCTCAAGCTGCGTGGCAAATATGAGGGGTATCGGGGCAACAAAGCGATCGCGACGTCGTTTCTGCCTCCTAGGATTTCTCCTGAATAATAAAAAGAGGCACAAAAAAGACAACTTGGGCCGGAGGGGAGGGTTTTTCTCTCTCTCTCTGCTCCCCCCACCCCCGCCCCCCCCACCTCTTTTTGCCCGGAAGAAAGAAGCAGAGTACATTATATACAAAGAGCATAATTCATGGGGACATTTTTATTGACAGGGATAATACACATCATAGTGTTTGTGCACCCCTGTCATTCAGGTCAATTTATTCTGGAAGTCAGAGGGGCCAGCTGGGCCCCCCCACCCACCCACGTCCCTCACTGCTGTCTAACAAGCAGGGGCCGTAACCAGGCAGGGCTTGTGTTTGGGGGAGGGGGGGTTGGCTGTGGCCCGGCAGCACCAGGGGGCTTGTGAAGCACAGTGTGTCTGCGGGCGAGCGGGCGGAGTACTGGGGGGGGAGAGGCGATGTCTTGTTGCCTTTGTAGCAGCCCCCCCACCCCCCCACCCCCGCCAGTGACTGCGCTGCTCCATGTCACCAGGATCACATCACACGTCAAGACGATGAAGAGTGCAGTCTGGGGGCCGCACGGACTCCGTCAGGTCCTGTAATCACGCGGCCTGGCCGCCATTCACGCCCTGGACATTAACAGGGCTCTCCATGCCTGTCACACCAAGGGCCCTGCATACGCTCACCCCCTTTCAATACGCCCCCCCCCCCCCACTCAAAAAAAACCCTACTTTGTTTTGTTTTATACGCCTCTGTTTTCATTATGAAAGCGCTGGGTACATTGTTACTAGGGGTCACAGTAAAATAAAGAAATCTCACTTTTTAAATATTATCAATGCGTTTTTTGTTTTAACTGGAGAGCATCCAAATCTGTGGGTTTCTAGACAGTGCGGAGAATAGAACCAGTTTCATACAAATAAAACTGACTGCCATACAACGGAACCATTCAGCCCGCTGAAAGGAAAAGTGCTAGAAAAAGGCAGGAAAAAATGAAAATAGACAAAGAAAAATAATTACCCCCTCGAGTTGGACTTCAAATAGCGAAGCTGAATAACGCAGACGCCAAAAAAAATCGCACATAATGCTGTGTGAAGTTATGCATGGCAAAGAAGCGAATGCCAACTGTTCAACTGTTCAAGCCCCCGGATCGGAGAGTCGGACACGGAGGTAAGGAAGCCGCACAGTGAGCTTCAAGCGCCTCCATCTGCCCCAGCTCCCCCCGTCACGGGCACCCACCGCAGTGGCAAAATCCGTGTTTCAGCAGATGACCGAGATTTTGGCTTGACCACCCAAAACCCTAACCCCAATCCAAACACTCGAAATGAAAATCCAAACTGCGGTGCTATAATAGTAACCAAAATCAGCTTGTAACGCATTAAATAAACGTGGTTCAATTAAAGCATTAACGCTTTAAGACCAGCCGCACAAATGGCGCAAATCATCGCACACAGCATTTGTATCTCCTCCTCGTACAGATATATTCGCTTGCACATGCTCTCATATCCCTTTGCTCTGTCTCCCCCCGCTGGCGCACAGCGGTACTGCGGATGATTAACTATGCTCTCTCCCAGCGAACTGAGAGCTCTCATTAGCACAAGGAACAAAGGGGCGATTCTCTGGGGCCACGGTCATCTGTTTCACTTTGAGTGGCAGGTTTTGTGTGTGCGCTCTCCCCGCCATCTGCCCGCGGCAGCGGCCTTTGGTTGGACGCAGCTCAAGCGCTTAGGACAAGAAGACCCGGATAGCAAGGTTGGGGAGCGCCATTTTTTAAAAAAAAAAATTTTTAAACGCAATTAAAGAACAGCCTCACCTTTTGACACCTAATATCCAATTAACGTTGATTACTAATCAGAAAATTAACACAATAGAGAACTAGGGGTGAAACACTGAGTCCACTAGGTAAAACAAACCTACCTGTGCCCAGTTCTTCTGCTATCGTCCACTTTAGCCAGCCGAATGTCCTTTAAACCCTAAGGAGGAGAGAAGATACAAAGAGCCCCAAACTGATTGTTCTCCTCTAAAGACCCTCACATTAAATCACTAAATTGGCTGAAGGCGACCTGTGACAAAAGCGGCTTGACACAATAATCGCCTACCTTCTTGACGATCTTGAAGATGCTCAAAATTGTCGATTGTTTAAGGGTAAAAAGACATCAAACTGTGGATTACGCCTGCAAAGCTAAACAGGAAGAGGAGCAACAAAAAAAAAACATGACTGGAGCAAAAGTCACAGCAGCCATAAGATGTCCACCATTCTTTCCTACAGTCAGAATAGAGAGTACCAGTTTATATACCTTTGCTTGTCACTGGGGCTGTACCCTCATGGGTCTGCCATTTGTACCCTAACTGTAGGTACATGTACCTTTTAGTCTAATTTAAGATATTGAAATGGACTCTGAGGAACATCCTCGAAGTACAAACAAGATTAATGTACCCCTGATGGTACAAAAGTGTTCCACATAGTCCTTTTATGTACCGTAAAAGGTACCTTTGCCTACAGCCAAGGTACTATTGCCAGCCCCAGTGACAAGCAAAGGTACAAATTGGTACTCTGTTTTTCTGTCAGGGCTCTTTGCCGGGATTATATGCAACCTATAAAAATTATGGGACACATTTGTTTAAAGGACACAATGAATCATTTCCTGAATCAGGTCTTAATTCATTGTGAAAGGTTTCTGCAGACTTTCCCTCTCCCTACAGAAAGCCCAATGGCATACAGGTCTGTCCAGACAAATGTATTTGGACAATAAGTCATTTTAACAAGTGAGAGCCTGTTTGGTTCCCTGTCTCAGTGTTGAATACAATCAAACTTGACAAATTACACCCTGCTGCATATACAGTAACTGAGGGTATAGTACACTTCTAAATGATAAATGAGAGTAAAATAAGCTTCTAAGTGATAACTGAGGGTATAGTATGCTTCTAAATGATAACCCAGGGGATAGTAAGCTTCAAAGTGATAAATGAGGGTATAGTAAGCTTCTAAATGATAACTGCGGGTATAGTGAGCTTCTAAGTGATAAATGAGGGTATAGTAAGCTTCTAAATGATAACTGAGGGTATAGTAAGCTTCTAATGATAACTGAGGGTATAGTGAGCTTCTAATGATAACTGAGGGTATAGTAAGCTTCTAATGATAACTGCGGGTATAGTGAGCTTCTAAGTGATAAATGAGGGTATAGTAAGCTTCTAAATGATAACTGAGGGTATAGTAAGCTTCTAATGATAACTGAGGGTATAGTGAGCTTCTAATGATAACTGAGGGTATAGGAAGCTTCTAACCTTGTGTGAAGCTGAAATGGGTTTGCCTCAGTGTGGCATCTAGGAAAAGGTTCCGGAGCAGAAACCTGCATCCTGGAGCTTGGACCTGCAAAATCCTTTCATCTCTCACTACAGCCTCCTGCTGGCCTTTTGGTGTATTGTCTCTCACATGTTGCCCTATCCTAGAAACTCAGTAAACAACAAATGAAAATGCAGACACTGTGAAATGATCCAGAAGCTGAGAACTGTTTTTGATCAAGCTCGCTGGGGTGGATCTTGCAGCTGCTCTCCTGAGCACATCGTTTTCAAGCTTCTCTGAAACCCATGCAGGGACGTCTACAGTCTTCCATAGTTATGCGGACGATCGACAACCTTCTCCCCATTGCCTGTTTTTATTTTTCAAAGACGGCAAATGATAAACAGACAAGACAACAGTTGTTTTTGAAAACCCATAGAAAGCATGTCTGTAGTTTTCTCAGGACCATGTATACTTTGTTAGTAACATGGGGAGCTTCCAGCGAGGTGGCAGCCAATGATAGATTAAAACCTCTGACCTTCAGGGGACGACATGACCTTCAATCTCTAAGAGCAACCAGCTGTGGGAAACTAGGCATTTAGTTTCATCTGCCTTTTTTATTTAGAGATGAAATCAGCACCACTCTGGAAATAATAACACGAATCACAGGTTCACATCCAGGCACTAGCTTTTTTGTTTAAGAATTTAAAAGAGGTTTGGTTTTGGCCACAATAATAATCAGTACGGCCTACAGGACTGAATTTCATGGTCCATATCAATTGAATTCACTGTTCAAAATATCATTAGCCTAGGGTCTCAGACGTTACCATAAATGCTATGCATGATGAACGCTCTCTGATTTTACTTATCAGCAGCGGTGTATGTCAGAATAACGTGTGCCTCAATCAACATGCCATGTTGATAGCGGTCGCCATGGTGTTATCTTGGCACGTCTAGCTAAACAGGACGGGCAGCAGCCGCTGAGACGGAAAGCAGGGGCTGAGACCGGAGAGGCTTGGCAAACAGAGGGTGACACGGGTCACCATACAGCAGTGTTTCCCAATCCAGTCCTCAGGGACCCACAGCCGGTCCATGTTTTTGCTCCCGCCGAACTCCCTGAAGACCGTCCACACAGAGAGCTGGGAGGGAGCAAAAACATGGACTGTCTGTGGGTCCCAGAGAATCGGATTGGGAAACGCTGCTGTACAGAACCACACTTGGTTGCGGTCCAAATCAGTACAGACTAATTAGACCAGAACCCAGATCAAATGAAGGCTATTATTACTGTACCCCTTTGCAAAAAAGATAGTCAATATTTAATTCCAAACCAGATAGAGGTGCAATTTCAGATTTGCAATTCAAACTCTTAAACTCACTGACTTTCAAAGTCACAAACAGAGCTGAAGGACTTTGATGGGTGGATAATGGACTGCTTATCTCTCAGCTGTCAACAGACAAACAGTACTGGTGCCATAGATTTCCTATCCGGGTTAAAAATAGGATATAGGTGTAAGCTACACTTTGATAGCAGTTAGGACAGAGTGTAAAGACTATGAAAGTAAAAATGGGAGAGGGACAGGTTGTAGCTCCAGTAGGGGCAGTGACGTTCGACAGCATTCGACACTGAAGGGGACCGAATTCGCCCCGCCGCGCGGGGGTGGGGTGCGATGTATATCATGACATCACAATGGGCAGAATGCAATAGTCGCATCGCGAAAGGATGTGACGTAAGAAAGATTTTTATATAATTTTACAATAATTAAGATTTCATCATTTCTAATTTGTCTAACATTGTTTAGGGTGCAGTTTCACGAAATAAATAAATAAATAATAATAATAAATAATTGATCCTCACGCTCTGCATGCGCAGAGAATTGGCCTCAGTAACGCGGGGATTCATAATAAAAGATAAGGAACTTGCTCTTATTTATTAATGCTGAGGTCTGCCTATATGTCTCCCCTCCCGTCCCCCATATTAGTAGGGGTGACTCGGGTCTGGCATGTGAGGCATATGTGTGTGAAGTATAAACCAAGTAGGATCCAAGTCGTGATGTTTTTGTAATAACTACCATGCAACTATATAGCACAGTTACAAAGGAAAATTATAATAGCCATATGCTGTTGGGTTTCCTTCCCGAGAACGAGGACAGTGTTCTTGGTTCTCAAAACAGCGGAGTGTGTGTATATTTTCTCACACTGAAGCGTTTCGGGTTTTTTTTTATCTAGTTATTAAAAATCCCTGGTACATTGCTTCATGCGTTATTTGAAAGATATAACATTTCATTCGATATCTTGATGATGATTACTGGATAGTTTAAAAACTCTTTTTTGCATTTAAAACGCTCCGCGAGTCTCAAGAAAACGCCCAATCGTCTCATCCTCTTACCGGTCAGACGGTTGGAGCACAAAAGACAGAAAAAAAACGTTCGGGATAATTACAAGTGCGTGACAGTATTTAGAGGAGCTTAGGAATCCTACTCCAGCTTATAATAACCCTGCGGACTCCACCTCTGTTTTTGACTTTTTCGTATACCTCATCACAAGTTTACAGCCATATTACAATACCTCTCAGGCAATACAATGCTCTCTAAAATTAGACATTATTCCACAATTACTATCAATCAAATAATAGACATTCCTTTAGCTATAAAATCAATGTATCAATTTTTGTATATACTTGTATTTTGTATATATTTTCAGTAGCTCAGGTTAAAACAAATAATGGAAGACGAAAAGGCTCTCTATCCATCCTCCAAATGTTTATTCTGGCCTGGGCTGCACGGCGGGGGGGGGGGGGTATCACAAGCGGCAAAGGGCACAAGGCTGAGGTACTCCCCGGACAAACTGCCAGCCCACCACAGTACCTCACGGTACAATGGGGTGACATTTCAAACAGGTATACTTTTAATCAACCTAGATTTTTACTTACATTTTAACTTCGATACTCAAAGGCGTGTGTTGCTGATGTAAATAACGATTCCATTTTTTTCCCACGGTGGGGCGGGCGGGGCGTTGCTGTTTTCGCGGCCCTAGGTCGTGTAGCTTAGAATGCCTAGGCGTTATCCAGCTCCTAGCAGGTATTCAGCAGGTATTCTGCTGTGCTGCTAACCTGCAGCCTATTCGGGCCAGTTTTAAAATGCTTCACTGCTTATAATAATTATATGGACTTTTGGGGGTTTGTATGTATGTATATGTGTATGTATGTATTTAAGTCGTTATGTATCTGTATGTATTTTATGTAGGCTATGTATATATGTATGTATGTGTGTATGTATGTATGTATGTATGTATGTATGCATGTATGTATGTGTGTGTATGTATCTTTGTATGTATGTATGCGTGTATGTGTGCGTGTGTATGTATTTATGTGTGTATGTATATGTATATGTGTGTATGTAAGTATGTGTGTGTGTATGTATGTATGCATGTATGTATATGTGTATGTATGTATGTAAGTATGTGTGTATGTATCTTTGTATGTATGTATGCGTGTATGTATACGTATGTATGTGTGTGTGTGTGTGTGTGTGTGTGTGTGTGTGTGTGTGTGTGTGTACGTATGTATCTGTCTATCTAGGTTTGCATGTATATATAAAACTTTACTGTGCTTGAACCCAAGCGTTATTATTACGATTGTCCTTGTTTTCTGGATAAAGGTAAACACCTTAAACCAGTGGACTACTTGGCATAAAATCAATAAAATTACCTCGACAAGCCTTTCATTGTTACCATGTTAGGTAACCCGAAACACCGGTTTCCATGCAATTGTCCATTGACAGTCTAAATAAATGAATTACTAAGATACATAGGCGTGTGCTCATAGTTATATAATAAGGCAACGTTGTATAAATAGCTAGATAGGCCTGCACTTGCCCGCCAACAAAATCAGTGACTTGATATATCCGATTTAATCAAACGGATTCTTTTAACCGCACGTTTAAAATCATGGTTAAAAGTTTTGCGATCTTTAATAAGTTTTCAGGTGTTTTAAGGTTAACCGTTCAATACCCTAAGTGTCCACCTGTAAGTCAGAAAATGCGTCTATAAACATAAAAAATTAGCCGATCGGTCTATAAATGCATTATAATTCAATACACCATTGCCATTTCCCTGGTTGTATGCGTTTTAAAAAGTAAATTAGATGAATGCCACTTTCTTTCTTTATAAGTAAGTTAATTATGTCAGCAAATGCAAACTTAATTTAACAGAACAGATATTCTACGTACTGGCCCAAATTTAATTTGTAATGTGCAGTTTAGTTTCTCAGTTGCTATGGGTGAAAAATACAATAATCCACAACAAAGTACGTTTTAACCGAAGCATTTATGCAGGTGGATTAAGACGACAGATTAGGGCACATCGGATAAAAAGTAATAGAACAAATAGAATATTACGAGTTCATTTAAGGCAAGCCTATAATCTCATGTATTTATATGTACTGCTGTTTTATCGGAGAGATGTGGATGGTGTTATTTCAGTGAATGGGACCCTACCCTACATTCACAGGGTCATTTCCTAAACCAGCACATCACTTTTGACTCATCTTATACGGGAAGCAGCTGTCAGCACCCAGGTCTGACGCTACATGTACTGGCAGCCCCCAGGAATTTGTCCCGAGACCTGGAAGCATGACAGAAGTTCCCTTGAGTGTCTCACCAGCGCACCGTCACCAGCTTGTTTTGGGCTGGCTGTCGCACAATGGTGAAACGGAATACGAATATAATTCCAATTAAGGAATTCGTAATATAATAGCAATAATTATTGTATTACTAAGACATTGAATCGAAATTGATCATTTAATCAACAGTTGATATTTTAAGCAGAACTTAATTTCAGTATAAAAATATAAGAAAAGGTTTTAGGGACGCGGAGGAAAAATTACGAAGAAATAACGAACATATTTCAAATTATAAAGAATAAATAAACACACACCATCACAGAACAGGGCAATACTGGGTAGTTCCAATGAAAGTATTTTTCCACAGTATAAAAGCATATAAAAGCACCATGTGTTATACATTATGTGACTGATTGGCAATGTTTAATGGTACTCCCACACCAGCAGAGCTATTGGAAAGGCGGGACTTCCTAAGCGCTAGACGCCGGGGAGAGATAGTGCGCCTCTCTTGATGTTCTTGTGGTTATATTTGCGCCCTGGCGAGCTTCGCGCATACCAGCACCATGACGCATCAGTCACACTGAAGGGCAAACACAACCTGCGCGACTCTGTTTCCAAGACTCGGAGCTGTGGATCAACTGCTTCTGATGTGTCCGGCAGAACTGCTTCGTAACGGAATGTAAAAGAAAGGATCGGGATATCTCGAGCAGCCCTGTAATTTTAGGGAGCTTATAGTACTGACGCAGGCGGCTAAATATGGATTTCGCCTGAGAGTAATCAGAGACGCAGGCGTGGAAACATACTTTATAACATAGATATCTGTGGATGGCAGAAGATATTTTTAACCACCATTATCATTCGGGTGGTATTTAAATAGCAGTCTTTAAATGCAGCTGTACTGCGGGGCGTCCGTCACCCTGGATTTTGTAATGGTTCCATACTGAGTCTTAAGGACCATTTGCCTGGAACCAACTGGAAAGTACTGAATCTACTGGAAACATGCCGGCCTTTTCATTTTACGAGACTGCCTCCGATGACCCGGCCTGCTTCGTTCCGAACGCGGAAATCATCATCTCCCTGCCAAGCGGAGTGGAAAGTCGGGTTCCCGTTCGCGTTGTGAGGGAGCCGCCCTCAGATCGCGCTCAGCTTTCCCCTAACACATACCGAATTCGGTATGAGGTCGTCAACGGGGAGAATCGTTACACCCTGGATCCCGAATCTCTGAATAACTTTCTCAGTCATGTGGAGCTGCTTGAAAAACAGAGGGAAATGGACCAGGCAGGGGGAACCAAGGTGTTTCCACCGGAGAGTTCGAATGACGCCGAATCTACTGCGTACTCCGCAGATGTGACCGAGAAGCGCAGCTGTGTCCCGCAGCCCGGCGAAGCGGAGCGCTGCATACCAATGAAGGGCTCTGTAAACAGTGCCGATCAGGTACAAAATACCCTGCAAGACGAATCCGAAAGAAATTACAAAGTGGTGAATTACTTAACAGAACTGGACAAACAGAACAAATACCTCAAAGAGAGGAATATGTACAGATTCCACATAATTCCGGACGGGAACTGCCTGTACAGGGCGGTGTGTAAAGCTGTTTATGGGGACCAGTCGAGACATGAGGAGCTGAGAGAGTATACTGTCCACCACATAGCCGATCACCTGGAGGAGTTTGGCCCCATCATTGAGGGGGACATTGGGGAGTTTATTATCGACGCCGCGCAGGACGGCGCCTGGGCCGGCTACCCCGAGCTGCTGGCGATGAGTCAGATGCTCAGGGTCAATATTCACCTCACCACGGGCGGAGGCCTGGGGAGTCCGACCGTGTCTACCATGGTGCATTACCTGGGCGAAGAAGACGCCTCCAAGCCCTCCATCTGGCTCAGCTGGCTCAGCAGCGGCCACTACGACGTTGTGTTTGACAGGTGTTTGGCCAACCCAGAATACGACAGCTGGTGCAGACAGATACAGGCGCAGAGGAAAAGGGACGAGGAAATGGCAAATTCAATAGCAACATGCTTATCCAAAATGTACATCGACTCCTGAATGTATATATGGGCACGTGTCTGTGTAAAATGACGAAACCAGTGGCACCTTAACAAAACGGATACACTTTTATCTATATCCCAGAATATAAATGTTATTTTAAGCTATTTATTTCATGACTATGTTCATTTTATATCACATAGCAAGATGTTTACGTTGCAACAACTGGATTATTGACTATTAATTTTGTAGTTTCGTATCAATATCGTTTGTATCTGACAGATGTCTAATAATCTGACCGTAAGAACATTAATAATCTTCGTGATAGGTAATGGTGAGTGAGCATGTTCTGCTGGGCCAAATAATTATTCTTTCTTTATTCGTTGTCTCAGTAAAGTTTTAGTCTTAGTATAGATTTGAAAATTGTGTGGTACGACTTTTCAGTTTGTTGTCATTTGTAAAGCCTTTGTTTTTTCCTTTTATAAAGCTTAGTAGCAGGAAATGTATATTAGCAAGCTAATACTTTTCAGATGATATCTCAAGTCTTCGGAATATAGTTAAAATTAATATGAATTCCGTGAAAACGAACAAAGCGTTAGGTTAATACATCGAAAAACATTAGTAGTCATTATCAACAATAACATGTATTACATTACTAATAATACAGTATCGTGGTGAGAGCTTTTCATGTAAAATAAAGCCATTTAGGTTTTAGTTCATAAATGTGTATGTCCGTTTTTAAAGAGACGGCTGTTATACGCGTAAAGCCGCGCTTATGTTTGACTTATCATCAATATCAGGGTTATAGTGTTGTTCAAATTCCCTTTAAACTGACGCATCAATTATTTTCGACCAATCAAAATATTTCTCCAAGTTGGCCTGCGGGAGTTAATCTGCTTGTGGCAATAAAAAATATTTGGTTACAGCTAGTGGCGAGTACACCATCTTCCAAGATGTAGCCTAAAACTGTTAGCTTATGTAACTTAAACGCCCGCAGATAATTGTGTTTCGTCGGAAAATAATCTAAAAACATTACCAACAAAACCTTGAAATTGTTATTGCGGTTTTATACAGTGTGGGGAAATCCAATTTAGGTTCACTTTATATGTAGCTACCATGCTTCATCCTATTATTCTCAAAGCCGATTGTTATTTCCCCCCAAAACTTTACATACATTAGACCAGCATAATCTTTCTGCGTCTCCTTTAAGTGGCATTATCTCTCCGGTGGTTTTAACAGCAGGCTATATTATCTCTAGATCTGAAATGCTCGCCGTCTAAATTATCAGTAGCTCTTGACAGATACTTGAGGTATGTTCACCCAGCCGCCAGTCCCAGAGGCAAACAGCAGGCGTTGCTTCTCCTGCTCTGTACGAGTCTGCCCTGGGGGGTAGCTTATGCAATATGGCGTTTTAATTAATCGTTTAGTCTGCCCTCAGGGCACGAAAGCTACAGCTTGCACTGTCTATCCACTTTTCACTGAATATTAAAGTTTCTTTAAGGGCGTAACTGAAAAAGCTTTTTCAGATTCTTTTAAATCTGCGCCAATAATACACTAATATTAAACCGAACTGTTGTATTTTTTCTGCTCAACAAGCAAAGAATCTGTAAGGAAATGTGCATTTTAAGCAACTGTATATAACGGAATGTATATTTATAACTGATACATACCAACATATCAGATCTCGTAAAAGTGTCAGATAGACAGTAAAATCCGGCAAAGTTTGCGGAGCTGGGCCGAGAGAGTGGAGAGCTTCAGAAAAAGAATTTAAGACCAGCAAAATCTGGAGTTTGAGTTAGTAAATCTCCCAGACATCCCAAAAAGTCCCATTAGCAACTTACACGTTCACGTGCATGGTTCCAACTACGGTACTTGCTAACCTTATTAGCAACTACGCTTTTGGGAAACGCACCCAGGTTTGAAATATTCTTCATATAAGGGAGCTATCGCGCTAAATTGAATTATCTTTTGGTAAAAAAAAGAATTGGTTTACTTTGCGAAATAGGGATGAAACTGAAAGAAATTATAAGACATTATATATCTCTTATTATACAAGAGTTCGAATTGTGTTTACTTAATTGGCGAAGAAGGGGGATAATAGTATTTGACGCTAATTGATTGTTTGCTATCTGTGGCTTTTCAGTGGTAGTGACGCAAATATGCTCCCTAAAGTTAAGTGATCTAATTGTAACTGGCAGCAAAAAGCTCCTTGACATTGTGTTATAATTTTGACAGCCAGACAAACGCTATAAAACACGTCCTGTTGCATTTAACCTTTACCATTACAGAGATTACTGCTTAGTTACCATTGTTGTTTTCGCTGTGAAAAGCCTAATATGCCCGTGGACATACACATAAGCAGGTCATATACAGGCCTACCGCGTGCTTAATGACATTTTAATAACAACTTTCCATTATTTCATTTCCGATAATCCTGACACATTTGGCCTGTTCCTGTATGACCGTCTTTTGCAATCGGATTTTAAAGAATTTAACACATATATTTTCTGCTGCCACCTTATGGTAGTGGGGAGATAAAAAAATAAGATTTAGTACTCTTTAAGACATCGATTTAATTAATGTGATGTATATTTCTTTCTTAGAAATAATCTCCACCTATTGATTTACACAGGTTAAATGAAGTGAGCTGTATGTTTGTCTGGCAGCTTTAAATTCAAACGAACAGACGATTAACGCATTAAAACCATCCCAGTTTCATCACAGAAATTTATTTATGTTTTAAGCTAATGTATGTTTTAAGGGAAAAAAGAAAAAGATGAAAAAGGCAAGATAAGGACAAAAATACAAACGTGAATTTGATTTCTTTACATGTGCTGCCACCCAGTGGTGCGAATTCTGTTAACATGCGGAATAAAATAATTAATTGTTTTACAACCTCTATTGTAAAATACACATCCTTAAGTTCAGCCTTATCCTATAATTAAATGATTTATATTTAATGCACAGATATTTTTCTTAATACTAACCTACCGAAATGATCAAAGAAGATTTGTAACATTTTTGGACCTATTGTGTTTTGGTTAATGTTAACAATGCTTATTAAATGGAAATAGCACTGACAGTACACAATAGTGACTGTCCCAGTCTCTGACCTCCAGTGGAAATGAGGTCAGCACACTGTGTGCAGGTTTAAACGCTAAACACTAAAGTCACAAATGGGCCATCAGCCAAGTATTTGAGACATGTTCAGCTGTGGCTGGCTGGAAGATGTTAATTACAGAGCACTTCTGCACAGCAAGGAAAACTGAATTATCACGTGTTTTGATTGTATGGTTCTGGATCTTTGTGTTAGAGTTTTAATCCAAATCACCTTTTTTCGGTCACTGTGATAACGAGAAGAGCCATCTTAGCACGTTTTCCCTGACACACCACCCTTTTGTTGCGTCCCATGAGGTGAAGCGTCAGGTAAAAATGGTGAAATATGCTAGCAAAGTGGATTAACTGAGCGTATGGCCCGCCGACGCGGCGCTGAAACACACCACAGGCACGCTGTAACCTTGGCTTTTAACATGGGTGGTAAATTAACCCTGTGGGATCCAGACAAACAGAAAAGTAGGCCAGATTGCAATAGAAAATAAAAGCAAACCAAGCCCTCACCCCCCGTGAAGAGATTAGCAAATGTGCCCATATGCAAATAAATAAAGTAATTAATTAATGTGGAGGGCAGTGAAGCGTCTGACGAGATGGCTTATCATTACGGGCGCATATGGGTTAACTGGGAGAAGGGGAGTTCTGACCCATAAGAATCAGTTGTGTTACACTGGGTCACTATTGCACAAGAGGCTGGACATGCTGGTGGGAAACATCGCTGTTTTGTGTTTATGCGAAAGGGCTTGAGGGCTGTGTATGGTTTTCAAAATATATTTCCAGTTTGTCCTCTAGAGGGCGCCAGAGGTACAGAGTCACTGACAGCTGTCTGTGTATAGAGACGATTTTTGGGTATTTAAGTCCTGATTAGGGAACAAGTCAAAGGGACATGGTGATGCACGGTAATGCAAAGAATCAGACAGCGGAGAAAATAATGGAGGAGGAGAGAGATGTGTTTGATATTTCATGGGACAAAATGCCACTGTGTGAGATAGGAAATTCCCAGATGGAAGCTGTCATTTTATATGACAGCGTCTCATAGCCTCGGTTTATATACATGGTGTCAAGAGGTGGAAGACCTTCGGGTTGACGAGAACATAGTTCCCATGCACTCACATGGGCTCCCCTGGTCCGAGCTTAGTTGGACGAATCACAGATATACAGAATGATGGCGATATCAAGCTTACCAGCAGGTTCTACCGGGCGTTCTCTGCCACTCTCAAAAAGAGAAAGGCTCTTCATCTTCTACACGAGACAGGAATAATCTTCATGTACTCCTTCGGGTGCAACGAGTACATCATGAGAATCTGGCTTCTGGTTTATCGTGAAGATTGGAACAAGATGGTGAAACTCAGCTGGGTTCAATCCCTGACAGACAACTTTGAGCAACAGCCAGTGATGTTAGCGTAGAGCTCACAGGGGAAAATATGCATAAACATTTGGTAGCACAAAAAGAAGCACCTGGCTTGAAAGTGCAAGACATTCATGGCACCCAGCAGCGGCACCTTGAAATTCCCCGCTTTATACAAGAATTACAGTTGCTGAAAGATAAAAACTGTATTCCACTGGCTGAAGATGAACTACGGCAAGGACATTTGCCTCCTATTCAAAAACAAATGTGGTGTCAGCCATCTAATTTTCATAGCTTTATGCTCTGAAGGTGTTTAGCCAAAATATGTGGAATGCCTGTATCTCGCACATAAATCGATGCCTTAGCATGTAGGTCACTCTGATGACGACCTTAGCGAACCCATTAAGGCACAATGTAAAATTATTATCCCACAGTGGTTTGTGTGACCTTACAAAAATGCAAATTATCACCTACACTGGCTTCATTAATGTTTCGTCACTCCGTCGATGCGTTCTTTTGCTTTCACCTGTGTGTGATTTACCTTGATGTAACAATCTAGCATCAGGAGGAACTAGAACCAGACTGCGGCCAGTATTCTGGGCTGTTTAAAAAGTTCAGTGACGAGTGACATCCGATGCGTTTGTGACTCAGCCTCACAGGGAAGCATCAGGAGTCATCGGAGAGGGATTCTTTGCCGGGAGTGCGGTTAAGTAATGCCATTCGTGCGTGTCATTGAGTCGACTTTACAAAGCAGGTGATTTTCCAGTATGACCTTTTTCTTTTGATGTTTACCTGCAGAGGAGGCAGGGAGTTCGGGAGCTGAATTCCTCCATGATACATTTATTATGTATAATAACTGATACCATGTGGTTCCAGAATGAAAAGCCAAGACACCTGGCCTGCCTAACTGAAATAACATGTTTGGTGCTCGAGGGTTTGCCAGCAAAATCCCGATTCATTCCTCTCAAAAGGATGAAGGACACAAATTGAGTACATCTTTGCATGTTTTTTGCGTTTTCTTAGTTCATCATAAGAGTGGATGTTTGTATGTAACCGTACAGGACATTTTACAAACTGATGTAAAACCTGTGAACTCCTGATAGTGTAACAGAGATCCTGTTTTATCCATTTGAAGACACCAGACTAACATGTCACTCATCCGGTTTAAATAAACCTCAGAAATCATCTGTGTTTTCTTCCTTATGACAAAAAATGATTTTGTTTTCCCTGTGCAATATGAAAGAGGCACTATCTCAAGATCTTTGCAGCTATCAGCAGATATGTGGGGGCTGAAGCTATAACTGAGGTCAGCTTGCTTGAGCTTTGGTAAAATCAGGCAGGGCTCTCTGTGCTTGCAGGACTCTGCTGTGGTTCAGTCTCACTGTGTTTTATTGCAGAAGGCTCTTGTTGTAGATCGAATGCTTGACTCATTAACTCATCTCCAGGTCTGTCAGAAGAGAACATTTACCAGGACTTTGTGCATTGAAGTAAGAAATGTCAGTGTTCATAGTACAGTCGCGATATTTCATTCATCCCTAGGGATACTGTCTTTCTGCCTACCCCGTCTTACTCTCCATGAGACACACAGATAGAACAGGCTCACCCAGTGTCCAGCACCCTTGGAGCAATTAAGATTCTCCCTCAAGGGCCCAAAAGTGGCATCACTCTGTCAGCCGTGGGATTCAAACTAATAACCTTCTGATTACAGGCAAGAGTAGGGTGACCACCTAATCCATGTCTGGAGGGACACTATGAGGGTTTGTAAACTACCATTTCAATGAAAAGGAACTGGATTTCACTTAAGCACCGAGTTCTTGCCGTGTGCTGATTGGTCAGTCTCATATAATCATGCATGTGTCACTAACGTTAATGCGAAAGAGCTGGATGAGTTTTTCAATCAAGGAAACAAACCAGTAAAAGTACAAGACGAACCAAACAATTTAGCCGAGCACTGGGCCTTTCGGTTTTAAAGCAGTTTGTAAAACCTGAAGTAGCTTATAGTGTCCCCCCCTCCCAATCATGGATTAACTGGTCATCCTGGGCAGGAGTCTTAGCCTGCTGAGCTGCACACCACCCTCACCTCAGCTTGTGACATCACTGAGCCTTCTTGACATAAAAAGCACAAAGGTGAAGGAAATTAGAGCTGGCGGTTTAGGGTAGTCAGCCGATGTTTGAGCATTCGACATTTTGATTTCATAAGGTATCCAAGCTCGTATTCAACAAAATGAACTGGAAACTTCCTCCTCAATCTAGATGCTGATTTGACATGTGCTTGAGCGGTACTGGGTGGCCACTGGGAGATCTTTCCACATCATGTTCTTGACGCAGTGGTGCTCTTTCCCAGGTCATGCCTGTCCACATCTTTCTACTCTGAGACTCGAGTGTGCGGACATCTTGTGGTTTTTCCTTCCCCACCAAATCAGGAGTCAGGAGCTACTTGTGTAGAATTCCAAAGTCAGTCTTTATTGCAACAATGTAGCTTAGAACTAAGGCTGGACACTCCGTGGATGTGGCAAGCCTCGGTCATTTCAGTTGGCGACATGTTGCTTAGCTACAGTGCTGATTATATTTTTGGCTTTCAACATATCGATGAGCTACAGAGCTGCTGGGGGCAAAAACATACTTATATGATCACATCGTCCAACAGCAATTGGCATGCATTCTCTAACAGTTACAAAGTTACATTATGGTCTACAGGTTACATCTTTGTAGTATTGTCCTAAGGATTACATTCTCTAAGTGTCATACAGTGTAATATTCCATAATCTCTGGAAGATCTCCAGTTTCTTCACAAGAACATCTGTCTCTTGCAGGTACATGGATGCATGCGCATTTTTCTGTGGACTGAAGATGTGGTTCTGAGCATTTGTGATTGCAACATTGTTCCAAAAACACTTATAATGTAGACAATTCTAACTACTCATCCAGCTATCCATCCATGCATCTTTCAACTGCTTATTATGATGGGAGCACACTGGACGGGATGCCAGTAACTAATCAACATTACATCATTTTTAAGCTGTCAATTATAACTCAATATAAAATTGAATAGACAATTGAATTAACATAAAATACACATTTGGCAGAGTAAGCAATGATAATTAGTGCCACCTAAGGCGATCCTCGTTAACAGGGAACCTACAGGTCACTGAATAATTGCTCCTTGTCTCACATTCCAGTGGTGAGCAGCTTTCGCACACAGGCCGACCTCACGCTACATCACACACGCTCACACACACCTGAGGAATGCAGCTCATTTCCTCCCCAGCACTGTCGAGCTACGCACCAGGCAATCCATCAGCTCAGGGGGCGTGGGGCTGCCGGCTGGGGGTGTCATCACATGTTGAAAACTTCCGTCGGCTCCCGCCAACTAGATGTGAGGCTAGCCATTCTGATCAAGCAAAAAGTAAGTGGATCAAAGTCTGATGGTTCCAAGCAGAACTGATCTAGGATGTTCATTCAGCTGGATGTTTACTATAGCAGTTTAGGTTGAGGGAACATCAACAATTCGCCACCTGCTGTCTTGGTGGCCAAATGACCTCTTTAAGCAATAGATAAGACTGTAAATATTTAGCCCCATTGAAAGTACTATTCTGTACTTATTCTGTGATCACATGATTTACATTAGCCCCCCCTGAGCAGGTGTCTGAGCAGTTTGCCTTTTTTTCTGGAGAGGGCTCAACGATTCATGGTCACACTTCAACATGGTATTGGTCTAAAGTGAGATGAGGACAATCACCTGGACGTTGAAGTCACATTTTCCATCCAGAGCACACCCATAAGGACATCTTAAAAACAGTAGACCAATCTTGCTGGTTGGGTATTGCTGGATACATTTTTCCTGTTGTTAAAATATAATAAATTAGCTGGTGTGAATATGACTGTAGTTTCATTACCTGGGGGGGGGGGATTTCTATCAACAATTTCTGTTTTTGCTTTGATCCAAAATGGTTCAGCGTTTTCATGTGCGGCCTTTTGTTCCTGAATGAGTAATGACAGAACTAATTCAAGATGGGGGAAAAAAACAAGGGCAAACTTGTTCTCAGTCTTTAGATGTGGGAATAGCCATGTGGGATGGGGGTGGGCAGGCGGGGGTTCAGTGTCAGAAGCAGCAGAGATTAGTCAGGGCAGCCTAGCCATTCGCGGTACACGTTCCTGTACCGCATTTTGGTATGATCTTAGGATGAACCCCTTTGATGTCACTACCTCCGCGATCTTAGGTGGCCTGGGAATGAACTTCACTGTTTACTGTAAACAGACGAAGCTGTTGAGATTCCTTTTGTTTGGAGCTGACTGGTGCTGCCTTTTTGGATGTCACCCTGTAAACAGAACTGTTTACTTAGGACTTGACCTTCCAACAGACGAACCATATTTGTTTCAGGCTATGTTAGTCACATGTAATTATCGAATTTAACAGACTGAAAATGTTTGCATGTATTTAGCCTGTTACCTGACACTGTTATCCTAACATAAATAGCTCAGTGTTTCACTGTTTAATCATTTACACCTGAAAAATAACAGGATTCCTCCTTCAATCCACACAAATACCGCCTTATTTGGAGATGAAATCTACATGGGCCATCCGCCGGTGTGACTGTGGAGAGACATAGAAAGCAGTTTAGGTATCTCATTACAGACAACCTTTATATAGCACAGTTTGGTTATCAGTTAAAAGTAAAGAGGGGGTTTTGTCTGGTATATGTTCTGATGGTCTAGAGAACTTTTTGTTTGACTTTAGAAGAAGATGAATGAAGTAATATTACATTTACTGTTAAATATGTGGATAAACGGGGCGGGTATAGTCAGCATAATGACATGCGAATTAGATTATAAACATATAAAAATAACTGTTCTGTCATGAAAGCCACATACACCACCACAAAAGGCACACAAACGTCTATACATATTGCCTTCCATCCATCTATCCATCCATCCATCCTTAGTAGTTCTTTGTCCTTAGTAGTGGTGTGACAGTCAAGGGAATCATGGGGGATTGGAGCAGGATTCACCCTGATCGGGATGTTAACATCTCTGTGGGGAATAATCACTCCCTGGCTTTCAACTTCTCACTTCAAACACAGGCCATCAACTGTAGTTCTACCCACTGAATAACACCAACGACGACGATCATCAAATGGCCAGAGCACTTAAGATGTCGTTTTTGGCTCCACAGACCCATCTTTCAAAGGAGGCTGCGGAAAGCACATACTTATAATTCAGAATCAATTTACCCACAAGCCATTGCTAGGCATTAAACCCCTCCCTGTTGTCTGGGCGTCTCCACCACATCTGAAGGAAAGATTGCTGTTTGAGTCCGTGCATCACAAGTTTCTCTTCGGGTCGTCTATTTAGCTATGTTCATTTTGTACACACTCTTTCCCAGGGTGACCTACAAACCTAGAAATGACACAACACAGAAAGAATACAAAGCATACAGAGTCACATGGGCAGGTAGCCATAGTCACATGGGCAGGTAACCATAATCACATGATCCATAAAGGCTGATTTTTACTTCTATGTCAAATTGATTCCGTAAGTACACCGTAGCCAGGGGCCCTGCCCCATAACCTTCGCCGCAGCCTGACAGGCACCTTCCCAGAAATGTAACTACATGTTGCAGTGATGCAGACTGCAAGAACTGTGACTGGTCTGCTTGGTAGCATTTGTTTTTGTATGGGAGCAAATTGCACTGCAAATACATTTCACTGCATGTCGTACTATGTATGATGGTGCATGTGACATAAAATTCGAATTTGAATTTGAAAGCATACATCCCAGATGTACTTATATCACTGATTGAACCTGAAACGCTATTTATATCTAGCATTAAATAACCCACCCTAGGCATTGTAACAACAGGTCTACAAAACACTCAGGATGACAGCGCCGATTTCCCTTATGCTGATAAGTTTTTTTGCACTTTACAAGACTATGAAGAAAGTAAAAAGTAGTATAGACACTAACTTCAGTAGGGAAATGCATTAAAAGTTTGTAGCAGCATATATACAAACAGGAATCGATAAATTGATACTTTGTTAAATGTTCTTCGTGTTGTTTCAGTTATGTGATGCAACAATCACGCAGGCTGGGAAGGCAATACATGCAACATAGAAAACTTTGTATCACCTAGTGTTTTGCTGGTATAATTGCTGAGCGACACAAACACACCAGCACACAAGTGTAAATGCTCGCAACAGCATTGGCCACTTGCGTAGGCTCAACACAGAAGTACGTCATACTTAATTGAACCGCACTGATAGGATCACAGCCCACAGTGTTCTGCACATTCTGTGGCCTGAGTGCTGAAACATCAAGAGGTCATATGATCCCAGAGACAGTAAGATAAAAAGCCACACAGTGCCACCCTCTGAAAAGTGGACATGGAGCGAGATATAGAAGCAGAATATTTCCTGCTGACAGCATTTAGGGGATCTGAACTGATGTTGGGGGATAATGAAGCTGTGAAACTCACCATGTTTCGGATTAATATGAAGCAGTCAATAGGTGGCTCAACCAGATAGGAAAACAAAGTAACCAATGGGAAGTGGGTTAAACCACTCTGCGAGGATGGTGGGGGTCAAATGCTTGTTGCTTTCTTCAGTACTTTCAGCAGACACTCGCAATTCCTCAGGGTGTCACTCACCTCGACTGTATTCTGGCACCGCTGACCCAAATTCTGGAATAATGGAGCAAAGCCAAAGACAAACAGAAGGATAAGACTGACTTTGTGGGTGTGTGGCCAGAAAGCATTTCAGTCTGCTGCTTTCCGGCCACAGAATCTCATAATAATTGCACAAGCTTTGTGAGAGGCTGAAAGGCATGATAATCACTTTAAGTGCATGCAAAAATGTTGATGCGAATGTTGCAAGATTAAGTCTGGACCCAGTGCTGCCCTGCCAACCAGCGTCCAACCCAGAGGTTTTCTCATTTCTCCAGGAACATCCGTGTTATGTTTATGTAGATGTGGTTGGGTGTTTGGCTGGACGTGGTCGTGGAATGACTGCCCTCATGTCTGGGCTCTCGAGGCCGATGGACGTCACTGGGATGGGGGACTTAGGGCCCGACAAGCCGAGTGGTTTGTTTGCTTTCATCCTTGCTGAGTATAATTAATTAGCCTTAATTAGCTCTGGTCTGAACGAATTCACCAAATCAAATCGCAAGCAATCATAAATTAGCTGAAGACTTTATATTGTTCTGATTTGTTGAAATTAATGTGTTTTACATGAGGAATATATGTAAGGATGAAATGGAAAACAAAATATATTAAAGTAGATATTATTTCAGTTATTTACATATTTACATCCTGCTACCACCTTGCCTTGGAAAGGGTGCAACGTAGTGCTACGAGAATGATTCCTGGTCTTAGAGGAATGTCGTATGAGGAGAGGTTAGCTGAGCTGAATCTGTTTAGCCTCGA
>JAODLD010000088.1:12517074-12546821 GCA_026781065.1 Mormyrops boulengeri | reverse complement strand
ACGCGCATTCTTCTTTTTTTTTTTTCTCCATCTGCCTCTTGGTCCCCCCCCCCCCCCCCCCCCCCACACACACACACACCAGACAGAAAACTGCAAGAGTGATGTGATACAATTCGCAAAGGTGGAGGCTTCAAATAGCACCCGGGCCCCGCCAGAGTCTCCCCACCCGGCCAGCAGATTATGATTGATTTGTTTGTGACAGATCGTAGGAAGCAGTCATTGATTTCTCAATGTTTTATCCCAAAAATTATTTACAGTTGTAACCGTGGGGAGGTATTTCCACGGACTGTCAACGCTTGAAAGGCCGGGATAATATTCCCTGGTCCATGACAAGACAAATTACCTGTAATGAGCACACTAGCTGAAGGGTGTACTTTTATTTTAGAATAAGTCAATAACCCCAGTGACTAAACGAATATTGATTCGGCATAATGAAGCCTGAGTAATGTGAAAATGAGCTCTTCAAAGGGCCCAATGAAGAGACCCTCCTCGGCACATTACAGAAGCCGCGCCGGCTCCCTCCGCGGCTGCCGTGTGAAATGGTGCAGATTGTGGCCGAGTCATTAGCGGCACCGCTATCACGTCTTAGCGTGAAAGCCACAGATGGGGTTGGAAGATGAGAGATGCTGCGTTAGCCGGTGGATAACCCTCCTCCTCCCCCCAGCCCCTGCTGCCGCGGCACGTACGCACGCCGACACACTTTGGCCACCGGGGCGCGCTCTGCGTTTTAATCCGCTGTGAAACCCTTTCTTGGGTCTTCCTTGCAAGCAATTTGCTGCCCTGAAATTGATTTGATTTTTTTCCCCTTCTTTAGCTGCATAAGCAAACAATCGTGCTGAATGGGGTAGTGATATCAGCCGGGGGTTTCATTTCACGCTGAGGTGCAGAAAACGGTGAGGAAAAGGAGAATGTCATGGCAGGCAGTGGAGTTAGATACTGCCGTGGCTGGTTCTGAGGCGTACACATCCCTGCTAGTGGCGTGTCTGGGTTTCCTATTAATGGCTGGTTATTAGGCAGTCGATTTGTGTAAAGCCTGCAGAAATGGACCTTATCACATGGCAGAAAACGGTGGAGGGTTTGGATCAGGCAGGCAGGTGGGCAGCAGGGAGATCTTCTATCTTCCTGGGACTCATCTGTCAATCAGCTATCCTCCCTCAGTCAGGCTCCACCCTTTTGAAACTAGAGTCGGTGATTTCAGTGGTGAAGGTCAGAGCCGGTCAGCACTGTAGAAGACATAGATGGCCTACCTAGGGCTCCATCTTCTGAAAGGACGTCAACTTAGCACATCGTCGTTGGTGAAATCTGGTGCTACAATGGCATTGACTACCACTGGGTGATGGGAAAGTGTGCATTTTACACTGTATTAAATACTAACTATAATGCAGTACCGGTCAAAAATTTAGTGCTCCCACTTGAAACCATAATGTTTTTATAATGTCACAATTGCTGTTAATTAGCAAGTCATTAGTCAGTCTTATGGACTAATGAGTGAAAATTTGATAAATCTGGGTCCAACCACTTTGTCTTGCATCCTCTCTGCATCTTACAAAGACATAGTGGTTGGACCCAAATACTTCACCTTTTGGCTGGCATGTGCAGGATCCACTGTCAAGCATATAGGAGAAGGTGTTACGGTTGCTTTGCAGGTGACAAGGATGGTTATCTTTGCCATGGATTTAGTAATGTCGCCCAGCATGGCTATCAACTTCCATAACAAAAGCCAGTCCATGAGGATTGTTGGGCAGTCCTTCAGCCTTCAGGAACATTTTAACCTAAAACATGCCACAAAATTGTGCGTGAACTATCTGGGGAAGAAGGAAAGCAATGGACATCTCAAAGTAATGACCTGGCTTTCCCAGTATACTGACCCCTATCTCTCAGAACTTGTGCAACGTAACCCACAAGCATTCCTGCATCTCCATATCTGGCAACCCACGAGCATCCTACATCTCTGTATCTGGCAACCCACGAGCATCCTACATCTCTGCTGTAGAAGAACTGGGAAGACTGCTGAACCTCGTAAACGTGTTAGCCTTGATTTAGAGATAACTGTTATTACTGCTTTTTGCACTCATGCACAGTATTTTTATGCATATTATGTTTATAATATATAAGAAATAAGTCTTTACAGAAAAAAATGTGATGTAAAAGATTATGAAGAAGCCTAATATCCCACCTAGTATCCATCAAGTGCTTTCAAACCTTGGACTGGTTATGTGCCAGTAGTGTCCATGTCATGTTCATGGTACATAGATTCAATGCCCATATATACACTTTTTATTTTCTTTTCAGCTCATCTGCTGACATGAGCCTTTATATTTCCTTTTGAACGAAATAGCACATTTATATTTAACTGCTCAGCTGACACTTAGCTGTCACCGGTGTCGTTTTCCGATTGTGGAGCTGCACCACGACTAACCGTCTTTCCCGCGATGATCCGTGAAGCTTTTGGCTCCGCTCTATGCTCGGATGCTGGGAACCGTCCGGCTCAGACGCTTTCCCACTAGACTCTCACGACATCACTATCTCTGCTTAAATCAACCTTATATAAGTCATATAGTTTATAAATGTCCTCTTGAGGGTGCCAGCTTTCAGTGAACATTGGAAAAAAATATAGTCTAGTTATTCCAATTAGATATTAATATTTTAAAAATTGAGAAAATGCTTAATATTTGCAGTGTACAGCCCATAATATTCCAGAGATTTATAGTTAGATGTGCTATAAAGTTTGAGAATTAAAAATCCAATACTTTTTGTAGAGTTGACCCCAGATAATGAGATTGCTAGGTAATTTTCACATATTAATGGCATTAACAAGAGAGGATTGAGGGGTCAGTTTTCAAATCAGTCATGGGTGTAAATTATGGGGAGATGGGGGGTGGGGGTTGCAATCCCCCCAATAATCAAAACCAGCCAACACAACCCCTTTGACCCCCTTAAATGGGTTGAGGTGTCAACGCCCCCCCCACCCCCACCAGTTGCAATGCCGATAAATAACACTTATTCTGTGTCAGCTGCACACAACACAATGTGACATGATGTAGCAAAATATTAGTACTATAGTAATTAAGCCTTTGAATAGTAATAATTTGCCATTCATACATATGTGAGTAAAAGTAAGTAGGGTTAGGGTTTTTGCATACCCCATCAAGCTGTCTTACGAGAAATCCATATAAACAGGTATGATGAAAGCTTGAGGCCGGAGCCCGTTTTTCTGGGGCCCCTTGAGCAGTCTTGGGGTCAAGAGCCCAACAATCTAGTCCAATGACCATGGCTTTTTATTTACAATCAACAGCCACTTCTAAGAGAGCTCCTCTCCTCATTTGTCCTGCCTTGTTTGCTCTTGGCACGGCGGTGAAGGAATAGCACACGCCCATAAAGGCAACACTCAGCTTTCCTGCAGAGATTTGGCGTTGAAGCAGTAGAGTAGAGAATTTGGGAATGAGTGAGGCACCACTGAACTGACATTAGGGAACCGGGTCGTAAGGAGCCTTTGTGCCGAATCCCAGAATGCACTTATGACAAAGTCTTGAAATCATGGAAACCCTGGTGATGAAAACCCATCAGAACCCAAGGATTCCTTCCCGCCTGCCCAATACTGACCTGGGGACCCAAAGCTGGATCATCTCAGGGTCCCATTTAATCTCAGGTGACACTTTGTCCAGCGAGGACATCCAGTTCCCCACTTGCAGACAGACAGATGTGGTGGATTGTACAATGAGTCTGTTCTTTCTCATATCGCCTAATTGCAGGGGAACGTCTCCCAGACAGTGGACGGCCTGGGTGTTGAAAACAAAGGGGACCCTCTCTGGGCGGAAGGACATGGTAAACATCACGATGGCCCCGCTCACCGCAGCTACATCAAGTGCGTCCTATGAATAAAGCACGTATCTCCGGAACCGGTAGCATAATGAGAAGCGACCCAGACCGATAAAACAAGAACTGCCTTTGAACTTTTAAGGTAAGTTATTTGAATATGTTTCAGAAAAAATACTCAGCTATTAAGTTGAAGGAAGCATAAATTTGTAAGCTATATAATACTCTTTGAAAGGCTCTGAATAAACTGAACTCTCACATTTCATCTGGGGTAATGTCATGAGCCAGAAGATGTAGTGTGAGCCATTCCTCCCCCCTCCCAAGATGGGAAAGTGCTAATTAAAGGAACCTGTGTTTGGGGAAGTGTCCCCCTCCAGCCCCCATTTTGAGGGGTGCTGGGCTTTTGTGAGGCAGTGTTTTTGTTTTCCCTGATGAGCCTTTCATGCCGTATCCTCTTACCTTTGTACTCTCAGCAGCTATGTTTCATAAACACCAGGCGGAAAACATCCTCTCCCGTTTGAAATTTAGATCGCCCGCTCTCGGCTCCCCACATTCCTGGCGTGCTCTGCATCCATTCTGCACCTCCTCAACCCAACGTATTAGATTTCCTTAAACATCTCCGCTGCTCCTAAGTGACTGTGCACCCTGCGCCTGTCACGTACGAACATGGCGTTCTTCTACAGTCTCCCCCAGTAATTATGCACCCAGCTGTCCCTGTTACACTCTTGGTCAATGGAAATGCTTGAGGTAGACCTAAGAAAAACCTGCTAATTAACTGGAGGGGGTACCAACGTATGTCCTGCAGGCATTATGTTCAGTAAACTATCTTTGGTCTATTTGTGTACTTTCTACTTTCCTATTTGGACATTACTTTTTCATTGTCAAATTTACTGTTTAATTGAATAAAGTAGTTTTATTATTCTTTAAAAAAAAATGAACAGATTCAAGTTCAACATCATTTTGGAGGTTTGTGGGTAAGAGGAAGTTCCCCAGGTGACAAACTCCTCCCCCTTCCCCCAAGCTGATGCTGTGACTGGTGGGACTGAAGGCGTGTCCCTGTGATTGCTGTAGTTCAGGATGGAGATGGGTGTTTGCGCCACCTTACACCAGGTTATGGCAGCACGCCGGATTGGGATGGTTTCAGGTAGCACCCCCCGATAAATCTCAGAAAGGCCCCCTCTACTATTTCTGATTCTAATGACTTATACGTGTGGCTTTTCTCCCCTAGACGAGCCAGGCATGGTGTTGAAAGCCGCAGTCACTTGTGAGCAGTTCATCGCTTAATCTTGGGGCCTCCCTGGCCCTTGTCGGCCTCCATATTCACTGCATTCCCCCCCCACAGCGGGCTGGTCACCTGCCATGAGTGTGGGGTGAAGGTAAGTAAAAAGGCAGCCATGCTGGAGTTAGCAGGGAGTCTGACAAGGAAAAATAAATGAAAATAAAGAGGTTTGGAGTCACTGAACCAGCGACTGTGATGGCGACACATGCCATATGTGCTTCTTCCTGAATGACGACCCCCTACAGTATGAGTCAGCAAAGACCGAGTAGTGAGTTAACGGTAATAACAGCCCCCTCCCTCCATGACAAGAGTGTCCGGTCGTGAGCATCCCGTCGCTGGCCGCGCTGAGCTGGACTGAATTTGTTTGTGGGGTTCGGTTGTAACAGGCCGCCATGGCTAATCACTCTCTGGGCAGCGTGGCATGTAATTACTCTGCCCAAACGCTGGCTTTTCACAGATTAGCGCTGCGTGGCCTGACCTGCACCTTCCCGTCTTTCGTCGCCACAAACCCCAACCCCTCCCCCCCCCGCCCCAGCTCACAACCCCCCCTTGAGGTCATGTGGACGGAGAAGTTAAGCTTCTCCCCTTATTTTGAAAACTCCCCCATATTTCGGTGCATCAGGGCTGGGGCCCCGTTTCCGGCCGTTAACCGGCTTTTTGAAACCAGACCCGGGCTGAGGTCTGCTATGGCCTTATTGAGAATGCTGAGATGGCATACATCAGTGCACTCTGCAAACGTCCCCCCCAAACTGAATAGGATTCTGCAAAGGCTTCTGCAGAGCTAACAGTCAGAGGCAAGCGTGCGCGCACACACAGAGCAGACTGAACCTGGCCGCGTGAGTATCTCCGCAAAGACCCACTGAATCCCCCGTTTAAATAAATAACCGTGCAGGGCATTCCTCTGCTGCCGACCTGGGGTCAGATTTTCCAGTTTAAGCTTGACGCGTGAATGATTCTGCGGTATGGGATGATAAGCGCTTAAAGCACCTTGATTTAAGGTAAACAAATCGAGCATGCAGGAAGTCTGACTTTAACAGTGCGCCAGCTGTCATTTATAATACAAATTAAAACGTGAACTTTCATCACTCGCTATGATATCATTTTTAACTGTTTCCCCTTAATATTATAAATGGTTGCACGTATATAGAGTATTGTTTTTTTATCTTTCCTGCTAGGATTTGTGGGGACAGATTTAAACAAGTTTCGAAAAGGTAGAAGGATTCTTTAACTGAGTAACGCGATAAGCTGCAGCAGTAGTGAATGATCGATCTCCTGAATTCATGGTTCTGTTATCTAAGTAAACTAGCATGTGTTTACCAGCAGTCTTTCGCAATGCTTTTATAAGGGCTAGATTAAATGCGCAAAGCCGTGCGCCGTTTTAATATGATTTTAGGGACGCAGGTTTTAAAATGACTTAAGACGTTTGAAAGGAACATGAGCCCAGCAGGTGGGTTAGCGTAGACGCTTACGAGGCTCTGCTTCAGTTTCTTACTGAGCGTGAAGATAAACATCCTGACTGCCTACAAACGAGCATTTGTGTTTTACACGAACACATCCATATGGACTTATACTTTAAAAGTTCGGTGGATTTTGTGTCTATCTCATCAAGTTGTCTAACTAGCGCGGTTTATAACATTATGGCCCACAAGAACAAGGTTTATGTAGGATTAAGATATGAAGAATCTTGTACAAAAAGATAATGATATTTTTAAACGATGTATTAAATAATACTATTAAGTAATGGTAAAGGTAGTAGTTTGCGGGAATGCGTTTTCAAAAAATATATACGTTTGCGTGCCGAATCTTTTTGAGATGTTTTTCAAGAAAACTCAGATTTCAATTTTAAAGTAGTGACTTTTAGTGACGTGATTTCGGACAAATGGATGCCTTATCTAAGTCATATATCCTGGTAGCTCAACACCTAGAACATTTGGTGTTGAACATTTGGCGGCGAGTTTTTCAATTTATTTCTTATTTTGTTATCTTTTTTCGATAGGTATAGAAAATGGATGGATTGTGAATGTGCAGTTCTTTACTGTCCTTAATTCCTTGCATCACATTCCATCCACGAACCCACCCTTTGGTATGACTTAGCCTCGTTGAATATTAACGGTGGACCGCTGTCTGGGAATCTGAGATTTTAATGGGTTGGCACGCTAATATGTAAGTAGCACCATATTAGTGGGTTGTGTCTCTGGAAAGTTTCCTTCGAGAGTTCTCCATTTATGGAAATTGTCAGAAACCGCGTGGACGTTTAATGACCTTTTCCAAATGCTTTACTGTTGGGAAAAAGCTGAAGATTAAATAATGCAACTTTTAAGTTTATGTCCCGCTCCACAAACTGTGCCTTTCTGCATATGCTGTATATTTTAAATGCCATGTAAATACTCGGTTCTGGTTAAACTGCCGATTTTGGCTGGACCCGAGACCTATATTCGCATCTGGTAGCGTAAGGACTTCGAAACGCGTCTCAGGAAAGTTTTCAGTCAAACATTTTTTATGGTGAAGCCAGTTTAACTGCACTTTTCTGTCTCAGTAGCCTGAAAAAACGTTAAAGGAACTTAAACCTGCTATGATACATTTCAGGGAGACCATAAACGAGCCAATGGCCTCTTTTACGCAGTAATTTTATTTAACGATCCTCACAAATCATCATAATTAAGCTGATTCCCGTTTTTCCACAGACAAGAGCTAGGACGTGTATACCTTACAATGTATTCTTATTGTGATGCAGGGATACGATCTGATTTACACTTACACAGTGACTTTCTGTTTTATCAGCGTGCAAAATCACACGTGCCTGATAAATTCCTTTACGCTCCCTTTGCGTGTGGGTCATCGCAAAGCAAGATACTGATCCGCTGCCCGGGAAGCATATTAGGCCCTATTTGAATGTATTATATACAATGGAAATAACATTCTGTACAGTTTAATGAGAAAAAAAATCGGTTGTGATTCTGGTGTACAAAGTAACTTTTCCATTATACCCGCTGTCACAATGTCACACGTCAAACTCACAAAGATAAACAATTTACTGTGATCTCGTTATATATGAATCTGCTTTTTAAGCACGCCGTCAATTTCTGTTTAATTTTGAAACGTTTTTTTTTTCTATTTATAAGTTATGTACTGGCAAATGTTTACGTTGCCAAAATACACTGCAGGGATTGTTAATTTAGGTCCTTAGTAGTTTAAACAGAGGACCGTACTGGAGAGATGGCCTTAAGTAAACAAAGGGCTCGAATGGTAGGGTAATAAAGTGCTGAAGTACCCCCGATATAATAACTGTGCAGAGAAAACTCTGAAGGGTAACTCTGCAGGGACGCGCCAATATTTCTTTTAAACCTTTAATGTATGATAAGGCAAAAACCATGACCAGGAACACCTCTGCAGCGTTACACGTCTTATTTCCTAAAGACTTCGCTGACATGACAAATAGATCTTCTCCTCACCAATTGGCCTGTGTTTACATCAATAACCTTAACAACATCCATCACCGCAGACCACAATACCAATCTGTCACTCTGCCAGCACTATAACTGCGCTAACACTTAAGCGAAATCGCAAGAGGAGTTCCGTGAGTGTACTAGCATTTGCTATCAAATGTGGTTTAAGTCCCGTTAACTGCAAAAACTATAATATTTCGTTCCACTTTTTCAAAGTGTCCAGTAGTTTCAAGCTGCCTGTAGTTCAGGGCACCATACCCCTTCTGCTTTTAAATAACCAAATTGCTGGACCTTGGATCGGTTTGAAGCTCCTCCTTGAAGCCTCGCAGTCCTTCTGATCGTTTTTCCTTACTGTGCTACCAGGCCGCTGGTTGAGCTACATAAACATGCACGTATGGCCTCCACATGAATCAGTGGAGCACAGGAGCTTGGATGAAAGCGGGACCCGCATGTTGACCACTTTGCTTACTCCTGATAGACTAAACAAAAGCCAGCTTGGGGAAAAAAACACTGGCAGTTTAAAAGATAAACTGTAATGAAACTAGCTCTTCGTAATGAGGTCCATGCAGTTGAAGTCGGACTAATAGATGAATCCTGCGCCTACATTTGTACAGGCGACGCGTTGACTTTGCAGAGCCTGCAGTTTCACCAGAGTTAGCGTCTGTCTGCCGTTTCGTTCTCACTTTGGCCAGTCCTGTGAATGGGATGTCCGTTACTCCAATGGTGCTGCGGAGAGTTTATTTTCAGAAAGAGTCTCTTCTTCAGGAAACATTATAAACTGTAGCGGTCCTGTCTGCTACGCGGGAACCTTAGTTATCCAAGCACCAGAATTTTCACGTTTGCCGGATATTTTCCACACAGGAATGACACTGCGCTTTCATGTCTGTGTGTGTTTGAGTTGTGGTCGAGTTTCAGGGTTTTTTTTACGTGTTCATAAATACATTCGCTATATCATAGCTAATATGTGGGACTGTGTTGTATTCTGGTTAAGAGAATGCAGTCGATCTGTTTTAACGCTTTTCTAGCACCGAGAAATTGCGGTCAGCCACGCATTCCTGCTTCTGTACACGTCAAGAAGCAGATGAAAACGCTAAGAGAGTTATGATTGGTAGCATGTGTCTTAAGATGACATTTATATTGTCCTTAATGTTTGGTTAAATATCTTCTCCCCCCTGGATGTCCGTAGCAGGCTCCCAGATGCGCAGCTATTGGATGTGCTCACTAAATTGGAGTTTTTCAAATCGGGACATGTTTTGGGGGTGGGTGTGTGTGAGTGGGGGGGTGCATTACTCCACTGGAAACAACGTATTTACCCTGATTTTTTTAGTCATTTGGCCGGGAGGCAGAAGAGTACTTTTGAGAAACTTTTGCAAGAAGAGTTTCTTCAACACGTAATTCAGGCTGTTTTCAGTAATATTCTGATTATTGTTAATACACTATTTTAAATGGATAGGAAAGTGCAGCGATTCCGATGGACCCAACCCAAACCAAGATTTGGATATGGATCGTAGGGACATGTAGCCTACCTACCGATATTGTTGGAGTACCGTGTGTGTTTACGGGGGGGATTAAGGGCTGACTTGGTCCCTATCAATTTTGAAACCAAACCTATACACCCTTGACCCGACCCAATATGAACAAGTGTTTGGTGGTACAGTACTGTAGTCGTGTAGCCCCGGTGATTGCACGGCGGGGTTTGTTTGTATTTTTTGGCCGCTAGATGGCACTAAAACATGGAAAATGAGGCGGCGCTTTTTCAAGGTGTAGTTACCTGTGTCTGTCCGCATTCCTATTTGCGCCGAGGGCTTTAACGCGCTTAAGGCATGCTTATTGCATGTAGATGGCGCAAAGCATAGACACAAAGCCTTTGTTGTTTTTTATGCTAGTAAGGCTAGCCTATTCTTGGCACAAGATGTTTTGTTTTTTTTTGCTTTACCACACGAGCACTTTTCTCCGAACGAGTATACAGACTAACACCCCCACCCAAATCCACCAAATTTAAGAAGCCTGGAAAACATTTAGAGGATCAGTTTTAATTTCCAGTCCTAACTAGTTGCACTCTGGGCTAATCGTGTGGATTGGTGTTAGTCATAGACTGTGGGCCGTGTTAAACAGGGTGCTGGATGATGTTCTCTAGCATTTATCAAATACATCAGATCTGTCTGATGACCTTTACAGTTGAAATGGGTGCAGAAAAGTTTGATGAGAATGTAAGAAATGAGTTCATTGGCAAACATAAGGATCTTTCTGTCCCTGCCAACAAATGCTGTTTGGACATTTAAATGTTCTACGTTTTCCGTAACTAGTTATCTTAAGCGGGGTCACAACGAATGTGGAGTCTGAACCTGGAAGCACGGGGCAGGGTACATACTGGACGGGACACTGGTCCGTCACAGGGCACACTCACACTCAGTTTGGTGGGAATTAGCCAGAAGGAAGGTGAGAACATCCACAAGGGGCCAGGGGTGAGATTCAAGCAGAGGTAGAGATTTCAGGTCCAAGAAGTACAAATCCAGACCAAGATTTTGTTTCAACCAACCAGCTGAGTACAAAGACTCACAGTCACATAATACTCAACTGACTGGTTGAAATAAAATCTTGGTCTGGATTTTTTTCTTTCTGCACCTGAAATGTCCACCGCTGGACTCGTGGTCCCGGAGGTGTGTAGCCAGGGGTCAATTTGTTTTATTGGAATTACAAAAAAAAAACATATAAACAATCTTATTATTATCACACCGGTCAGTACTGCCTTTGTGTTAATTACAGCGTTTTCTTCACAGTTTCATTTTGCTCTAGTGTTCAGTGTCTAGAAATGTGTGCTGACGTGCATAGGGTATTAAGGGCCTAAGGGATCTCGCTGAAAAACAAGCAATTTTATTATCAGGAGGTAGAGCAGCACAAGAGAAGCAATAACATTGCTGAGAAACAAGGAGGAACAAGAACAAACAAGGACAGGTTTGAATGTGGCAGATTCAAAGTAAGCTAATCAGTCCTTACAAGGAACCATCCACGTGTTGCCTTTAATGGGGGGTTATAATATAATGATCATTTCTGGGTGTTTCAGAGATGGAATAGCCCACATTTGCCTTTGGTTTCTTGGATATTGGTCTGTTGAACGCAGTCAAAAAAACAATTTCTTTTTTCCAAGAATTTGATGTATGTTTGGTGTACATTTGATGTATGTTTGATGTATGTTTGGTGTACATTTAATGTATGTTTGATGTATGTTTGGTGTACATTTGATGTATGTTTGATGTACGTTTTTCATTTTCTCATTTTCTGAATGTCAATCACTACCTCCCCCGTCCACCCCCAGACTTGTTCAGGAATACGCACTGAGTGTTTTGTTTTTCTCCGTGTTTCTTACAGCCCTGATTGGGGCTAGTCAGGTGTTTGTTTTGACTGGGCGAGATGATTTTCCTGTCACTTACATTCTCTCCCCCCACTTAAGTACGTGCTGGGGAGGAAGCGAGGGATCGAAGTTTCCTTTCTGCCCCATTTGTGTCCATCGCTTACCAGGGTTTGTCAGTTGGCTGGGAGATCGATTCCAGCTTTCAGGAGCAGAGGGCAGGCCATGACACGTCGGGGGGGGGGGGGGGGTGCAGATGCCGAAAACAGAAATGGAGATTTAAGGCTTTGTGCTCACACGAAGGGAGACGCTGTTTAAGAAGCCCCAATAACACTGGATGTACTTTCACTACATGCAAGGTTCCCAGTGCTTGGCCTCATATCGTCCAGGATGTTAGCATAGCTAATGTCGGCTAGCGGCCTGTTGTCTAGGTTCAGTCAGGTGTTTCTCTGGATCTAACGTCCTGAAGCTGCCCCAACGCATATCTGTGGCTCATATTCCCTATGTTTACAGTCACGTTGAACCTAAATTCCTGGTGGATCGGAAGCCCTGCTTCTGACTTTCTGTGCCTCTTCTCCATCTTCGTGACCATCTTTAAAAGGGGTCGCTTCGAATGACCCAACACAAGCTGACATGACTGTGTCAGAGGGAGGCAGCGTTGTGGGATGGGTGAAAGGCAATCTTTCGGGGGCAGTATTTCGAGAGGCACTATGCTGTGGTAGCTCTGAGGGGGGGGCGTTGCAGACAGCCCTGGCCTAGGACCGCTGGGATGAGGTCTCCGATGTGCCCGGGACCACGAAACGGCTGCACACAGAGCTCATTGTCCTGTCTGTCACCACCTACCGCGACGATGAGGCCTGGGACCTTTTTTGGTGTCTGGGGGGGTTTGTGCATGACTAGGTACCAATAATTATTCTCATCAAGGAGTTTGAGCCAGAGGTGTGGACAGAATGACAGGAGTGCGATTCTCAGTCAGGGGTCTGCTTTCAGCAGGTGGTCTTTGCCACCCAGCTAACAGTCAATAGTCGCAGCCGACTGCTTGATAGCGTGAGGCTACATTTACGACTCTTACGTAAGCCTCCTACAAACGACACAAGTGGTTCAGTCTGATTAACCCCAGTGCAGCTGAAAGCGTGATCTGAGATGGGGGGGCCTATAACCGGAAGGGGGGTTGGGAGCCACTGTTGGGAGCAGAAAAACTGGAACTTTCGCCTCCTCCTCCTCCTTTGTACTTTTCCATTCTAGGAAAGTCTTCCCGCTAGTGGAGATTCCGCTGAATTTCCTCTTTATGATGACAGCTCATCATATTTTTCCCCATAGTAGGATCCCGGCTATGTCGTGTGAGGAACACTGCAATCTGACCCGTAATGGCCCAGCAGGGCGTTAGGTCCTGAGGTCTTCACACACACGGAAATATGCACACATAGTTTCCAGAAGCAGGTACCTAACCTCCACGAAAGTAAGGCCATTTGCCAATTCCCGGCTCTTTTGGCCTCACTTTTGCCCTCATTCATGTCGACTGCTTTGCTCCAGTCAGCTTCTTCCAGATCGCATTTACACAAGGTTCAGATTGACTCCCAGGGGTCTTATTGTCATGTGTTTCCATACCAGCAGGTGCACGTGATTTAGCTCATCGTGCACATAATACTGGTAATGTCCCCGTGACCCTCGGTCCCCATGGGATCTGGCAGTCAAGACCTGCAAAATGGGCCGGGACAGTGGGCCACCTCAGAACCCACGTGGGGGGGAGATGATCCATCCAGTAGGAGAGGAAAGTGAAGCTGGTCAGCGGTGGCTGAGCATGTCCGGGGGGGGGCTATTCTGCTCCTTCCTTCTACAGGAAGTCAGACACCAGGGCTGCTGGGAATAGAGCAGGGGGGGCGAAGTGGGGAGCATTATAGCTGTTTCAGCATGTCAGGGTGTCATTGTTACATGCACTTACTGATGCTTTCCAAAGAAGGTACAGCGTGTTACAGACAGCAGGAAAAGAGAAGACAGAATTTGCACCAGCTGGGATTTCCAGAAAGGGTCATATTTCTTTAGCTGAGGCGGAGCAGGCGAGCGGCAGCCCGAGGTAGTGTCGCGCTGTCTTACTGCTCACTTAACGGCGAAAGTAGCAGCTGTTTCGAGTCAGGTGATGCGTTCTGCATGCTTGTCATTGGCTGCTGCCCAGCTTCCTAGGTCACGCTCTAGTTCCCCCCCCCCCCGACAGCTCGGCTGAGCTGGATGAACTGCATGTTTATTTCCAATAAATTCTTAATGAATTAATTTCCAAAGAATTGCTGATATATCATCCAGTGCAGCCATGAGCAAAATGACCAGGTGAAAATAAAATAAGATAATTACTCACCCTTTGGACCCAAAGACAAATTAAATCCAATGTACGTCTCACTCTTCCGTTTTCTTTCAGAAGTCATTGTCTTATTCAATTATCATTTACAAATAATTTAATATTAGACTTTTGATATTACGCATGGTGGCACACGTTGGTCAAGAACTCCAGTGTAGTAAAAACGGACTCCAGAGGACTCCGGAGTAGTGAAAATAAATGTTAACTTCATATCGTATTACGTACCTGATCCTGACCGGAATAAGCGGTAAGACGATGGATGGACGGAATTATTATGTATGATTCATAGATTATAATTTATTCTCTTCATATAATTATATTTTATAGTACATACTGTTAGATTGAATCTTAATACTCGTTTGACTGTTGGGGCATGTCTGTAATCCAGGAAATTAAAAAATGTCTCACCTCCTAAAATCGCTGATATTTTGGCTTTCAGAATCAGGAGTTATTCAGCTTTTTTATGACCTACAATGTCTGTTTTGTTCTGCTGGTCTCATATTAGGCAGAAGCCAGCACATTCCTGCCTAAGCAAACACGTGCAGCGCGGCCGGTTTTAGCAGGAGACGAGTCGCTCCTGGGAGACATTAGCCGTGAGAATCCCGGGAGGCCGGTCTTAACCGCTCCGGGCGCTGAACATCGGCTCCCTCTGGTAGACCCAGTCCGGTCGACTCTCAGGAGATCCCGTCTCATAGTTTAACGTCTCCGAACATGTTAAACGGTCTGTGAGAAACATGTTTCTAACCCTACTGGACAGTCATTTATCAAGGGGCGTTCTGCCATGTACAATTTCGGCCACTTCTTCTTGGGTGTCCCAGCTTTGACAGACATCGTCATACCGACAGTCACAGTGCATCTTAGCGCCAGGTACAGAAATGTCATTATAGTTCAGACCCTGCTTATCCTATAAAAACTTTGTTCAAAGGTACAACAGCAGCCCCCAGCCTGGGATGGGAATCCACCACGCTGAGGTGTCTACCTAATTAAACTTGTGTCGCCCTTCTGCTGCCCAGTCTTGCGTTTTCACGGCAACGCACCCCAGAGGCCTGCCTTTATCTGATCGGTCTGCGTGTGAGGACACGCCGGAGCTCCTCGGAATCTTCCCGCCGTCTTGCCGCGGTAGCTCCTGACAGACTCCGCCCACAGTTTGTCTTTGGGGTAAAACCTGGCTAACCCTGTTAAGTCCCTACGTCCAACCAGTGTGACATTCAGCGGGCTTGGATGGCCAACACACACATCCACCAAAAATATAATATGGTCATCAGTCAATGATACAATGTAAAATGTGCTGCCGTGACAACCTTAAAGCACATTTATTCATTTTTACACATTAACTGGTTCATTTGATGATTACCTGGTTACTGTTCTTGCGCGTCTGCACTGGGTTTGCAGCCCTTCCTGGGTTGTTCCCTGCCTTGTGCCCGTAGCCTCCGGGATAGGCTCTGAACCCCCTGTGACCCTAAACAGGACAAGCGGTTACAGAAGATGGATGGATGGATGGATGGATGGATATTCTTGCACGTCCTGCCCTCACTCAGAGATTATAACATATCTAATCAAGTATGGCAGTAAAAAAAAGCAGCAAAACAATAAAAATCCACTAACACGACTTATAATTGGGTAGGAAATCCTCGTGGGCTGTTTCGCTAATTTCTTTGCAGGATTGTGCTGGGTGCGTACTGACTCCAGCTTAACGATATCCCAAAAACACGCTAAAGTGGAACCGAGCAGAGGTGTCATGGGATGGGAAAGAATGATTTCCTCTTTAAGCGCAGCGCCAGTTTCCAGATTACCTCAGCAAAGAGGCACTCCGGCGTCCACATGAGCGTGATGCTATTGGCCGTTTAGCCAAAATGCTAGCAGCCGTCATGGATGCAACAGCCGCTTCTCCTAAATGTTTTTTTTTTTCCGTGGGAGATGTTGGATAATAAGTAATAATAAATAACTCCTAGTTCTGTTCTGTCAGTCTGCAGCATTGCATTTTAAGTGTCACTCTTTAAAAAGTAGGAGTTTGTGGTCATTTCAAAGGGAGGCAAAGGAAATAGATTGTTTACTAAATCAAGCTTGAGAGAAAATGACACAAAATAATGTTTTAAATGGAATTTGGACTGTGGGAGAAAATCTACATAAACTCCAGGAGGCAATGCAACCTGAGCATACGCGGAGCTGGGGGTGTGCGTCCTACCCTCAGCCCTGGGGGTGTGAAGCAGCAGCGCTACACGCTGAGCCGCCACCCATGCCTGAAAAATATACTTTAAATCCCTCAGCATTCTTACCGCTTAATACTATAATTAATCCCTAGGATTCTATCTGGGCGCATTATTTCATTCAGATCTCTTTTGTTTCAAATGAAGATGTAGTTTTAATATCTAGTACCTTTCCTAGACGATCCTTCGCTCTCCTAAATGCGCTGGAGATGAAGTCGGACAGGACAGGTGTAGTTGTTACATGCCCGCTTTCGTTTTTCTGGATCTTTGAAGCCACATGTTACCCTCCCTGAGGGAGAAAGTTTTCATTGAAGTTAATTCTCCTGCCGTGACATTCGCGATCTGTAATTTCATTGCCCTGAACCCAAGGGTGCTTAGCTTGCCTTTTTCTCTCTCTTTACTTTTTTTTGGGCTTCATTGGTTCGGTGCCACAGGCTCCTGTCCACGGTGTCGAGGCAGATCCGTTCCTGTCCCGGGCCGCAAACACGCCCCGGGAGACGGTCTGCTGTTATGGCGTTATAGCGTGTCAGTTAATTATGGCTTTGGAAGGAAATGAATAAACAGTGGTGCAGAGTATAATGTTGGGGAGGAAGCTCTTAGGGTAGTTAGAGGAGACAAAAATAACTCTGGGGGGTCTAGGGCAATTTGGTCGTTCAACCCCCGCCGTCCGATTTTATAAAGTTGTCCAATAAGTGTGTGTGGTGTATGACAAAAATTAGCGGTGGTATGACAGGAGCGCCCGTAGGAGGAGAGGGGTAATCATGGCCTATGTGTTTTATTCCAGCAGGTAATCTGAGGACAGCCTCTCTAGAGCAGAGTGCCCCCCCAAGCAGGAGACGGGGCTTCGCAAATGGGGGCAGCTGCGTGGATGCCAAGCCCCCCCACAGCAACCTCTGCAGGAGACACACGCTAGGCGGGCGTGACCCCCAGGAGCAGGCTGCCTTGAAGCCCCCCCACATGGAGCGTAAGCGAGAGGCCTTCCTGGAGCACCTGAAGCAGAAATACCCCCACCACGCCTCCACCATCATGGGCCATCAGGACCGTCTCCGGGACCAGGTAGGCCCCGCCCCTTTACCTGGTCGTCATGGTGACAGTCGACTCGCCCACCATGTCGTCAAGGTACGTCGGGAGCGACTCCAGGAATGGGTTGGTTTACCTGGCCCCCTGTCAACGTGGTGTCAGTTTGCACACCATAATAGTTTCCAGATGTTCCATCTGTGCGCACTGCATTGTGCTTCTGGTGTAGAAGGTGGATGCGTGAACTTTATTAGAAACTGTATTACAATGGGTCTAGTTTGAGGAGATGTTCTTTCACTAAGCTCAAGCACTTCTGTCATCTAAACATTCGGTAAGCTGACCTTGAGTAACGTTTCTGGAACGTTAAGAAATTGCCATCTGATTCTGGGCTTGCTGGAGCAACTCTTGATGCCCTGTATGACAGAACACATCGACACCCAGTCTGTACGAACGCGGCAGCGCCTTAACCCCACCAAAGCTTGTCTGATCGTCTCCATCTGGCTAGTGCACATGGAGGGTATTTTCTCCCAGGAACCTGCAGTCGTCTGGCCAAATTTGCCCATCTGTGCCCCTGCCATTACCAGACCCGTAGAGTGCGTCGTCATAGTGAAGGTCAGAGGTATTATGTGAGCCCCCAAAGGTCCCTTCACGTGACACAGTGTGAAAGAAGTAACTAGCATTACAGGTCAGATGTGTTCGTCTGAGGGGCTCAGGAGGTGCCAGAGCAAGAGACTGAAAGGTTTAAAATTAACAAACTTCCTTGTTACAGTCGAGACGTGTCACCCGGCAACAGGGCGTTTCCGTATTGACTGGCTGCCCTGGGGAGGGACACCGTGTGACCCGCGAGACCGCAGGAATGAGCGAGGCTCTGATTCCATCCCCGCGGATTAAGGTGGACTGAGTTCACAGCTAAACCTCTCATTTCGCACCGCTGAGTAACGGCAAATATGCATGCGGTGTACAGTTACTCCGAGCAGAAGGAAGATGGGGAGAGGGCGGCCACGTTACCACTACGTCTGCCCCACAGTCTCTGCAGCAGTGGTCTCAGGGTCCGTCTTTTAATCTGATTCCTTATACAACCGATACGCTTGGGGTTTTTTAGACTTTGTCTACATTAATGTGCCTGAAACATTAATCTAGTGGAAAGCAGACACATACATGAAACTTGTTTGCAGTCGGTTGTTGCATTTGACTCTGAACATCGTTTTTGTGCTCTCTGCATAAATTACCTCCTACATCTGCAGTTCCACTGAATCTGTCTCTAAATCTGACCTACAGATGTTTTCGTGTCTGTCTGTCACTTCTGAGTTCACCGCTCTCCATAACCCCATCTGTGACTAATCACAGGCGTTTTCATCCGGTTCCTCCTTTGTGCTCCTATTTAACAGCAATTAATCTTCAATAGGTCTCCTGCAGTTTTGCGGATAATAATAGTAAAGATAAATAGCAAAATGTCTTTACTGTACACATAGAATAAGATCCTGCATTTCAACATTCTTTAGAGTTTGATGTAAGAAAAAGGCCCTATGCTACTATACATATAATACTACGATACTACTACTACTAAAAATAGTAATAATAATTTTCATCATTTTTATCCCACCCTTATTCTTTATGTAATACACCCACGTGCAGTAACCTATATTTGAGGTGTTTCAGCTGCACTCCTGTATTATGTTACGTCTCCCATACTGAAGATGGTATATCTTTGGGGTATAGGACAGTGGGGTAGATTTACGCGCCTGACAGGTACGTTGGGGTTAGGTGGGGTTTACGTTACTATGGAGAGCCGTGATGTCACTGCTGGCGGAGCTCCTTCTGCAGGCGGTCTCCTGCTGCTGCTCAGTCGCCGACCGGGTACCTCAGTCAGGCATGGAGCCGCTTCTGCGCTGCTGAAAGAGCGAGAAGCACAGCGCAGCTTCGGACCGAGGTAGTTTACAGCTCCGTACGTTGGTTATAAACTTATTTTAAAAGATCGATGCACTTTAAAACTTCCCTTCTGAGGACGTGCATGTGTTCGGTGGTCAGAATAAGGTGGCGGGGTAGATCAAAGACATGCGATTAAATAATGTGCTTTAGAAAGTTAGAAAAAAACGTTTTAGCGCAGTCTGTAAACGCGACAGTAACCAGCGTTAATGACAAAGCGAACGTGTGCAGTAACATACACTTTAAATACTAAAGGGAAGGTGGCGCTCCATTCGAATAATTAGGTATGAATGTCATTATATTACAATTTCTGGGGGGCGTTCAGTGGAAGGTTTGCCAGTTTACCTGACTTTGCACGTTTTGTTTTGTTCAGACTTGGCCGTAAGATATGACTCCTTAATTATTTCATTGCATGTGTCCGTGTGGTGGAAAAAAGTTTTTTTAAAGGAACTTCATTAATGAACTATAGATAAATAGTACAGTGATAAACATAACGTTTCCTGTCCAAAACAAAATCACACTTCCTAAGAAGGATATTTCAGTTTTTTTCTGTAGGATTCAGCAGATTAGATATTAATGTGCGCCCGAAGTGCACCTTCCTTTGCATGCATGTTTATTTGATTGCCTTAAGTTTTGATACTGCATTTTTGACGAGTGCTTGATTTTTTATGTTTTTTATTATTTTTGATTAATTATTAAGCTTAATTTTACTGTGAGCAGTAATGACCACTTATTATTATTTGTTTGTTTTGTTGTTGTTGTTACTGAGGTGCCCTCAAGTTGATTTAACTCTAATCAACGACCGAGACAGCATTCCCCACAATGCCCCATCTCCTATCTGGATCTTCAGGCTTTATTGTTGAGATTATTGAGACTTTCAGCAGTTTTGTTGCTCTTCCACCCCTTTTACTTCCTGCTTTCCAGCGCACCGGGTCTTCCCATAACAAGCCTGCAATAATACGCCCTAAGCCTGGCCATTTGTGCGTTGAGTGAAAGTTCAGACTTGATTCGGTCATGAATCCACTTGTCTGTTTTCCTCGCGCACTCTTACTTCCTTCTCTTACTTGTATGCTGTTGCTTGTAAGTTAAATGTCACTGTGATTGAACCTGACATTCACCTGGTGAGAACGGAGGGGTAAGAAATGATACCAAATGATCCCAAAATATTATTTGCAGTTGATTTTTGTTTTTTTAAATCTGTTGTGACGGTCATCCTCCTTGTTGATATTGCTTGTGGGTGTTCATACCCCGAGCCATGCAACTCAGGTGTGAAGCTGCAGTGTGAGGAATCATGTACCAACATGTTTTTTCTGCATTATTCTAATATGCATGTTGCATTTTGAGTCTTGGCAATGGTGAGGTGCTGGAGACTGCGGGTATGTGATTTACTTGTTTTTTCCACGTACAGTTGTTTTTTTTTTCCATGATGAAGAGTTTAAACCAGTCTGACCAGTTAGTGTACAATGGATCCTAAGTGGGTAGAAAGGGTGCCCATTTGGTATGAAAATCTGGCTCATTTGTTGGGCGGTATCCCTTGTTTTCTGGACCGCAGTATACTGTGTCTTTTCCTCGCTTTTCTCCACCGGGGTCTCCTTCCCAACCAGGCGTGAAGTTTACACAAGGTCCTGCCAAGGTTTCTTGGTTTGCAAGCAGCCCTTGGTTCTTAGGGATTGGCAAGAATCCTGGGGAAACCCAAGGTGCTATTATATGATTTGCGCCGGAGGGAGAAAGTTCCAGAAATGCCTTTAGGTGTTACCATATTCTCCCCTCTTCGGTAAGTAAAGACGGATCAGTTGTCCTCTCTGTTGTGTGGCTAATGACCACCCCTCATGTCTCATCCTGCCAGTCACCTCATAGGTCCAGCCCCCTGCCAATCACCTTATAGGTCCAGCCGCCTGCTTATCACCTGAGACCCTTCCCCACAAGCCATCGGCCGTGCGCGTTCGGCTGAAGACATCTGACTTTCTGGCAGACGCGTTAATGAAACAGGCAGGCCAATACCTTGATTGCATGCTGGGAAAGAGGCTGCCATTGATTTACCTTCAGCGGGACTTGAAAGACCCGGTGCGTGAGCAGCGGCGGTGAGATCTGTCTGGCCCGTCCATCTGACAGCAATTAGACGAGAATGCAGTTGGGCGACTCAACCTCCAGGTCCCTTCTTCCTACTACCATAATCTCCTCCTTTGTCCCCTCGCCACATGAAGGCCATGTGGGTTGAGAGCTTGTGCGCTGGGGGACCGTTGACGTGGTCAAGGTGTCAGCAGTATATGTGACATTGGGTCCATGTGTCTACCACTTTCATAGCTGTCTCAATCATATTTTTAATAGTCTCTGCTAGTTATTCTGAATAGATTCCTAGCACATTGCCTGGGTCAACAGCCAAATTATATTAGAGCCCACAGAAGCACCCCAGAGTCTAACAGCAGGATTTCGCCTGAATATCTGGGTCATTTATTCAGCCTGGGGGGGTTCTGGGGATTAGTAACCCAAAGAAACAGGTTTCATCACCCCACTTTCTCATGACTAGCTGTAAATTCAGAAATGGCTGGCATAATGGGTGGTATAAAGCAGCTAAAATGATAGGCCTGGGCACTTAGGGGGTGGAAATAGCTGCAGACTGATCTAGTTGTGGTACTGCATTCGTAACTGATACTGGATTAGCTTGGTCATAAATCTCATAATAATACATAGGGCTGCCCTCTGCTGTATGAGCGGTTAACGAAATCTAATCTAATCTCTATCTATCTATCTATCTATCTATCTATCTACAGGTCAAGCTTTTGTGTTTCATATAAACTGCACTATTATCCATTAATACACAAATATACGTTGACATACACACATGTATAATGCTTTGATAGACCTGGAGGGATAGGAGTAATTTTACCAAACGGTACATCCCACCCTTCAAATTCCCAGAGCATGAGAAAGATGTCATGAGCTCATTGGTTGGCAGGCCCATGATAGGGGCATCTGGTCACTGTTTGTCATAGCAGACCGCAGTCCTTGGTGATTAACGATTGTGACACGAATGACCTCATGGCTCAGGTGTGCAGCTTTGCACAGTGAAAGGACTCTGCGTCCTCCTCCTTTGTTAGACCGCAGAATTCCCCTTTTCCATGTCAACTTATTACCCCGGGATTGTGAGCGGGCCATGAGTTATTGGAAAAGCATTTCCGGTCAAGCGGAATCATGCTCTGTGGTTTAATGAGCCGCTGTGTCACCTGCCGTGACCCGTTAAGTCAAACAGGATGATGTTATCACGAGCCCGTCAGTGGGCAGGAGGAAACCTCTCCGGCTGGGGGCTTTGATCTGACAATCAGCTCCTTCCATCACCTTATGGCGGCCCAGCATCGCATATGTGCTACATGTCTGGCCAGATAAGACAGCTGGCCAACTAGAGAGCAAGCCAGTCTTCCTCAGCATAAGCCCGTGTAGGAAATTAACACGTGTAACACATGTATGCCATTTAATATATTATATGCTGCTACAACGGCAGTAATGATACAATATCTGGAAGTGATATGCAACCAGGATCATTGTGTAAAGTCTATAGTTTCCATGGACACTAGGTTCTAGAACTTCCTGTAGAAATTGCGAGGATCATTTCTGTAATCTAAGCCCACTCCCATTGGACAGTATGGGTCTATTGTCCTACACCCATTGGACAGTATGGATCTATGGTCCTACACCCATCGGACAGTGTGTATATCTTTGGCTAGGTTGTACCTGCTGCTGTTACACAAAACACAAAGTTTTTAAAATGATTAAAATCCCTGTGAGAGATCCTTGTTGATGGATACAACAGGGGATTCCTTACCTAGCAGTAAAACCAATGATTCCCTCAGCTCGGATGCGGCTTCCTTGCCTCTGAACTCCCCACTGGGAGCAGGAAAGAATCTGGGAAGCCTGGTGGTGAAATGAGCTTGAGGGATGGGTCCTCGCCATTAACAAGCTGCACTCCTTACCCCATTGGCTCGGTGCCATAAGGAGCTTGTTTACATTATAGCTACCTCAGGGCTGCACATGAATCATGCTGTTTGTCTGACAGGGCTTTTCAGAAAATAGGTGCACAGTAGATGCAAAGGGGAAATTTGGGACGGATGGGGGTATTTTTATTAATCCCCCCTCTGGGGGAAGGCACGCACCCGTGGTCATATGTCATTTGTCATGAGCTGCTGCAAGTAACTGGGGGGTTAAGGGGGTTACATGCTCTCTAATGGAAGTGCGCCAGGACAGGAAGTGTGGAGTGACACTGGGGTCCTGCCTGGAGGGAGTGGGGTGTCCCATTACTTCTGATATGGGCCCCTCTATTAACTCTTCCTTTCTTTCGTCTTTCCAACTGCCTGTGAGAAAACTCAGCTGTGGACCAGAATGCTGTGAAAAGCTAAACTTTGTCAAGAATAGCAGGAATGGCGCTAATTTAGGCACTCGTACGATGATGACTGCCTTCTTCAAGGTGGGTCATGCTGTTTTTTTAATTGCCCCCAGCTTGGGAGTCCTAGCAAAGCTTGAGTAAGAATGACATGAATGCAGTTATAACTGAGAGTGTAGCTGCTTTATGGACCAGGTGGTCCTGGCTTTTTATGGCTCGAGTAACTGTTTGCCTTTGGGGAAATTTTGTGCATTTTCATTGCTGTACTTCTGTCCTGGCAAGTAGCTAAGAGTGGAATTTGAAGATGCGGGCTTTCCTGTGGCGGGATTTCCGTTAGCTGTATCGAATTTAACTAGCGAGAGATCTGGGCAGATAACGCCCGATCCGAAGTGAGTGGCCCGGATGTTACGTTTAAACCGCAGACGCCGAAAGCCTGCGCCCGCTTGTGAGAAACGGGAGGACAGAAAGAACAAAACGTGCAGTCCTTGACCTTCTGGTTTCCCAGGACGACGGGAGGCCCTTGTCGCTGCCGAGGGCGTCTGCTACCCCTACATCCCTGCCGGCCTCTGAAAGCGGTACAATAAAGCATCTCCTAAGCAATTAAGCTTGGAATCAGGATGCCTAGCTGAGTATTATTACTCACTCTTTTTTGTTTCGCCGTGTAAAGGCCTGACAGCATGAACGCCTCCTCTCCACGCAGTTAGCACTTAGCAGATCGCGTATTTGTGCATGTGACGGGCGGCGGGGCCTACAAAGGCTCTCGCTGATGCGCTGCAAACCGCCCCCTTCCTGTCGCGGCGGCTTAATGGAAGCCCTAATTATCCTCAATTATCGGAATTTCTTGCAGCCATTACTCACTCTCCGTCATGCCATCGGCGGGATGGATGGGAACGCCACGGGTCGACGCCAAGACCGTTTAGGAAGTCGTCTTCTTCTAAATTCACCCATCGACCTGTTAGTGCAGCAGATCTGATACATCAGTTGAGGAGATACGTGCCTGGGGTTCTGATGTTTCTTGGAAGAGTAGTTTGGTGTAAATATCTGTGATTTGGAAGGCTTAACTTCTCTGGGGGCCCTAGGCTGACATGTTAGGGGGGCCCCCAAGTGGGCTGATTGAGCTGTGTTTTGCAAAGATAAATGAAAGAGAATTAAAAACGATGCAGCAGCAGTGGTAGCTTAATGGTTAGGGATGCGCACTTGTAAGTAAATGATTAGAGGTTCAAATCCCCGACCAGCAGGGCACTGCTGAGGTACTCTGAGCAAGGTACCGCGGGGGCGGGGGCTTATAAAAATTTGCCAAGCCTGGGGGGTGCTTGCAGTTAAATTTGTTGGTCAGGGAAGGCTGGGCACAGTCCATGTATTAATCCATCCCTGTTTACCGGGATAGCTGACTGCGATCCTGGGACCAGAAAAAGTGTGTCCTGTGGCTTTCCATGTGCCACTGACACAAGTGAAAAGCATTTATTGTCTGTTAGTCTTGCAACTTGTTACTTTTTAATTCACATGGTCTTTGCACTAGAGCTGGGTGGTATGATCAAAAATTTATATAATAATCAATCCTTTATTAGTCCCCGTGGGGAAATTGTCTTTACACCTCCCTCAACTTGCTCTTTGTAGAGTAAGCTATCCGCGAAGGGCAGCCACCTGTTGGGGCACCCAGGGAGCTGGGTGTTAAGGGCCTTGCTGAAAGACTCACAAACATGCTGAAGCTGGGTTTGAACCAGCACCCTTCTGATTACAGGCACAGCCCACTGAGCCACATGGGACTTTTCAAAGTTATATCCGTTTCATGGTATTCGACGGTATTTTTTTTTTTAAGTATGACTGGGCATTTACCACATTTTACAGGATTTTACAGGACACATTTTTGTTTTACGTTTTTGCATTGTTCCCACATTAACTATATTATTTTATTATTAGCCATTGCGCCTATCCGCTACCTTAATAACATACGGCTAACGTGTTTGTTGGCTAACTGCTTATAGATAAACGGCTAATGTTAAGGTGTGCGCCGGCCAAGTTAACATTTTTGATAAGTGTTTAATAGTTCAGTGTTGCTGGAGCGCGACTTTACTGACCTCGCAAAATTTCTCATAAAGACCACAACTTTGTAGCACTGTTTGCATAGAGGCTTATCGACATCCTTAGCCTTTCCATGCTCATCTGCAAAATACTTCCAAACGGCACTTTTGCGTTTTTTTGCCTTGCGAAGTGCCTTCAACTGCAGCATATGCCATGTTCGGCCGACTCAGTATGTGTTTGTTAACCAGCGCGAATGTGTTCAGCGGCTATTGAGCGGAGGGGAGGGGCTGCGCGAGTGTGTGCGTGCGTGCACGCGCGCCTGCGCTGTAGCGGTGCTGTGTGAAGTGTGGCGAATTAGGCGATAACCGCTCTGTTGGTGTCAATAATGGTGAAAATGAGTATTTATTTTTTATTTTTAATATCGATTAGTATCTGAGAATCGATTTTTTGACAACCCCAGCGTCAGCTATACCTTCCATTTCTGATCTTTAGCGGTGCAGCAGTGAAAAAGGTCCCCCCTTGAACAGTTTCCAGCTGCGCCACTTTCCGAATGTTGTGTAGGCTATTTAAACCGGTATGGCGGTATAAGATAAATTCATATCATAACAATAATAAAAAACGGTTTTCAGTATGAACCGGTATACCGCCCAGCACGACTTTGCACCATAGACATTCCACTTGACATTCAGAGGCTCTCCTGGAGAAGATATTTATCCTGGACTGGTGGTCTGTGACCTCTGGTATCCTGCCACTCACCTGTTTCTGGTTCTCTTTGAGTTTCCAGTTATCTGTATTCTTCCAAGCATGACCTCGACATGCCTTGAAGAGCTGTATGTAGCCATTTGTTCTCAGACATGGCCGGGGTGTCAGTCTGTGTGTGCCTGATGTTCACGTGTCAGGTCAGATCTTATCTTCTTGCCAGTGGTCCAACCCTGCAGTGTGATGTACGGGTGTCGTCATGTGATCACCATCAGCCAGAATCCTCACAAGACTTTTTTTTGGGTAACATGGCTGACACACGCTGTCTTTTTCACTCCCCAGAACAGGAGCGCCCAGCCCACAGCCGGAGAGCCAGGGAGTCAGCTCTGCGCCGGCTCGTTCGACTCGCTGGACGCCATGTCCGAGGGAGGGGAGCCTCCCCAGGCCTTTACCCGGGGCAGCCGCTCCCGCGCCAGCCTGCCTGTGGTGCGCTCCACTAACCAGACCAAGGACCGCTCGCTCGGTACAGCACCGCGCACGCAGGGACACACGTGCGATGCTCACTTCCCTGTCACACAACACAATCCGTCCCTTCCTGTGCTTCTCACACGCACTGAAACATCACTCTCTCTGTCACACACACCTGTTTCTCTAACTCAAACTCATACATAAAGTTCAGGCCAATATAGTGACCCCACCCACCTCCTAACAATGGAATCTTTTAAGGCGAGGAAGTTTCTCACTCATAAGTTGTGGATGATTATGTTTTTCTAAAGTTACAAAAGAAGTAGGAGCTGGTGACACGTCCGGTTTGCTCAGATATTATTCTGTGTGCTTTATAACATAGTAAAAAAGAGGGGAAAAAAAACATGCCACAAAAGGTTATTCATATATTAATTGTTTGTATTTTTTATTATGTAATCCTTTGCATGTTTGTTCACTTATTCTGAGTTCCGTTTCCCATAATGCATTTGGGTAGGCCGCAGAACCTTCAGAGCAATGGTATGTCGCTCCGTTCTGTGTCACACATTGTGATGGCGTCTGCTCAGAGAGCAGGGCTGGCAGCTATAGTCACCAGGGGCCATGTGGCCCCAAAAGCTTGGGTTTGACTCTTATGGACCCTGGAGTAAAAAGGCCATGTGTTTGACCATGATGTTGTTTAAATAAGTTAGATTGAGGAAGCACCTGGGTAACGCTCAGTAATAAAAACTTTTGACCATCAGGTTGCCAGGTCCATCCACACTGTGATTCCTCTGTGGTCCCACTTAAGTTAAATTGTTCTGTAAAAATCATGCTGTATAAAGTGGCCTGCTATCACACATTTCCAGTGCACTGCTATCACACATTTCCAGTGCACTGCTATCACACATTTCCAGTGCACATAAGCACCAGTTAACCGTTTCAGCCCTGCAGTGTCTGTGCAGATCTCAGTGTGCTTTTTGGGGGCCTGGCAATAAGGTTTAATGAATGGGACGATCTACTGGAAAGGATCCATTTCATTTGCAGAAGTGCGGCTTGTTTATAAGGACAGAAAATAGTTCAACTGGCGAAACCTAAACATACTTTTTGAATTGTTACATGAAAGCGAAGCTCTGTGAGGTGTTTTTGGAAAGGGGTTCTGGGGCTGTGTGTGGTGCCTCAGGAACATCTGGGGCCCTTTATTTCCTCTCTGCGGCTGAATACTTAAAAGTAAAAACATCGCCCTGGATTTGGAGCGGGTCGGAGGCAGTCTGCCCATGCTCCAGCAGCCTGTGGTACCGCACATGGGGGCAGGTGATCCTCCTGTGTTTGGGGGGTTCTGCTAGGCCACCCACACGGGGAAAACATGCGAATGGGAGCCACTCGTGTCCAGGGTTTTCCTCAGAGATACATCGCTTCAGTAGCAGGGGAATGTAAGGAAAGCCAAGCTGGGGAATTTGTGGCTCAAGAGTCCCCTGGGGAGGAAAACACTGAGGAAAGTATGGCTGTAATGGGGTGTATTTTCTGAGGTCATCGCCTGTCCATCCGTCCATCCATCCATCCATTCTCTTATCCTGTACACTGTTACAATTTCATCATCATTCATATCATACAGCAGTCTGACAATTTTTTCACTGGATGGATTTTTGTAAATTTAAATGTATACTTAATACACTGTATAGTCAACATATAAACTGCTTATGAAACATTGGGAAAATTGTGTGTACTGTGCATTATAATCAAGGCAGTTTTCTTGAGATAACTGATTTCTGACTTTGATTCTGAGAATGCTAATTTTACGAATGTACTACAGTTGATTCTCTTAGGTTTACTGTATATTGAATGGATTGTGTAGTTAAAGTATATTCAGGGTATTGTTACTCAGCTTACCTCTCACGTCCTGGAAAGATGATGAACATCAATGGTGCTCTCTCTCTGCGTGTGACAGGCGTGCTGTATCTGCAGTATGGTGACGAGACCAAGCAGATACGCATGCCGAACGAGATCACCAGCGAGGACACCATTCGGGCACTGTTCGTCAGCGCCTTCCCGCAGCACCTCACCATGGAGATGCTGGAGTCCCCAGCCGTGGCCGTCTACGTCCGGGACGACGGCAGGAACGTGTACTATGAGCTGGATGACGTCAGGTGGGTGGGGTCGTGGGGGGGAGGGGGGACCGTAATCTCAGGATGTGCATGTAGAGCCGCATGAACTCTGTGTGTGTGTGTGTGTGTGTGTGTGTGTATGAATGAGAGGTGCCCATAAAGATATGTTTACCTGACATGTGCGTGTGTGTGTGTGGGTGTGTGTGTGTGTGTGCATGAATGTGTGTATGAGTGTGTGAATAAGCGGTCCCCATAAAGATATTTTTACCCAACATGTGTGTGTGTGTGTGTGTGTGTGTGTGTGAGGGAGGGATGGAGGGAGGGAGGGAGAAAGTTTAGGTTATGTTATACGATTATGGTTTTTCCTACAATTAAAGTAATGTATGAAATATAGACCTTCTGGGTAAATTTTTACAAAAAACATTTAATTAGCATTTTTTAAAAATGATTTTAATGTACCACTGTTTCGTGTTTCGTTGCGATGGAGGTAGAATTGCAAATGCAAAGGTTAAACTGACGCCCACATCTGAGAAGCACGTTTTGCAGAATTTACCGCGGTTCTGGGGCTGCCTGATGGCACGGCCCCCTCTGTTATCTGAGAAGAGGGTAGGATGGCAGAGCACAGCACTCCACAGACAAACCTCATAAGTGAGAGTCCTGGGGGGGCGGGGGGGGGGGGGGTGGAGTTAATTCAGAG
>JAODLD010000088.1:12468508-12495132 GCA_026781065.1 Mormyrops boulengeri | reverse complement strand
CCCTCTTCCTGGGGGGAGGGGGCTCCTCAGTGCCCAAGGACCCTCCTGCCTCCCCAGTCACTTCCGGCTCTAAAGCTAATAATATATTAGTTTGTCTATTTCCTTGCCATTCATTGTTTTTCTGAATGAAACGTTCAATTTAACTGTCAAACAATCTGGCTCTTTTTAGACAATTTCCACCCACAAATATCTTAAATAAAGCAAGACATTATTTTAACAAGAGATGCCCTTACCTGTGAGAAACATCAATCATGAATTAAAAAATGTTAAGGTTGAACAAATCCTACATATATAGCTTTTAAGTTTTGAAATCAAAAGAATAGTTAAAGAAAAGAAAAAAAAAACCAAATTGGACTTAAATACATTATTTGACATATTTGACATTGGTGTTTTTATTTAAACATTTCTTTGATTTTTGAACATGTTACTTATTCCCGTGCATTTCGTCTTTGGGGCAAAATGATCCTGATTTGTTCAAAAATATATGGAGGAGGGAACTGGAGTTTTGATCGCAGTATGAATGCTTTGCTTTTGCGATCTGTGAGCATTTGCTTCTCGGCTATGTTATTGCTTGGTTATTGGCCCCAACATTCTCGAATCCTGTGATGCAGAAAAAAGCTAACAGACTTAATAAGCGGTTCCAAAAGCCAAAGTCCATTACCAGCTATTTATGGAAACAATTTTATCTGAGTATTAAGCTCCACATCCATAGTAATTTAAAGGGTACGAATAAAACAACAGACTTAATGAAACAGATTTAAACCATGAATAAATAATACATAAGTTGCAGATTTTAAAAGCCAGGTGAGTTCAATCAAAACACAAGCAGATTCACAGAACACAGTGCATTCAGATCAAGGACAGCTTTCAGGAGGAAAAGGGAAACGTTTTCAGGCAGCGGCACCCAGCACCTGACTTAAGAGCATCTGCTAAAGGACTTTAGGGGTGTAAGACAGAGATTTTGAAAGAACTCAAGGAAATAAAACAATTTATCAAAGACCACATTGGTAACCATTAAAAGAGACAGCAGCTGACTTCCTCAGAAAGCTGATTACCGCTCCAGTTCCCCCAGTGCTCCCCTCTCATTCTCTAACTTTTAAAGTCAATTAATCTAATCACAAAGCCAATGTAAAGAAAGCCAAGGAACTCTGAACCGGGAGCACCACTGAGACAAATGACCCATTAATTCCCACTCCTATTAATTTGATTTTGATCTCCTTTGAGACAATTTAGAAAGTGAAGGCTAATTAGTTAAACATATTAATACATTGACAAATCATTAATATTCCTTTTGGGATTTACTCATTAACTGATAATTACCATTTTCAGACAGCAAAATAGACCAACGGGAGATGGCAAAGCATTTTTCATCTTGGTCTAGCTTGTCTAGAGTTTAGAATTGTTTTTTGAAGCGGTAATGGAAAGAAAAACTTTTTTCTGCTCACAATTAATCTGTGTTGGCGTATCTGAGGATGCGTTATGGTGGGATGGTATGTGTGCCCTGCCCTCAGCATGGGCAGGCAGTGACCTCTCACTGTTTCTGTTCAGTGCTTTGGAACAGAAAAGCCAAAGGACTTTACAGGCCATGCTGATACCTGAATGCTGTCAGCCAATCACATACCTGGAGGATGTAATTATGTGCTGAGCAGCTTGCTGGCTACCATCTGAAAAGCACTGAACTACAAATGACCCATCAGCTCCTATATTTATAATGTATGTATTTAATGACCTGAGTTGCTGATTTAGTGCTATCATGAATTAATCCGAAAACCGTGCCATTATTATGGCTCTTATTATTCCTACGCCTTACCACCTTCATTTTACGCTACTGGCAGCCCTGTGTTCTTGATGTTAACATTAAAACAATCCCCTGACCTCAGCTACCCTCCTGGAAATTTGGTATCGCTGAATCCTGTGTTGTTCCTATACATCTGTAGAGATAATTTAGCTTCTTGAGCTGAAGATAAACGCTCGTGCCAGGAGTTGGTGGATGTCATATGTGGTATAATTGCCAGTCAGACCAAAGCCACGATGCGTCTATGCACAGCATGTAGGGTCCGGCCAACCCACTGTGACAACACATGTTCAGTATTACAGCGAGCATAGCCACGTCGCTACATTAACCTCAGACATTGACCAGCATGCCAACACGCCATTAAATTCACAAGATGGAAAACAGCAGGTACAGGCCACTTATTAGTGGTGGCAATTTTGAGTTTCCGGCTTGCAGTAGAGTATCCAGCAGACCACTCCATACTTTTAACTGAAAATAGATGGATACCACTCAAACAACCAAGACCACCAACCCATGACAGCCCAGTAACCCTTCCGAAAACCTCCTAACCCACAGCAAATGTCAGCACCAGGTCCCTTCATCTGAGCCTAAATGTCGTTCTTTAGCTGTTAGCAAGGTCCGCATATCTAAACCCAATCAACCACCATTACTATGGTCAAGGCATTCCAACAGTTGTCAGCAAGGAAATGCTGCTTTAAGCTATTTGTTGCTAAACAATGCTAATTTCTTTCAAGGATTAAATGGCCATGCGCCACATATATTGAGAAGTATTTTTGAATTATTCGTTCATATTCTTGATGACAAAAAAAAATGAAATAGCCTAAACATGGATCGCAACTGGGTAAATCACCCAATTAATTTGCTAAATTGTTAATTATCTTTGTTTAAGATAATTAGCACATATGCAAATTTCAGAATTAATTGATCCCAAAGTACATCCACTGTAATTAGCATGTAATTCCTTCCTTTTATTTTATTTAACACAAAACGATAAAGTCCAGATGCTGAGATGTTGAACAGAGGGAGGAAAATGTGGTAATTAAGAATACAGCAGCTTATTTTAGCATTTTAACTTAATTAGCCGAGTGACTTTCACCATTACTTTATAGCAGATTTGTATCAACAGAACAAATCTTCGAGGACATTTACAAACCAACAAGGAACACAGCATAACTTAATCAAAGATTTATATCCTAATTAACGTTTATTAGCAGAACTTACAAGTGCGTCAATTAACGTGTATGCAAATCCAACTAAGACGTTGTAATCTCATTTAATCACGTAGTACATTTGACTTCTGCTTTTTAAACACATCATTCTTTACATCCTTCAGAACTAAACGTCACATGAACACACATAAAAATATGTACAATATTTATTTTTTGTATATTCAAGTACACCATGAATATTTAGCAACCACTCAAAGAGCAATAAATGTATGTTTTTAAGATTGTCATGTTATTGATGCAGTATTGTAGTAACACATTAATGCATTAATTAACTGGATTTTGTTGTTATAGGAAATCTCATCCATTATTTTGAGCAAGTACACTGACGGTGTCATACTGTGACAAACTTTTGTGATCTTTGCCCTGTCTGTATAGCATTTCAAAAGCAGGTTTAAACATTTTAATGGTACTAAATTATCCAGATCAGGCCATGGTGACTGAAATCATCATCATAGATAGATGAAACTATTAAACTATATTTATTATTTGTTTCAGAAACCATAATGCTTCTCTTTTATGGTATTCAGAGTTGGGTTAATTAGTTTCCTTTTCATATATTTAGACGAATCAAATGACACATTGTTTCATACATTTAGAAATCAGTCAAAATACTTGTGTAATGAATTATAAAGTGAATTAAATTAAGAATGATATTTTTTAATAATTTGATCTGGACAGACGACCATTTTCCCACCAAAAGCTTGTTCTTGTCTGAGCATTATAATGCCGTCCATGCGAGTAACGGTGACATTACCGTTAACTCACAGCGAGAACAGCCGGTAGCCATTTTTTCCAGTCCCACTCAAGCCTCCGCATCTCTCGGGCGATTCTGGTGCGTGACCTTGAGGAAGCAGCTCTAATTTTGCTCAAATTTTTTTTTTGTACGCCAACCGCCCAGGGCTACACACCCAAAGGGACCTGGGGAGCAGCTGACGGCGGAGAAATTAGCGGGAACCAATTTTCTGAAATCAGTAAGTACTGCAATACTTCATTAACAATTAATTAAATCAAGTCTATTAGGAATAATCACTTAAAAATAAAATTAGAGACGCACGCTTCACCGCCTCCATCAAGTTTTAAGTTTCATGAAAATTAGCTTAAAACTTCATTGTGCTCATGATCCCAAATCAATGAGTGAATTTTGTGTGTGTGTGTGTGTGTGTGTGCACCCAGAAGTGGGCTGCATCCCCGCCCAGCGCATCCCTGGCCTGGTGCCCTTTGCTGCCTGGGATAGGCTCCAGACCCCCCCCCACCCCGACCCCCCCGCAACCCTGCACCAGATAAGTGGCGTGAAGATGAACGGATGCATGTCAAAATGTCACCATAGTAACATTTAGTCTCTGGGAATCACTCATTCTTACTTGATAAAGCCTGTTGTGTCAGCTCCCTATAAACCAGGACCTGACAGGTCACCCAAGAAGAATGACAGGAACACGACTGGCCGATTACATGGTGACAGCCACAAAGTTTTATTTGAAAATCATGAAAGGGAACAAAAAGAACACGTGATTAAGAACTTTACAGTAAAAAACATTTATTTTGATCTATAATTTAAAGTCTTTAAAAATAACAGCTTTTTTCTTTTTACGTTCAAGTTTTACTGTCATCACTCAATTCTTTAAAAAAAAATGCAACGACATTGATTCCGAGTAGTAACTGTATATAAAATATTGCAGACTGATAACCAGTATCACGCAGCTGTACATTATTACTGCCCAGACTAGCAGGAACCTGTTCGGCCTTCTCCGGTGTCGGCCGTCCGGAGGCTGGAGGTGGAGGATCGCACGGGGGGCCTGTAAGGCCCAATCGCGTCCACAGGAGGCTCCATCATGTGAATTTATATGTGGCATCGTTAAGGAAGGGGACGAGTGCACAGGAGGAGCCGGGCGTGCTAACAAGGCAGGCAGAGCAGGCACTCCGAAGGCCTTTCAAGAAGAAAGGGTTCCAAAAAAAAAAAGCTATAATATTCAAAGGACCCCTGTCTGTGTTTTGTAACATTATAACCAGCAATCAGAAAAGCTTTTATTACAGAAACCCAGAGCACCTTAAATATTTGTGCTCCATTACTTACCAAGGTCCATTTACCACCGAGGGACACAAAGGCAAGACAATGGACAAGAGCACGATGATTCAAAGAAAAGAAAAAAAATCTGTATTATTGTGATTTTATAGCATTTAGGTTTGTTAGAGGTAGATGTCTAGAAAAGGATATGAATCATAGTCCAAGGTCTGCGTCAGCACCCCCGTTAGGATGAACTCTGCGTTGTGGACATCTGGAACAGGAAGAGCCGCAGGTTATATCAGGACACGCAAAACGCACCGCACACCAAACTGAGGTTCTGAACACAAATTTCGCGGCTTACCTATGTTCTTTAAGAAGTATTCTCTGCATAGGTGAAGGTCATTCTCACATGATATTAAAATGATCTCCGGAAGGCTCTGAGAAGGGGAAAGGGAACAAAAAATGATGAGCTATATAAGAAATGTCCTCCGATTTGGGGGGTGTCACCTATAACGCCGCCACCCGATGCCATAATCGTTCGCGAATGCGACTCCGGCACCCCCAAGCTCTGCCGCTCTACCTTGTTCTGCTTGTGTTCCATCACCTTCCGGAAAGAGGGCTGCTTGGCCAGGACCTTCCCGCCCGCACATTCCACTATGGCCTTCATGGTGGTCAGGCTCGGACAGATCCCAGGGGTGATGTAGAAGTACTTCCCCTAGAAGAAGAAGAGAAACAGCCGTCCCTCTAAATGAACTCATCTGAGCCTCTAGCATTTCAGCCATCACCCCAACACACAATAGCTTACATTTCATACCATTACTTACATTTATTAGAAATTTTATTCAGAGTGATGGATTATTTTGAAAGCGGGGTCAAACAGTCCCCGGAGCATTTGGGGCTTAAGGGCTTTGCTCACAAGCCCAACGATAAAACCACTCTACCGACCATGGGATTTGAACCAGCACCCACCATCTCCTTAATACATATTGTTACCCCCAGTGTTTTGTCTCCATTTATGTGCTGTTTGATCCCGTTCTCTGTGTGCGATAACAAGAAGGTCTGCTTCCCTGGCGTGACACCGTGGCCCCCCACGCCCCCGCTCACCTTGAACAGAGGTGCCGTGCGCGCCCTCTTCAGCGACTCCTCCAGGCTGAAGCAGAACAGCACCTCCGCCTCAGCGTCCCTCAGCATGAAGTTCTGCTCGTCTGTGGAAACAGGGCCACACGAGTCTATGCCAAGCTTTTGGTTCATCATCCCAAATGAGGGGGACCAATCCGATGTCTGGCTTTTTCGTCAATTTTCATTGGTACACTTTTACTGGTCCATTTTCATTGGTACACTTTTACTGGTCCATTTTCATTGGTTACTAGTTAATATATTCTAATCACTAATAAATAATATTTTATTTTTTCCACCGATTCTTTCTAAATATAACACAAAATAATTAATGTCAAAATAACGTTAAAAGGGACTCTGTGATTAAAAGTCCACCGTGAAAATAACAGATAATTACATAATTAATACACAGGTACTACAACAGTACATACCGGAAAATTTCTGGGCTTTCCAGCTTTCCTCCAGCCACTCAGGCGTGACGATGTGCTTCACGATGGAAATGGCCGTTAGGAATTTGACGGTGCGGGTCACCTTGCCCGCGACGAGGTGGGTGCACTTCTGGGCGCTGTCTGCCACCTCCCCCCCGAGCTCGTACAGCTTCTGCACATGCGACACGGGAGACGAGCGCCTGAACACGCAAACCTCACTACTCTGGAAACACATACATGCCCTCTACAGGTCATATCAAATCTCCTCAGATGCTCAGCCAATGGGTCAAAGAAAGCTGAGTTATGATTGGAGCAGTGGAACCACCTCACTGTTAGGAGGAAACTGACTGGATGACACAGGAAGACAGATGTGTACTGTGACCCCACCCCCCACAGATGGTTACCTTTATGTACAGCTGGACCTGCATGGGCTCAAACCCCGTGAAGAAAACGTACGGGGTGGACTCTGCTGGAAGCTTCTTCAGGGGTGTCGGGAGCTCCTCAAGCCTGCGAACGAGTGAGCAGTGGATGGAGAGTGCGGTTATCATGTGACCTGCTGTCCATGAAACGAATTCAAGACAAAACAAAAAAAATACCAAAATACACATCGCTGATCCCCTGCCTCTCCCAGCCCTTGCTAAGGAGAAACAAAAAATGTCAGCACCCTGCCCAACACCGCCCCCTAGTGACACACCACCACTCACCCATATTCCTGGGTCCTTCACCCAATGCTGAAAAAAACCATGGGCATAACTCATGGGCTTTCTAATGGATCACCTTGTTTCATTCACAGGCATTTTCCAGATTTTCAGTTGGTGTGTTGCTTACCCAGAGCGTCAACAAACATCCGGAAAGCATACTCCCCTTGCCTGGTTCACTTCTAGTAAATGTCACCAGTACTGACGATGTAGGTCAGGGTTCCCCAGTTCCAGTCCAGGGGGGCTAGAATCCAACACAGTTAGCAGATTTTCCTGCTTAAACACATCTTACTCAGCTAATTACCAGGTTCAGTCAATGTGTTTGAACAATGGAAATCTGTAAAGTAAGTTGGATTCTGGCCCTCCAGGACCGGACCTGGGGAACAGTGATGTAGGTCATCCTCTGAACTGCAATGTACTGGATACGACCATCTAAGAAGTGTTAATATGCTAAACGTATGAACCGTAATGGAGGAAGTGGATTATGCTGCAGGACACAATGATTTACAAATAGTAAATATGGAATCAAACGAGAAAACACCAGATGAATGGAGGGGCATAGAGGGATGAGCCATGGAGATTTATCTCACCTGGGCTTCTTGGTAGGAGGCTGGGAGCTGGACTCAGTCTGCTTGTGCTTGTGCTGAAGGCGGATGCTCTGTGATCGACACACAAACCATTATGGAAAAAACTAAAACAAGGCAAGGTCTCACAGCGGGTTTCTGACATGCCCTCCAGCAGACATCAGGAGCATGCATGCTAATGTGCTCACAAGACGCCCACGACTGAACAAGACACGGGTTTCTGACATATCCTTTAGGAGTGATAAGGAGCATGCACGCTAACGTGCTAACACACCTACGACTCAACCAGAGAGAGGTTTCTGACATATCCTTTAGGAGTGAAAAGGAGCATCCAGGCTAATGTGCTAACATCTACGACTCAACCAGAGAGAGGTTTCTGACAAGTCCTTTAGGAGTGATAAGGAGCATCCAGGCTAACGTGCTAACACACCTACGACTCAACCAGGGAGGGGTTTCTGACATATCCTTTAGGAGTGATAAGGAGCATCCAGGCTAACGTGCTAACATCTACGACTCAACCAAAGAGGGTTTTTGATATGTCCTCTGGCAGAAATAAGGAGCACACACCCTACCACACTACGACAGAGGACACTCACCACCAGCATTTCTGGGGAGATCTTCACGGGGTTTCTCCAGGCAGCTGCATGAGAAAAATACAGCACATAACTCCTCAAAACAAGCCTTCCATTGCCTTCCATTCTTACGTGGACAGCTAATGAAACACATTAAAGAACACAGCACAGCTAAATACGGGGGGGCAATTCATTACCTTACATGCATTCATTACACTCCAGCTTAGAGTTTTTTTAAAAGAAGTGATATTTACTAGGACAACACATGGCTCATGGACAGATTGGAGCCAAAGTGAGAAATGGCACTTGCCTGGAATGTCCTTAACCGCCATGCCACCTGCTGTTAGTCTGTTAATATGCAAGCTGTCGGGTGTTTCACCTCCCCTCGCAACCGAACACCTGCCCTCACAGCATCAAAACGCTAGAGCGGGTCACTTACCCAGCAGGTTCTGCACCAGGTGCGGACTAGGCGCCAGTGGTTCGGAAAGTCCGAATGTTGCATAGCGGCTGTGCTGGATCTGCCGCAGGGCCTCGAAGTTGCCCAGGAGGACGTCACACAGCCACTGGGCATTGACGCAGGGGATCCTCCATTCCTTGGCTTTTTCGTACTTTAGCCCGCTAGCCCTGAGGTCGGAGGGGTTGGGAGGGAGGGGTGGGGGTTTCCCTGGATAAGCCACTCTCTACATCTCAGCTATTATCACATTACTTCTTAGCCGCTAGGCTACGCCGTGGCCATGTCACCCCACTACAGCCACAGCTAGCAATAACATTATAAACCAAACAGATCCCCCCCTCCCTCCCAAAATTACAGCCATCACTATCATCCAACAGTGACGATATAAATCCCACCCCCCGGCACAAATCGTAACAGTGAAATGTCAACCGCATAAACGAGTCATAAAAGCAATGGAAGACCAAGTAATGGGAAACGCCACATGGAATATGAGTTGGCTCCGAAATAATTATATTACAATCACAAACACAGCCGCTAAGATGAGTCATATTAGGCTGATTGCCAATTAGCAGGATGTGTTAGCTATATAAGAGCTGTAAAACCTCAATATGTGAGTTTTCAAAGCAACAGGAGGCAGCTTTGTTTGGGATTGTATGGCGGCACTCTAATCAGGCAAAGGGCGGGCCTCCTCCTTATCAAGTCCCTGATATTGATATATTGTCACGCATTTCTCTTGTTTTGTCCAACTCCATATTAAATAATAACGGTAACACTTTACTTGACGGGGCACGAATACTTACTAGTAACTCAGTTATTACTGAAGTATAAATCGTGAACAAATATAGATGCTACTTGAGATAAAAGATGCGCGACAATTCATTAACGATGAATAAACATGAGGTCAGTATTTCACTTGTGTTCATTACTTGTTCCTTCAGTGGTTCACAAAGGTTTACAGAATTAACAGATACAGGGACAAATACAGCAATTGTCTGAGATAAAAAAAAAATGCGTCACAGATCATTAATGATGAATTAACATGAGATCACGATGTAACTAAGTGTAACATGGAAACAAAGCTCCACCCTTACAGCATGTTTCACACACGGTTATGCCCTCATCTCTGGCCAGCGACGACAGCACTCACTCTTTACAGATGAGGACCGTGTTGCTGCGACACAGGTAACCTGTGTACCTGGCACCAGCCAGATAGGCCATCAGCTTCAGGTCGTCCCGGTCCGTGTCCAGGAAACCGGTCACGGAAATAATCTGCGGGTTGCAAGTTGATCACAGGATTTTAAAAAGATAAACCCAAAAAAGTCTGCTTAATCCCATAAAATCCAGATACTAGCATCCACCTAACAACCAACCTCCTCAGGTAGACCTGAAATTAAATGCACTGAAATGTTGACCCCCCCTCCAATTAGAATGGTGCTGACAGGAAGTGATGCGTACATGCTGGGAGCAGGGTTTGGCACCAGGTGGGAATGCGAATGGCACATGCAGCATCCTGTGGGGTGGGACCATCTTCTTCTTCCTCAGGATGGTGTTGAGCCAGTGGGCTGTGACACACCGCTTCCCCTCTCGCAAGGCCTGGGCCAGATACAAGGGCGGCGAAATGGTCAGAGACGGCTAAACACGCTTACGGACAGATGCGCAGATGGAGAGACAGAGAGAGGTGCACAGACAAAGACGGGCAGAGATGTAAACACAGACAGACAGTGAGAGAAAGGTACAGACAGCTAAACAAAGGGAAAGGGAAACAGCCAGAGACAGACACAGAAAGAGAGACAGAAAGACAGACAATCACACAGACAAGCAAAGACAGCCAGCCAGAGTGATAGAGAGAAAGAGGGAGCGAGAGAGACACAGAGAGATAGAGCCACACAAACAGGCACACAGAGACAGCCAGACAGAGAGAGAAAGACACAAAGAGAGACATAGACAGTCAGAGATAAGCGTGTAGTTGGAGTATGGAATAGTCTTCCTGCTAGTGTAGTGCAAGCTAAAATCCTGGGTTCCTTTAAAATGGAGCTAGATAAGATTTTAAAAACTCTGAGCTATTAGTTAAGTTCTCCCCAGACAAGCTTGATAGGCCGAATGGCCTCCTCTCATTTGTAAATTTCTTATGTTCTTAGATAACCAGACAAAGACAGACTTGGTTAGTGTGACAGACAGAGAACGAGAGCAAGGCAGAGACACAGAAACACAGACAAGCACACATGTATACCTGACAGTACGTCCGTAGGGGGCAGCACTCACCTGGACGTACATATTGCTGACCTGGCTCTCGCACAGGAGGTGGGTACAGCGGCTGCTCAGAGACGAATCCACAGTCCCGCCGTAAGACTGGATGATCTGCAATGCAGCAGCAGTAGCTCAGGTCCCACAGACTCTAGGTCACACCAAGTGTAGCTGCCCTTCTGGGTCAACGGCCGGACCGCCTCAACAGGAGCGTGGTACATGGGAAGCTAACATCAGAGGGCAGGCGTCTCGGGTCACAGGGACCCGCAGACTAACACCAGACATCCTCTCACGGTGGCGATGTAACACATCAGGAGGTCGAGTACCTCGCTGCAAGATGAAACCGCACAGAATCACCCGAGATTTTCATCTTGAAGCCGAAAGCTGCCCCCCCTCCGTGGGGGGGGACTACGAGACTCACCCGCTTCCACGTGAGCAGCAGCTGCTTATCTGCCATCTGCTCGGGATAGTCGGCGATGGAGAAGATGCAGCCAGCCAGGAAGCTGTCCTCGGGAACTACGAGGGAGGTTTACATACCCGTTAATCTCGCCTAGTGATGGGCATCTTAATGTCTGACCTACGGGTGTTACAATCTGACAGCTTCAAGAAGAACATTGGGCCTTACTGTCCAAGCCTGGCTCGTGGCCGAACAGCTGCTGAGGCTGTAGGGGCTGCAGAGGGCCCGGGTGCTGAAGGGGCTGCTGGGAGTTTGGGCCTTGGAGCTGCTGATGCTGTTGCTGATGCTGATGTTGCTGCTGTTGATGCTGTTGTTGGAGATGGTGTTGCTGCTGCTGCAACTGCATGTGTTGTTGCTGCAGGAGGTGCTGCTGCTGCTGCTGCTGTAGATGCTGCTGCTGCTGGTGATGTAGCTGCTGATGATGGTTTTGCTGCAGATGTTGTTGCTGCTGCTGCTGCTGCTGCTGCTGCAACTGCAGCTGGAGCTGCTGCTGCTGCAAATGTTGCTGCAATGCATGCTGCTGTAATGCATGCTGCTGTTGCGGCTGTAGTGGGGGCCGAAGCATCTGCTGCGGACGAATCTGCTGCTGCTGCTGCTGCTGCATGAAGGCGTGTGGCGGCTGTTGCAGCTGCTGCGAGAACACTTGTTGCTGATGTGGTTGTTGCAAGAACTGGTGTTGCTGCTGTTGCTGCTGCAGGTAGCCCTGCGGGGGACCCTGCTGCTGTTGCTGCTGTTGCATGAGTTGCTGTGGCGAGAGGTGGAGAAGTGGGTGGTGCTGTGGGTGCTGATGCTGCTGCTGTGGCACCTGCAGCGGCTGTGGGATTCCATGTGACGGAGGCTGCTGGGCTTCTGCTGCGATGGGCTGGGGCTGCGGTTTGACTTGGTTGAACAGAAGAGGATTCTGGTGGCCCATCTGGCCCTGATTTGACTGCTGCTCGACCTTTGGCGGTGCTGAAAGACTCTGCAAAATCTGTCAGAAACAAATGAGCGTTAGAAGATATGCATTTTCTCAATGGCACGCAGAAGACCGACTGCATCATGACATACCTGGGTCACGTTGGAGGGCCTGGGCACCTGCTGGATGTCAGTGTTGTTTGTGATATTCCTCAGGGTCCGTGCAGTGGGGTTCCAGGGCCCTATGACATCAGGCCTGTCCAAGGCAGCGGCACCCTGCCCCGTGCTCAGCATGGCAGCTCTGCCATCAGGGGGTGTAACGCCAGGTAAGGGGGGCACGGTGGCACACAGATTGATGAGGCCCGAGTCTCTGTCCTGTAGCCTCCGCTTCACGGAGGTGGGCTGGGGCACCTCCGCGGGGGTCCAGTTCAGGTTCCGCTCCTCTTTTTCTGGGGATGAGTCGGAGGAGTCGTCGAACATGAGCTCATCCCGCCGCTCGAGCTTCGGAGATGGCCCGCGGGTCGTGCTCAGCGGGGAACCGTCCCGGGAGAAGGGAGGGCTGGAACGCCGGGAACGCCGCTCCACATAGCTGCCGTCCGACTGAGAACCACGGTCGTACTCCTCCTCACTCTCCTCCTCTTCCTCCTCCTGCTCCTCCTCCTGATAGGTCAGCCGGGGGTGGTAGGGGGCCTCCTCTTTCCTGCTCTTCTCAGCCACTGAGTCCAAAATCCACTCTGGAGTGACGATCTTAATGCCGCTGTGTTTGAGAGCACACTCATACTTCTCCTAAGAGGCAGGAAACAGGCCACGATCAGCCTCCAATTCGCACATGAGACACATATTCCATCTGCTAACCCATACGCCCCGGGAGGAACAACTGCTGCCATCTCCAGCTCAGCTGGTCTATTTAACAAAGAGCAATACAATCTAGTTCCAATCGAGAGCCAAGTGGTCAACGTATTAGTAAAGATAGAATCATTACACACGTATGTATTAGAGTTGCAACGATGCATCGATATGAATCAATTATTAAGGTGGCGATTCCAGGCAATGTTCTAAAGCAATTTTTGGGGGCAAAATAAAGATCCTATTTCAGGGTTGCACGCTCTCATGTTCACGTGCCATCGGTAGACACACAAAGCACCAATGCCGACACACAAATTTCCAAAACATGGCATAGCAGAGGCAAGTTAATTAATATTCAAAAAGGTAGGGCTACCTGGTGGTCTTTGCTATACGATGCTTTGGGGAAACTCGCCCCTGTTTTGTAGCACAGAATATTCACCCTTATGGTTTAGATAATCTTTGTGCTTTATGCTTTTGGGAAACAAAAGCAAAAAAAGTCAATTTTGCAAGCTATGGTACCAATGGTGACCCTGAGGCAACTAACTAGAGATGCACGACATATGGGTTATTATATTGGTATAAGCCAATATTTATTAAAAATCAAGATATTGGCATCGGTCCAAAGTATCAATCTGGGTTGATACTACCAGCCGAAATATACTATATGGACAGAAGTATTGGGACACCTGGCCATTACATTCACAGGAACTTTGATGACATCCCATTCTAAATCCATAGCCATCAATATGGAGTTGGTTCCCCCTTTGCAGCTATAACAGCTGCCACTCTTCTGGGAAGGCTTTACACAAGATTTTGTAGTGTGTCTGTGGGAATATTTGCCCATTCATCCAGAAGAGCATTTGTGAGGTCAGGCATTGATGTTGGACATGAAGGCTTGGCTCACAATCTCCATTCTAGTTCATCCCAAAGGTGTTCGATGGGGTTGAGGTCAGGGTTCTGTGCGGGCCAGTCTAGTTCTCCCACCCCAAACTCACCCAACCATGTCTTTATGGACCTTGCTTTGTGCACTGGAGCACAGTCATGCAGGAGCAGAACAAGGCCGTCCCCAAACTATTCCCATAAAGTCAGAAACATAGAATTGTACAAAATGTCTTGGTTTGCTGAAGTATTAAGAGTTTCCTTCACTGGAACTAAGGGGCCTAGCCCAACCCCTGAAGAAAATCCTACAATGCCTCCTCCACCAAACTTTACAGTTGGCACAATGCAGTCAGATAGGTAACATTATCCTGGCACCCACAAAATCCAGACTTGTCTATCAGACTGCCAGACAGAGAAGCACGATTTATCATTCCACAGAACACGTTTCCACTGCTCTGGAGTCCAGTGGCGGCATGCTTTACACCACTCCATCCAACACTTGGCATTGCACTTGATGATGTGAGGCTTCCATGCAGCTGTTCGGCCATGGAAGCCCATTCCATAAAGCTCCAGGCGCACAGTGCTGGGGTTAATACCAGAGGACGTATGGAACTCTGCAATTATTGAGTCAACAATGTGTTTACGCCTAAGTACTCAGCGACCCCGCTGTTACTTTACGTGGTCCGCCAATCTGTAGCAGAGTTTGTTGTTCCTTAAATGCTTCCACTTTGCAATAATACAATTTACAGTTGACAGTGGAACATCTAGCAGAGAAGAAATGTCATGAACTGACTAATTGGAAAGGTGGCATCCTATGACAGTACCACGCTTAAGTTTACGGAGCTCTTCTGAACGACCCATTCTTTCATAAATGTTTATAAACCTAACTGCATGGCTACGTGTTTGATTTTACACACCTTTGGCAATGGGAATGAATGAAACGCCTGAATTCGATGATTAAGAGGTGCGTCCCAATACTTTTGTCTATGAAGTGTACTTTCAGAATTCAAAGCTAGCAGCACTAGAGCTGAAGACACTATTAAAATAATGGAGATGATTGCATTGGACAATCAGCCAACTTCCATAGTGGAGGACGAGGGATTTCATCAGCTCATTCATCTCTTAGAAGATGTCTCAAAAGTACCAGCCTGTAACATGTTTATAATTCATTATTAAGTCTGGCCCGCAGATCGATCTTTGGTTTTCCACGGAATAAAAAACGATGTAACATCATTCCGCTAAACTGCGCCAGAAAGCTCAGCAAGCAGCAAGGCCGGCAAACCCCCTATCAGGTAGCTTGTTTTATTTTTTTCGGTACAGTTCACTAGTCAGCCTTTTGAAAATTTTACACTGGTGTGTTCTCCCTGATTAATAATAACAATAAAAATTAATGTTCTGAGATTTTACTTTCTTTGCATTCCATAATGTAATGAAGTTCCCATGGTGATATTTGTGATTTTTTCTCAGTGAAGTTAAACGGTTTGAATTATTCAATTATTTTAATAACCTAAATCAATTTATCAAACTGAATAAGGACAGCAATTAAAGATGGATGGAATCGCTCCTTCAGTAATTGTAATCAAATCAAATTGTCTTGGGACCAACAATTTACATTCTCAGTATACATGTATACTTAACATAATTAAATAATTAAATAATCCACTTTTTCCACAATAGTTCAATATATGAAAGCCTATAACACATCCATACTAGGTTTTCCCCATATTAACAGATGACAAAGGGATTCTGCGTTCATGCGACCACATATTTAAACCTCCAGGGAGTCAGGAGCTACTGGAGGAGACAGTTCCTGAACACTGAGAAAGAAGTGAAAAGAACAGAATGTCATGAGAGACCACCTTGTTAGGTTTTCATCTAAAAAGAATCAACTGAACTAAGGAAAAAAAAATATGGAATAACAGGCAACTGAATAAAGGGCAATGACTGTCATAGCAATACTGACAACTCAAAGGACTGACGAAGCTCACGTTGCGGTGTAAAACAGGCCTGATCAGAATCAGTAGCACTAACAGCATCTCTGCAAGTTCAGTTTAGCTATCTGGGAAGTCCAGCACATTCAAGTAGACGGCGAATGTGATGATGGAGCTGTCTGAAGCCAGGAAGGGTAACGGTCCTGCTCGGCACTCCCCCAGAATTTCCCCAGAAGCAGCCATAAACCCCCCCCAAGTTCCCTTCCTGTCATAAGGATTAAACAAAGTGCTCCCCTAAAGGCCTGACCAATAAAAACCAGTCCAAACCGGCCCAAACTGAGCACAGGCAAACAGGCCCCTCAGAAGACACTGGGACGAGGACTGCACATAGACCGTCTTCTCCTTAAAGCTGATTACAATGCAGAATGTGCAGAAATAAAACCACCTGTATTCCTGGCTAAGTCCAAGCTTAGCATTACGCTAGTCGTTCTTAAATCTCTTAGCAATACACTGTCCCTTCCAGGCCCCTTAGCACTATGCTAGCAATGGGTTGCGACCAATTCTGATGCCCTTGGCAGCGCACTCACATTCTGAAACCCCTAGCATTACCCTAACCAATGCAAGCCCGATGGCAATACAATACCCACTTAGCACTATGCTAGCCATTCCAATTGCCTTTTACTGTCAGGACATAAAAGGTGCCCAATCAATTGCATATAAATTACTAAGACAAAGACTCCAGGAGAAGAGCACTATAAAAGCCACTAAAAACACCAGTTCTGAAAACACCGCAGGTCTTTAGACTTTTATTAATATAATACTTTGAAAACAAAATATCTTTATTGACATGGAATTATTAACCAAGCTAAATCTTTGGCAGAGGAACTTAAAAATATTGATTTAAACTTCTAAATTATAGTAACATCAGTTTCTCCACCACCATTAAAAAGGCAAAAAGAGAAAAAAAAGGACAATGATAAACAGGCAGAAAGCCAGATATAATTACCCCTTTCGGCTCCGGCACAACCAAGTGAGTGCACTTCTTGTTAAGATTAAGCTGACAGTCTCCTCCATAGAAAGTAATTAACGCCCATAGAGCGTTCAGATCCTCCGGCAGCTAAAAGGAGAGAGCACAGGTCAGAGATACTACGGTTTCATTCACTGTATGAGCAGAGTCATTCCCTAACACTGGTAACTCACTAACAAACAGCTACCAGGCATGGGTTGGAAGACATGAAACATGCTTCACGTACCTTGGGTAGACATGCAGTGACTCCAAAGAAGACCTGCCCAGATTCTGGGGAGAAACCTGTCACTCTGTCCAAAATGACATTCAGGAAAGCTGATCTTCAACATTCTTATTTATACCAAATCATTACTAAAATATTTCTGGCTGAATACTCAGAACAAAAATGGCACAAACCAGATATTTCACGTTTTAATGTATGTGGCTTAAGATATTCAGCTGCCAAATGATCTATAGCGATCTATAGTTGTCTCGCCAATATTTACACTGCCAGTCAAAGGTTTTTCCACACGCTGACATTTTCTACATGTCCATGTTACTCATTAAACATTTATTAAAAATAAACTCAATATTCTTTGCTAACAAATGAGTTTACTGTATGATCACCATTTGAGTACCTGTATTAGCAAGAAAATGTCATAGCGTTCAAAGTAAACTCCTCTAGCAATTATAACGGCAGAGAAAATTCGAGGCATTGTTTCTACAAGGGACATTAAATACTGCTGTTTCATGGGATGAAAGTGTTAACTAGTGCATTTAAAGTTAAAGGACAGCATAGAGTGTGACCATGCCATCACCACACAAACAGTTAAGACGTCAGACATGCACTGTTACATACTCCATCTGTCCATCCATCCATCCACCCACCCACTTTCTGAAAATGTTTGTCCTACTCAGGCTCGCGGGGGGTCTGAAGCCCATCCCGGAGGCTACAGGCGCAAGGCAGGGAACAATCAAGGATGGGCTGCCAACCTATCGTAGGGCACACTCAGGCACCATTCGCTCACCCAACCTACTGTTACAAAGTCTTTCCATATTATAAAGAAAACTTGTTTTATTTGACTTATTTTTTCATCTACAGATGTTCATTCAACTTTCAAGTGCTTAATGCAGTTTATGAAATAAATTTAAAAGCGGTAAAAACCAGTGGCGGGCAAAAACTTTTGACTGGTAGTGTATATGTATACATGTTTATACATTTCTGCAGATTTCTACTTCAGTTTTCATTCTGTTTAATGTCTTTCGTGTGACTGTATGTTTAACTGTACGTCAAATGCACCAAAGCTAATTCCTTGGACTTTTCATACTTGGCAAATAAAAGGATTCTGATTCTGATTCAGAACAACTGTCCTACACACAACACGGCTATGTATGTTGAGCAATACACATCACATAACCAAACTTACTGTCAAAGTCTCAAGGGCAGTTCTGGCTTCAACTAGCTGTTTGCAAAATTTCACATGACATATATTTATCCATGACGACAGAACCAGCCCACAAAAAGCTCACACAAAGAAATAATGAGAACAGGCTGGCTGTAACCATGCTGATGGCAGCTCAGGGGTGTCGGACTTTAGAGAGCTTATAACCTAGTGTGCCCAGAAAGATCTCTGGGCCCCAAGGACTGCAAAAGGATACGGAAGCAAGTCACCACATCTCACAGACAAAACCACCCAAGCAGGCTGAAAGGGGAAAACATAAATCAGATATTATATTAGTCACAATTGCTTTATCATGTCACTGCATCTGGCATTGTGTTATTCCTAGTACCACTGCAGTCATGTAAGACACTATGCAAGATAAATAAATCTCTGTTCGGTTAAACAAGTCAATTAAATTTAAGCAAAACATTGAATATGTGCATTTATTTTTTGGTCCAGAATTCTCTCCATGCAGAGGGGCTTCAATGTGATGCCACTCTAGGAAGGCTGTTTAACGTCATCAATCACATCACAAGTGAATCTGCAGCAAGTGTCTTTTGGGGGGGGCAAACCTTGACGACAGGCAGGTCGAAGACCTCGCGGGACTCTCCGACTTCGGGATTGTCCCCGTCCTCAGCTATGATGTGGGTGGCCAGTGCATTGTAGTTTACCTCCTTCGCCTTACCTGCCTTGAGTAACTGCACCACCTAAAGGAACACAGGCAGTAATCAACCTGACGCACAAAACACACAAGTAGAAAGAATTATGCTGTTTAGTCAGCAAAATTTTAATTATAACGACTACCATGTGCGTAGACACCGTGATATCAACCATTTGTTTACATTAACATATTTGTCACCAAAACCAAGAATCACACATACGACGACACGTTATCTATTATATTTAATGGCAATGAAAATACACGGCACGGCAACATAAACAAGCACAGTGTCTCGTTGGCATTTATCATCACGTTTTGAAAACGTGTATTAATGATACAGTAGCTGCCAGCCCATCTTCGCTCTCGGTCTCACTATATGGCAGGAAGTTAAACCCCGTGCGCCGTCCGTTTATTACACAGCCCCGAGCATGCGCAGAACGAAGCGCAAAATTCAGCAAGACACAGGAGTCAATCAATTAAAACACATACGGCTCATTTGCCAGGCATCGGTTTGAACAAAATAAGCACCGATAAGAACACGAGAAAACTGACTCCGTAATATCAAACTCCGTGCAGCCACTCGATCGGCTTTAATGCATTAGCAAGCTAGGTACGACCAAGACAAGCAATTCACACCACTGCAGAATGGTAGCTATGAAAACTCTTAATTCTCGAAGGCTGTTTCAAAGGTAACTAATACGATCGTAACTTTTTCCATGTGGAGGTTTTTCCCAATACGCATGGAAGAGGTCCCCCCATTTAGCAATGCTTGTTAGTGTTTTTTTGGTAAACAAGAACTGATAGCCAGTTAGCTATGTAGCTTTTAGGATCATTTCACCTTTTGGTCAATATCCCCAACCACGTAGAATTTGACATCTTTAAACAGCTCGTCCGGAACTTTCAGCTCCTCATCCGACATTATTTTGAAGAAGGTAATCCAGTGAAAAGGAGTGACTGATCAGCGGACACAAAACAACACAAAGTTATTTTCGTAGCAATATTTCTTCCTCTAACAGTACATAAGCGCCAAACAGTACTAAGCGCGCTTTGGGGCGTAAGCATTAGTCTCTGTAGGGGTGCATGAAGGACATTATACGTACATTGGTTCATTTAGAGGTTATATTGCCAGATTTTATATGTTTATATATGTATATAAATACAAAACGTACCATTTCTGTGTTCACTGTATAACCATCGAGGATTTGTCATGTTTACTAATTTGAAGTACTTCTTGATTCCCCCCATGTATGAGAGTTTGAAAGTGGTAGGAGGGGCCAAATTCTGGGTTTAGGCTTTGACGGTAAGGCGCCACATCGGTGTGTGGAAACGGGTGTGTATAGGCAATAACTGATAGACACAATCAGAATAGCTACTAAATTGTGGAAATTGGTGTTCTTCTTACTTGACCACGAGTCAGCATTTTATGTCAGGACCACTCGTTCTTTAGATCTATTATGTTATCAAACAAGTATGACACTTATTTGATCCAACTACAAAGCGCCAAAACCCGCGTAAAATACGCAACGCATAACTAATGCTTCGTATGATAGTTTAATTAACTTCGTGCAATTTTATCAAAATATTGTAACTGTTTCCCTGCGTGGGCTTGCAGTCTCTAGCGCTTTTTAAAGATCGTTGCCTCCTATCTGTAATGTTACCCTGTGTTTCGCGTTTTGCAAACTAGGATATCCCTTTCAATTCAATGTTATGAGATGTGCTTTTTGGAGTTTATTTTAGAAAAGCTTGTTCTTAGCCTCTACTATTTGCGAAGAAGATAAATAAATGTGGGACATAGCATGGGAGCTCGTTTATATGCTCAAACACCTCCAACATTGTGGTATTTGCTTATACATTACGTGTGGGAATCTGAATTTGTACAATAGTGTATAAAACATTAAACCTTTCACACCACTCCCAGCTCTAACGACAAGCCCTCTTTTCGGATAAAATCAGCAATGGTTTACTCACAGTGTAATTTCCTTAGTCACTACACCACCCGCCGCTTTATAAAAGCAGGCAGTAATCCGGGAGTCTTCCTGCCTCTAAACTTGTCTGAGTACTTCCGACTTCCTAACCAACGGAGAGACTTGACTGACGGGGGTGGGAGGTCGTCTCCACTGGCATTTGCATCTGCAGGCTGTGCAGCTTGATTAGACTCAAGGGTCTGTGAATAACTCCACTTACTGTCGTTGGTATTCATGGCTGTCAATGTTCAAATCACTAGCTAGCAAAAAGAGAGACAAGCCCATTCACTGACAATACAGAGGTTATGGATAAACATTTCATCATGATTGTTAATATATTAATGATTATGTATATGTTGAAAATAATGTGCATAATAATATAATGTAATTATGTCTAACAGTGTTTGCCTAAACAACCTAAAGAGGCTGTATATCGTCATCCTTCTATTCTCCATAATACATGTCCATCACAGAGTTTCACAGATGCACAGTGTCCATACATGCAGCAGTAACAGTGATTAATGTGCAGGACTTATTTATCGAGGATATGGACTGTGGTATGAAGCTGTTTGAGGAGTGAGTTGATTTAGTTCTTAATGTTGCTAAAGTGTTTAGCAGAGGGGAGCTTTTGGGGGTCACCGTGTCACTGCTTAAGACAGAGCAGAGGCTTCCAGATGGAGACTGGGAAGCTGGCGGTCAGATTGCAACCAGAAGAGGTGGAACGGTCATCAGAGCCTTGGTTTATCCCATACAGTTTAGCAGTGTTGGGGATTCCAGGCCCAGAAATCACAAATCCAGACCAAGATTTTGTTTCTACTAACCGGTTGAGTATTCTGTGACTGTGAGTTTATACTCAACTTCAGGGTGACAATCTAAATTAGGCCCTCCTCCTATAGCCTATACTAAGTCCTTCTTTATTTGTAGCTCTCCTCCAAATCTCAAGCGACAAGCTTGTCTGGATGCATGTGAGTGGTAGGTCTTGTCCTTTGGAACGACGCTATCGACTTTCTGTGCATAGTCAGGAGTAAGATCGGAGGTTCTGTAGAACTGCACAGAAGTGACGAGGGACATGAATTGTGGGCTGTAGGGTGAGGACGCCAGTGGGCTTTCTCACTGCATCATGAACTTCATCAGCTTCTGTGTGAACATAGATATTCCCTGGAGAACAGTTTGTTGTGTCTTAAATATAACAAGCCCTGGATTGTAAAACACATCAAAACACTTCCCTAGAAGATGAGTAAGAGGAAATTTCTGATAGGACAGGCAGACTGATTGGGCTCTTCATTGGCTCTTAATTTATTCATTGGGCATGAGCGTTGAGCAAGGCCCTCAGGGGCCAGCTGACCCTGCCTTCTGATACTCACTTGTATGTTGCTTTGGACAAAAGTGTCTGATTGGGGGCCAATGTGTGGCTCACTGGGTTTGGCCTCTGTGCGTGTGATCGGAAGGTTGCTGGCTTGAGCCCTGGCTTCCGCAGAACTGTCATGCCACACTTGAACAAGGCCCTTAGCACCCCCCCCCCCCCCAAATGCTCCAAGGTTGCCAGATAAATGGCCTGACCCCATGCTCAAATTACAAAGGAGAGCACAATGGGATCTGTGAAAAGAAGCATTCCTGTACTATAGAATTAACCTGTACTATAGATATAATAAAGCGAATAAAATAAAGCGTCATCGTTTGAAATATATGTAATGAGACTAGATCCACATAGAGGGATTTGAAGGAAAAGGAAACGTGGGGAGGGGATTGAATGTAAGCTGGAGAATAATAGCATGAAGGAGGTATGGAGAGGGTTGAAGAAGATCACTGGCTACAGCATGTGAGATGGACCTGGTGAATCTGGGAGTTACACCTGGTCTTTAGCACAGGCACCTTCAGCCCAGCAGGGGGCGCTCACAGACACTGCACTTTGCTGAGAGACAACGGAGCTAGTGGTGGACTTCAGGCTAAACAGGAAGACATTGACCGCTCCATGACTATCTAAGGAGAGTGTAGATATAGTAGAGTGCTACCCCGGCATGTCCATCAACAACAGCATGGACTGTCATGACAACACAGGTTTACAGGGAAATGGAGAAAAGTGCATTTTTTTGTATAATATCAAGGTGAAGTAGGCTTTAAGGGTAAACAAGATTTGAGGAAAGCCAGCTCTCTCATAGGATTGAGTCTAGAGCACATGGAACCAGTGATTAAGGGAAGAATGGTGCTTAAACTCTCTGAATAATAAGGTCCATCCTCTCAACAGGTTCTCCTTTGTACCTATTGACATTTGTTTATTCAATGCTCTTGGTCGTGCAAAACCCCATACTGCTTAGAGGACACTAACCCAACGCTCACGACTATTGTTCCACCTACACTCATTTGTGTGCTTTTTATGTTTACAAGGCACATTTTACTTCTACCACTTGCATTGCACTATATGTTTTATTTATGTGTTGTTATATTTGTTTATTATTTATCCCCTTGCTCTGGACTATTGTCTATTGTCTTGCATGATCCTGGGAGATCTTATCTCTGAGTTTGGAATTGAAAGGGTTGTGCGATTTTTTTTCACATAGTTCTACAATGGATATTAGTCTGACCCACTGTTCACGGTTCAAACTCCCGCCAATCGACATTCTCGGAACTTTCATCTCGGAATGGCTCAATTTCTGCACACTGCTCATATTTCTGCAAAGCTACTCTGGCTGGTGTGTAAAGGCCCTGTTGCGTCCTCCTTTGTCAGATGCTGGCCAATCATATTTAAGAGGCAGAGTGATGGAACCAGAACTAGCCAGACGTTCACAGCAGGTGGAAGTTGGAGAATACTGAAGTACCCCCTTTATGACTGGATGACATGAAGTGGTTCATCCAAAGGCCGCCATGGCTGTATACCTCTTTGGGATTTATTTCTGGGGAGGGCTTTTCTCAGATATTTCTTAACACCTTTGAAAATGGACATGTGTGAAAAGGGACTCCATTTGACCCTCCTTCTAATGATCCGTTGTGACAGACAGTTTTCTCGGGGGTACACCATTCAAAATATCTGTGAGAAATCCAATAGCCTAATCGAGTTGTCCAGCTCTACTGCCTAATAAGTCTTCATCAGTGCGCCTAGAACTTGAGGAAGGGTGCTTTAGCATGAAACGTCCCTGCAATTGTTGTTGCTAATTCTCTTTACCCAACATTAATTCAGCAGAATATTTACAAAAGAAATTCAAGTTAATGTCCTACTCAGGGCCTTCAGCGACACACCTTGCACGCAAGAATATCACAATCTTTTGTTCAAAAGCCCAGTTCCATAATAACTAAGTCCAGGGCTGTTACACCGATGGTCGATTAAATCAGTGATCTGTTTAATAGAGTAATCAAGTCAATACGCCGTTAGAAAGGAAGGAAATTAGAAATGAAAAACGGAAGTGTTCTGCACTGTGCTTTTAATCAACATTTCGTTGTCGGAACAGAAAGGAAACAGACTCCGAAAGGAAATTAATAACAAAGTGCCTCGAATTCATAAACTTTTAAAAATCAGTAGTCAAATCACGTTAACGCATAAAAAAATAATTTATGTTTGTTCTAACCCTTCTGTCTTGCTGAACTGCCTGAAATTGCTTCTCAGCTGTCATGGATGTATACTCTTACCGTGATTTAAAAATAAAATAAAAATTAATTATTTACAATTGCATTTCCTTTCTTACTGAGAAGAAACACCTGCAGATTCCACCCCCAAATCTATTGCAATGCTGATGTCTGCGGTTTCATTTCCACGTTTGTACGATAACGATGCAGTTATCGATTGTACATGCTTTTCCATATCGGTGCTATGTTCCTGCCGGAAATCAAATAAAAAATTTAAAGTTTTTTTGGTTGTTATGCACACATGATCAGCGCTAGATTGAAAACGAAGACGCGATCAATTTCCATTCTGTTGTTCAGCTTCACGATGTTTGACTTTCAGGTTTTGGGATCGGGCGTATCGAAAGAGACGGAGGACAAGGAAGACACGACCGAGGAGGGGAAGTTTCTCTAGAACATGTATAAGAAGCATCCGTGAAGTTATATTCTGACAAAATCTTTTTACACAAGGCATAGTCACTAGGCTTACTACTCGCTGCGGACTTCAATAAACTGACCATGGGCTGTAGCCTATTTAAAGAGGCAAAAGCCTGAACTGATAACGAATCGTGAAACTTGCATACCAGATATATTTTTTCTGCCTGGAACTTTTCTACGTCTAATGTAAAGAGGTAAAGAATCCGTTATAAAAAGGGATTGCTGCCTTAAAAATACGCGGACGATTAGTTTAAATTTTCGGTCATTGTTTTCTGTGCAGTGAAAATCTAAATATGCTGTACGCTTTTACAGAAACCATCTATCATGCCCTCACAGTAACATTTCTTGGGTCTTTAAAGAACTATTGTCGTGCAGTGTAAATGGTGTGACTAATTGTTTAAAAAATTAATTAGGATTCAATTTGAGCTGCACGAGACTCATTTATTTCTTGCAAAGGACTGTCTTTCCCCGCGGAGCCGAATAGCTCCTTGGATTCAAAAGAAATTAATTATAAACTCCACTTTACCGTGTGTGGCAAGGTCCCAGTTACACCTAAATCAACGGCCAGCTATGTACTGTATATTAATTAAAGGTATCCCGAAAAAAAAAAAAAAAAACTCTGATGTGACCTGCAGAGTTTTGTACCGTGTAATTAAAAACAAGAGGAACAAACATCCGTAAGGCAGACATGTGCCCTGAACTCCAGCGTGCATACTGCTGTTTGTAATGCGCGATTATTAATTGTAAATGGACCCCTTTCGTCAACCGTGGTTTATTCCGGAGTCGATAAACACATTCAAATACAGGCTGCTTGTCAACTACAGCAGCGCCGGTGCTCCGGTTTGAAGGATACGCACCGACAAGGGGGTTGAGATACCGCTCGCAACAGTGCGCTTCCTCTCGACTATTCGGAAAGGTGAGTAAATTCGGATTCTAAGGCGTATTGGCGGCGATCTTACTGCCAGACACATGCGTCCGCGTCATTTACACATAACGCACTCACAACTGCGTGTGACACCTGTGCTTATGTAAGTATATGGGATTTTTTTTAAAGAATTCAAATACTAGGGATGTTTAATTACTCTACTGCCTCTCTCCAGCAGTTTATCCAGATATCCGTCTCTCGGACCAGAGTAGCCTCTTCGGGAATGTGACCGAAAGTCACTTCCTTTCTGCTCGGAGTGAGTATCTCTCTCAGGAGGAATCACATAACCTAATTGGAAAATGAGTTTCATATCCAGCTGATGGAGCCTTTGGATGGGGTGTTTAATGACTGACCATGCAATGTAAAGCAGATCATCCATGGTAATAACTGTATGTGTGTGTGTGTGTGTGTGTGTGTGTGTGTGTGTGTGTGTGTGTGTGTGTGTGTGTGTGTGTGTGTGTGTGT
>JAODLD010000088.1:12444695-12468277 GCA_026781065.1 Mormyrops boulengeri | reverse complement strand
TGTGTGTGTGTGTGTGTGTGTGTGTGTGTGTGTGTGTGTGTGTGTGTGTGTGTGTGTGTGTGTGTGTGTGTTTCCATGGTAGAATGTCGTTTTATCGTGAATCTACAGAATATAGTTTGGTTTATAGTTTGGTGTTTCAGGCGACAAGTTTTAAATGACAAGTAGGCTATATAACCTGACTGTTATTTATTTATTTATTTTAACATTTTTTTGCATTTCTGTCTGGATTCTACTCCGACAGTAATATATGAGCTACTTTTTCTTTCATTAACTGTGTTAACCGTATTAAGCCGTGGTCGAGATAAAAAAAAAAAAAATGAATTCAGCATCAGTCAAGCAACACCTCAGAAACCAATTAAGAAAACCCAGTACAACTCTGGGGCTTGCGGGCGGAAATATATATGCTTAGATATCTTGGAAGAGACATCTATTTCTCCAGACTGCTTGCCAGTGTCATCCCTGAAATATTCATATAAAATGTCCTAGCTGGCGCCTTTATCCAAACCACAACCTTCATGCCAGTCTGTTTTCACTGGAGACATTCATCCAGTGTGTTGCTTGAGGGTACCACCGCCTCAGACCTTCAAAACGACTTCAACGCCGTGTTCCTTGATATGTATTTTGTAAGTGATGTAATTAGAGTACAATGGCAGCTTGACCTTAGAAATATTTAACTAAGAACATGCAATGATTATAATGTATGCAAGTGTAGAGTGTGAATTTTTGTATCATTTCGTTACTGGGGTAACAATGCGTTTGGAATTATTTAGTGATACTGTGTCATGATTTTGGCAAGAGTCAGAACAAATCAGTGTAGTCTCCTAATACATCAAATATCACAGTGAATTATAGGTGACGAGTGAAATATTCTGCATCTGCTAGGATTTGTAGTGAGTCATGGACCGGCACCGAAACGAAACGGATTCAGTGGCTGATTTTAATACGTCGTAGTGCTACAACTGTTGCTGCGACCAGAGGCTCGTCGAGAGGGTTGTACACAAACAGAGATCACTGGACTGCGGTCAGACTGTTAAATCTGTAGAGACAGAGAGGCTTCTGGCGCCTCGTTGGAGTGCCGGCCGGTTGGATCATTTCATCTGATTATGCCTGATTATTCATGCGTCGCCTTTCCTGGTCGGAAGAGTTATTAACATAACAAGTGAGGTAGAAATCTGAAGACCCGCATGCAGCAGCACCTGCTGCGGATGAGGCGCCGCGGACGACCGTGACCTTGTGAGATTACGATCGTCAGGTGGTCCGTGGTTTGACCAGTGGGGAGGGATTCCCTCGTGAGGTCAGACAGCTGTCCATATATATACGTTTATCTGCAGAAGAAAAATACCTACACCGTTTTCATCTTGCATTTCCTTCACAGTCTATTTGCGTATATTTTTTCCATCATCCCAAAAACACGCAATTACGCCAGAAAAGAGACAATAATTATGTAAATAACCAGGACCACAGTACAACATGCTTGAAGTAATTGGTTTATACCAGTCTCTGTATTGAACACTAAAAACTATATCAGTTTCTCTAAAGGACAGAAAAATCGAAAGAATCACAGTACAAACTATAACTACAGTGAAATACAAGAACAATTTTCTCAAACGTGTAATTAGCATTTAATAGAAAATATCAATATTGATGTTTTGAACACCTGTCATATTTTAGGAATAAGGACATTAATGAATGCAACAATAAATTGTAGCAGACAAACTATATACTGTTTTGACATGTTTTTCATCACTTCAGTCCCAGGTTGATATAGAAACTCGGATAGAACACAGTGATGGACAGGAGACCCTTGATAAGAACCCTGAAACTGAAATGAATTTGTCTTGTTTAAACAATCATATTTCCATGACATTAAGGGAGGGGCGTTCACAAAGCTGCTAGATTTGCATAATGTGAGCATTGTTATGTAATGCATGATAATGGCAGAGGTCCTAATCCAAATGCATTATATATTTTATATTTGCATTTTTGAGGGGCCCAGGAGAGCCATTGCTTGTTATCTTGACTAGTTATTCAGCTTTTGCATCAAAATGTTGAGCTTTACAACTGCCAAATTGTACATTGTATAAAACACATTCGGCTGCCTTCAATAACTACCCGAAAAAATTTAATCCGTGTTAACTGTAATTACCAGGGCACAGAAGGACATAATCATGTAGCTGTAAGTTAAACATGTCAGTGCTTTGGCCGTCTGAACACAGACACGTACAGCAAGCAGTGCTAGAACAAACGGTTTTGCCCAAAAACGTCTGTGGAAATGTCAAAACAATATTTCCAGACAGCCATTTGAACGATGCCATTTATAGGTAAGATGATCTTTTCTCTGTCAGTTTTCTTCTTAAATATGACGCCTCCACAGTCTCCGTGTCAGGCGTTTTCCCCATATTAATGTTAATGTCAGTGAAGGCGTTATTAAGCTCCAGTATCTCCTCAGTCGCCTAACAAACCATCATAAAATTATGCTCTGTCTCTCAATAGGAAGACGCATGCTTCATTAGGAAGATACCTGCTTCAGTAGGAAGACACATGCTTCAAATGGAAGATACATGCTTCAATAGGAAGAAACATGTTTCAGTGGGAAGACATGCTTCATTAAGAAGAGACATGCTTCATTAGGAAGACAAATGCTTCAATAGGAAGAGACATGCTTCATTAGGAAGATATACGTTTCAGTAGGAAGACGCATGCTTCATTAGGAAGAAACATGCTTCAGTAGGAAGACACGTTTCAAATGGAAGATGCGTGCTTCAATAGGAAGAAACATGTTTCAATCATAATTTCACTGTAAAGTTTAAAAAGTACCTCATTAGAAGGGATCCTATCAAACAGATATGAGCATTTTATGTAATATATCATGAAACACATGTGAACAGGGGTGAGGGGGTACAATTTCAATGTAGATGTGGAGGGGGATATAATTTCAATGTAGATGTGGAAGCTATATTTCCTGAAACAGACATATATAACTAATGTATGACTACAGGACAATTTAGGCTTTTATTTAAAAAGTTTTATCAGATTGTGTTAAAGTATGTGTAATCTTTTCATAATTGTCCATTGCTGAATTCTTAATTATGCTCCAAAAGTATTGTGTGTGTGTGTGTCCCAATATATATTTGGTTTCATCTTCTAGGGTCCATTTAACACATGAATGAAAAACTGTTTTGGTATAACAGGCCATCGGCTGTTTGCTGACACATAATTGCAGACAAATAAAAGACACTGAAGTTTCCTGTCATCTGTCACTTTAGTTCAGGGGTGGCCAATCTTATCCAGAAAGGGCCACTATGTATGCGGATTTTCACTGCGACTCCATAATTAGATTACTAATTAGAGGACTGATTGGCTGAAGAGTCCTCACACCTGGGTTTGAACAGCTGACCTAAAGGTTACCCCAAAAATCAGCACACACACCGGCCCTTTATGGATAAAACTGGCCACCCCTGCTTTAGTTGGTTCCACTTCCATAAATCCCAATGAAGAGCTGCAGGTCAAATCAAAAACATATTTTCCTCTCGGAAGGCGAAAGAAGGACGAATCTGATTTGCGTGTGAACCTCACTCCGCGAGATCGACGCACCTGGTTTTTTGGGTGTTCGCGTCGCTGGGAACGAGACAGAGAGGACGGTGTCCTCGGAAAGACAAGCCAGGGGGCGCTGTGGGAAGAAAGCGCTACGTCGGCTAGCGCGGAGGGACGGTGGAAGCCCCAGGTGCTTTTAATTAGGAGCGTTCGGTGCCCTCAGGGCTGGATTTCTGCCGGTTTAAAAAAAAACTCTTTAATTAGCACTTGATGGACATGAAAAGCCCAGGTGAGGTGACTTACTATCCAATTAATTGCTTGACTAAAGCAATTAAAAGCTGGGGTTGTGTTAAACCAGCACACCCCGGAGGCCTTAAGCAAAGGGGTTAGGTGTCCCGTACTCCCAGTACCCAATCTGTGGCCTGTCACACTGTGTCACTGCATTGATGTCTCCGCGAGTGCCTGAATTCCCTATATTAATGACGTAACCATGAATTAGATTAGTATCATGAATTTTAATTATGCAAGCACAACACGCTGTGTGTCGTGGTTGCGATTCGATTTGTCCCTGTACCTGAAAGCTATTAGTGTTTAATTTTGTTTATGAGAAAATTACAGCGATATATCTATTATGAGCCTCTATGGAGGTTAATGCGGAAATTATTACAAATCATTGAATTGTAGTAAGTTGTCATCAGTGAAGATTTAGAAATAGGATGTAGAGATATGTTATCGCCATGTTTGTGGAGGTGTTCTTCAGAGATGTGGCTTTAAATGGCCAGCAGTCTGTGTTTGTGTTTGTCAGTGTCCTCCATGTGAGGGGAGGACATGCCATCTCGGGGGGTTTGCTGCCTTGTGCCTTGCTATTCTAGGATTGGGAGTTACACTAGTAATTCTATTTTTTGTTTCTGTGTTTTGAAGAATGATTGGAGCGGAATAATGAGGGTTTTACTGCTTATGGGATGACTGACCAATAGGGTGTCAGTATCTGGATTTGTTTCCTGGAATTCTGGGAAACCCCGCCTCTTGTTTGTCAGCAGGATATCACCTGAGTGGTGGATGGCACTTTTCTCTGCCCCACCTGAAGCCTTATCCCCATCCCCATCCCCACCCACGTGACCACAGGGAGAACATGCGAACACCACACATACAGAGCAGAGACACAATTCAAGCCCCCCAGCACTAGAGGGCACGATCCTTCCTCATTCCACTAGCATATACATGTTCAGTACCACTGTGTATATGACTGAGGTAACTTCTGTCCCATCTTTCTGGGGGGAACGTACGTGCACCTGCACATCTCAAACTGATCTTGGGTCAGGGAGACTGAGCGATCTTCTTCCAGAAAAGGTCCTGAAACTTCCTGTATGCAAAAAGCTGCAGCTTTTCAACACATACTAGTGGGCAAAATTGTGGAAACGCTTCCAGTTTTAGAGATTGCAGAACTTCAGTCTAGTTACTTATTTAATCATCCAGTGTATGATACTGAGCTGTGTGAAGTTTTTGGCGTAGCGCCAAACCCGCCACCAACCCCCAAATTTTTCCCTGCGAGTTGAGGACCCCTTCACAGATAGACGGTCATTTCCGGAGGGTGGGACTAGACTGTGTGTCTGTCTGGGGGGTTGCCAACCAGGATCCTGAGGTGTTTAGTCATGTGGTGGGTACGGCAACGCTCTGCACCAGTGCATGCTCCCCAACCTGACCTGACCTGTATGATATTCCTAGCATTCTTTCATTGTTTATAAACATTACTGCCAGTTTTTTGTGTGGTTCTTTTTAGAGCCTAATGCCTAAAATGCTAGATGTTCCCACAATTTTGGCCACTAGCATATACATTGGGACAAAACATAACATGCAAAATTCACATGTGAAGATTTCACTGTTACTTCAGTGGTGACGTACTAACTTAAAAATATCACACATACGGTTAAATGTGATTGATTGTATTAGTTATGGAAGGATTAGAGTAACCCTCTGATTACGGAAGGATATGATTCATACTACTGGTAATTATGATTCATTTAGAACATTCATTTGAGTTATTGGAGGCTTATTAATAAAAACAGTCCTGGATGCTACTTCAGACAGCGTCTTTTCTCTCTGCCAAGGACTTACTGCAGGAATATCTTTGTTCAGTCTTGTTGGAGCTGGAACTAATCTCAGTTAGACATTTACTGTTGCGCTTCGAGCTAAATCACTCAGGGAGGAAAAGATGGGGAGCAGAAAAGGTGTGGGCATCACAAGCGCATGCCAAAACACAAACAGACGCGCACACACACGTTTCTATTTATATCTTTGTGGGGACCATCTGTTCATTTCTATGGGAAAAACCTTAATCCCAACAATGATAACCTTAACCCCTACCCAGCCCTAACCTTAACCATAAGTAACCAAACAAAATACAAGGCTATTGGCATTTTTAGTTTTTTGAATGTAGTCACAGATTTGAATGAAATTGAGCGTGCCTCAAAATACTAGGTTTTTATCGCACTGTAGGGACATCTGGTCCCCACAATGTAATATATACATCACACACACACATACACACACATGTACACACACAAAATGCTTTCCCAATCTTTGGACCAAATAAGTTACATCAGATCCTTCAGTCTTTTAGCATGTTTGTATTTATATATCTTTAGGCTGTGTAGAACAAATGCTAACCTTTTCCCGTTTTCCACTACAGATGAATGCATCAGGAGATGCTGACCTTCTGTGACTGCCTTTTTGAGACCATAAGACCTAGCGATCAGTTGCTAAAATGATTAGCAATGCTAGTGCGGCTGCCTCAGCCAATCACAGTTCAGGGTCCGGCAACCTGTACCTGCCCTTTTCGGTGTTCAGCGTCCTTACGCTGACCCTGCTGGCCATGCTGGCGGCAGCCACGTTCATGTGGAATGCCCTGGTGCTCGCCACCATCCTGAGGGTGCGCACCTTCCATCGCGTCCCCCACAACCTGGTGGCCTCCATGGCCATGTCCGACGTGATGGTGGCCGTGCTGGTCATGCCTCTCAGCTTGGTCCACGAGCTGAACGGAAGACGCTGGAAACTGGGCCGGGCCCTCTGCCAGCTCTGGGTCTCCTTCGACGTCCTCTGCTGCACAGCCAGCATCTGGAATGTGACCGCCATCGCCCTGGACCGCTATTGGTCCATCACCCGGCACCTAGAGTACACCCTGAAGACCAGGAAAAGGATCTCGAATGTGATGATCGCGCTCACCTGGCTCCTGTCGGCGGTCATCTCCCTGTCGCCACTCTTCGGCTGGGGCGAGACCTACTCGGAGGAGCGGATGGGCTGTCAGGTCAGCAGGGATCCCTCGTACACCATATTCTCCACTGTCGGAGCCTTTTACCTGCCTCTCTGTGTCGTGCTGTTCGTTTACTGGAAGATATACCGGGCCGCCAGGTTCCGAATTGGATCCCGCAAGACCAACACCATCACCCCGATGGCAGAAGTCGTGGAGGTACGGCTGCCCATTTTACAGGCTACTTTAAGGGTTTCAGAGAGCTGATACAACCAGCACCAGATACATCAGAGCCAGTACTCACTGTATACTGTCGAACCTAGATACTGACACACAACGCAGACGGTGTAAGTAATTACTGAGCAGAAGGTGCGTAAACAGGGGTATTAGCACTGCGGATAGGGGACGCGGCGCCGGCGGAGAGAACCGGCGCTGCTTGCATCGTGGGAATAGGAAGGAACAAAATTCACAGCAGAATTCCATATTAGTTCAAATCCCAGGTGATGGGTTACGATGCACTGGGATTTCCAAAAGGCTAGGTGTTACGGTAATGAAGACATCATCAGACGGTCTCCTACTTTGACGTTTGATGTAAGTAAAATATCCACCGTACCAAAAATACAGCCACCCAAGGACTGTCTAACTTGTTAAAAAGCAATGATGTAGCTAGTAGTAAAAGTGGCTTTTTTTCATTGTCAGATTCAGTGTTCTTCCTCACGCCCTGACAACGAGCAGCCTTTGAAAATAACTGACAATGAGAAAGCCAAAACGTAGAATTTGGAAGCAGAATGCAAAGAAAAATGAAGATTTGACTCTGAAATTATTTTCAGCACCCAGAAAGAGGTTTTTCTTTAGGTTTGAGAATAATCCTGTCGACTACAGTAAAGGGTGGAATTTCGTGTGTCCGTGTCTCTGTACATACTGGGAGTATGTACCCTAACTCATGCCCTTCTATGAACTGCCTGTAGGACTATGACTATCTGGATATTCTTGTACATGAGTCTGTGGAATGTAACAAGCAATGTAGAATTCATAAGAAATGTTTATGGTACCGGGACTACTGGAGAGAATGGGATTTAAAAGAACTTCTATACTGCAATGGAACCATCAAAACAAGAAATGTGGCAATATAACCCACTAACAAGAAGTAGAGCAGCACCACTCTCTTCTTTTGTGATGCAATACTGCTTAATGACTAATTACTGATTCGCTTTCCACTGACGTCCACACATCCTCTGCATTGTCCTGTGGATGAAATGATGCGTGGGGCGGGTTAGGGTACGACCCCTCGTGGTTCCGATGAAGGGGAAGTGGAGAGGCAATACGAGTACAGCCCATAGGTGAGTCAGAGCTGACTTTGACAGGTTGCATTATCTGCCTCATCTGCAACATAAGTGGTAACCATGGGGTGGTATGATTAAAGTAGAATTTTAGTCTCCACCTGCTTTCTAAAGCACATACGTGCCTTGAGCACAAAATGATGCAAGAAAAAAAAAACAATGGTTTTAGGTGCCACCTGGGGCATTTCAGCGGTAAATGTCTCAGTCAGTGTGAAACGCTCTCCAGAGGGACAATGACACCCACACCTCTGTGCCCAAAAAAGCAGTCATTACTGCTTACCTACAGCAGTGTATCCCAACCCGGTCCTAAGGAGCAAAAATGTGAGCTGTCTGGGGGTCCCCAAGGACTGGGTTGGGAAACACTGACCTAGAGGAACCAGTGACACCCCTGGGTGTTCATGATTCGGGCTGCTTCACAAAATTGTCAACTGGGGACAACAAAGCAACTGTGTCTGAAACGCACTGCGCACCTTCTCTTCAGGGATGCACTGATACCAGCACCGTTCTTGTACTCATGGGTGCCTGCAGCTGCAGGGACTGTGTCGACCTTTGGCATTTAGACGTGTAATTATTTGGCTAACGTTATGTTAATGTAATGTTTTTTCTGCCTCATTATCTCTGCAATAGAAACATAAAAAGTGGAGTATGGCTCCATGATTGTGGGTAAATTATGAATCACGATTTGTTTTCCACTCAGAATCGGGATTGTAATTCTCTCTCACGACTCCTGAGCAATAAATTCCTCTTTTTTGTGATTTTATCTTGCATCACGTGCCATCTTTATGAAGATGGAACGAACAATATGTTGAGATGCATGGTATATTGGTTCACAAACCGATATTGCCGTCTGTTAGGCCTGTTTAAACTTCATCAATATTGATTTTAAGTTGAAAGCACCAGACCTAAAGACACAACTGTTGAAATAATGGAGACGACTGCATTAGACAATCAGCCATTTTCCATATTGGAGGGATTTTGGCTCAAAGTACTGGTCCACAACATATTTATAATTCATAAAATCTGGCCCTTAGATTGATTTTACGTTTTCCACAGATTAGAATATAATATAACTTTATTCCGGTAATCTGCGCCAGAAAGTTCTGCAAATTTCTCCGCCAACATCCCCCATGCCCACTCACCACTTGGCAAGTGGCTCAGAGGTTAGCTGATTATTAGTTTCTGCAATATTAGACAAAAATATATCGGTTATTGGTTAAAATGTCCACATCGGGGCACCACTAACGATATATCTGTTACTGAAATGGGACTGTCACATCAACTTTGCAGAACAGAAAGGGCACATTCTTGGCGTCTCCATATTCATCACCAAATGAAAGAAATTCTAAACATAAAGTTTGTCTCTTTATTATAACACCTGTTTTTATGTCCCCTGTGCCTGTCACATGGTGTAACAATCCTGCAACAATCCATCATGCGGCAAGCACTAGCAGAGAGAGAGAAAATGTCAAATGATAACCCTTGTGCAGTGAAAATAACAGAAGCTCTTACCCAGTGCAGGCCTGCCATGTATCTTGCTCGTGCCTAGAACAGCAGAACCCTCCAACGTGCCATTTTGTCCGTCAAAAAATGACAAACTGCAACAGTGATCTTCCTTTACCTAGTCTTTTAGATAACTTATTACGATACTAGGTAACTACAGAATTGTTGATCTAATTTTAATAAATAAACCATACATATAAATAATATACAAGCGTGTACAGTATTCAGTGGGCTGCCAATTCTCCATTCTGACTGCCACAATCAACTTACTGCATGTTTCTTGGTGTATGGAAATCTATGAAACGTTAAACCAGGCATATCTTCTCTCTGACGTCTCAGGTATATTTAACAAAAATGTGCTTGAAAATCTAAATACGTTGCTACTGCTTTTTCATGGTTTATAAGGGCTGGTTTATAGGCAACACACCTTTTGAAGGAGCCTTCGAAATGGGGCAGCCTTGTGGCACCACCGTGACGCATTCGGTCTAGAAGTGCAGCCTTAGAAGGATGCAGCTTGTCAATTTGGACACAGCCCTAGGGTCGTGGGTGTGTGGGGGGGGGGTATTTCAATATCATCATTTATCCCGCTATTTTAAAATTAAAATTGCTATCTGTGAGTACCAGAAATGAGCATTGCTCCTTGTATTCAATCTGAAAAAAATGGTAGCAATACATTCGTACTTCTCAGGAGCAGCACTGAACCCCAGACAGTCCACATTTTTGCTCCCTCCCAGCTCCTAACACCTGTACCAGGTATTTGGCGTTCTTGATTGGCTGGGAGCTGGGAGGGAGCAACAATGTGGACTGTCTGGGGTCCCTGAGGACTAGGTTGGGAACCACTGAGTTAGCCTGTCTTCCTTGCTTCTCAGACAGTGAGTAAGCTGAGGATTCAAGCTGCCAGACAGGATGGCGTTGCATTAAACTGAACCTGAATGCTCTCCACCCCTACAAACCAGCATGGACCAGCATCATCAGCATAGTGCATGATGTTAATACCAGCATATGTTGTGTTTTGGTGCTGGTGGACACGCTTCATGTGCAGGTAGACCAGCACAGCTGTGCCGGCCCACCAGTTACACCAGCACCAAACCAGCACTGACCAGCATAGATCAGCATGCTGGTTAGTGCTGTTTTTTTTCAGCAGGGATAATTTTCGTGTATCCATTTTAAGAAGATCGGGCAGAATTCCCTTTGCTTCAGGTAGCACCAATTGCTGCCTGCTGTCGTAATTCTGACTGGCCGTGCAAAACATCTGACCCTTACTTATCCAATCAGGCATCTTTGCGACTGCCTGAGAACCGAACAGCACCGTGCAAGAAAGACTCCTTGTCTCATTCATTGTATAATGAAAGATTAAAGGAAAGATTCTTAAAATAGATCACCATTAATGGTGCAGCACAGATGGCAGACAGAGATAAATGATTATTAGATGCTAACAGCGATGGAGATACTAAGAATAGTCTGAGTTATTATAATTAATGCTACTAACAGTATTAATATCAGCATTGGGGTGGTTTGGTAACTTACTGGGCAGCGCCGTGGCCTCACACTTCAGGGTTATGGGTTTTGATTCCTGCCCCTGCTGAGTCTGTGTTTCGAATTCACACGTTTTCCATTCATCTGCACAGGCTTCTTCCCAAAAACAAGTGGTTCGGTGAACTAGTATCTTCAAATTACCCTTAGCGAATGAGATTGTCCTGCACGATTGACTGGCGCGCCCAGACAGGCTACCCCTGTGTTTACTGGGCTAGGCTCCAGGCTGACTGTGACCAAATAATGATCAAATAGTTCTGGAAGGTGAATGGAGGGATGACTGGGATTGGTGGATTCATATTTGCTGTTGCCTCTAGTGAGGCTGGTTTGCTGAGTTGCTGTTTGGCGCCCCCTGCAGGTGAAAGAGGCATCCCGCGAACCCCAGCTAGCATTCCGCACACGGCACGCCACAGTGACCTTCCAGGCGGACGGGGACTCGTGGCGGGAGCAGAAGGAGCGACGTGCCGCGCTGATGGTGGGCATCCTCATCGGGGTGTTCGTACTCTGTTGGATCCCCTTCTTCACGGCAGAGCTAGCCCAGCCACTGTGCTCCTGCGACATGCCCCCACTCTGGAAGAGCGTCTTCCTCTGGCTCGGCTACTCAAACTCCTTCTTTAACCCGCTCATCTACACCGCCTTCAACAAGAACTACAACAGTGCTTTCCGGAACCTGTTCAGCCGGCAGCGTTGAGGCACCCTGTCCTCGCACCTGTCCTGTTTGGAGCTCAGAGGGTCCGTTGTGCAGGTTCTGAAAGGCCCAGCGTATGTACTCCCCTTCTGCCTGAAAAGTACAGCTCCCTAAAGGCAGGCTGCTTTGATTGAGGCCTCCTGTTGCTTAACACTAAACACGCATGAAACTGTAGAGAGACAAATCTGTCAGCACTCGGGAAGCCTAGCCGACGTTCCAGAAGCTGATCGTTGTCCATGTTTGACGTCCGTCTTCCCCCGTCATGCACTGGCTCACAAACTGAACTTTCCATTAACCAGGGAGTAGTTGTGCTGAGGGTGGTCTTAAGGGGTGGGGTGGGCTCTCGCTCGGAGTATCAAGTGGATCTCCTCCTGGAAGCTTCCTCCAGATGCCGGGGTGGAGACTTATATGCTCTGCTGCACCTTGGGACTCTTGGACTCAAGTTTAATGACCTAGTCCTGATGTTCTCCAAAGCATGACACTAAATAACTGATCGAGCAGACACTCATGTGCTAATTATGCACCACAGTCTGTGAGCTCTGAAAATTCCCAGAGAGCGTCAATTTATCTGCTCCTCTTTCCATCTTCAAAAAAGAAGATGCGATCTTCTCCATTCTCTAGCAGCTACAGAAAGGCAAAAAGATCAAGGAGCCAGTAGTGCAACAGTTCATCCATTTTCTGAAACCTCTCAATCCCAACTGGGGTCGCAGGGGGAATCGGAGCCTATCCCGGGAACCAAACACTCACAGGGCCGATTTAGACTCACCAATCAACCTATCCTGCATGCTTTTGGACCGTGGGAGGAAACCAGAGTCCCCGGTGAAAACCCACACGAACATGGGGAGAGCGTGCAAACTCCACACAGAAAGGCCCCGTGACCGAACCCAGGATCTTCTTGCTATGAGGCAGCAGTGCAAACCACCGCACCACCCTAGTGCGACAGTTGTTATGGTTAAATTTGATATTTACAGACACAATAGAGGCTCATAGCTGGTTAAAAGATATACATTTATGTGGTCTATGTATCCCTGGTTAAGAACGTCTGTTAAGATACCGAAATATGTAAACGTGAAGGGAATGCTTGTTTCTTAATGACAGGTGAGGAGTACTTGTCAGTACAGAGGAAAAAGGCTTCTTGTCAACACCAGACTTGTGCTGCAAGTCACACACATCTAGGTTCTTCGGAATTCCAAAGCAAAGTATGAAAGTGCCGTTTGAAGAAGAGGAGTTCTGAAGAGTGGATGTTATTACCTCACAGAGGATTTGAGTTCTTAAGCAACATCCTGCCACCCAAGGCAGGAAAATGTTCCAGTGGCATATTGGAAGAAACTCTCTGTTGTTCTGTGTCGGTGTTCAGTATTGCAAGGCTGTGTGCACCATCTGATTTTTTTTTTTGGAGGTGAATCCATCACTAGTGAAACACTACCCGACTTTCACCTGTGATTAGAACAATCGGTTAATATTATAACTGAAATCCACCTGTATTGGAACATCTATTTATTAAATGAGAGCTGTACTGACATAAATCTTGTTCCTCGCATTTTGAAAAAAACTGGCACAGGAGCACAGGAATTAACAGCAATTAAAAGTGAGCAGCTTGTGACAGTTGCGATCACATTTGTGCTAGGGAACCAGAGGATGTGCGTTAATCTGTGGTGACAGAGGAATATGGAAATTATGGATTAAAAATGCAAGAGAAGATGTGAGATGACATGATATTCCTCTAACAAAATGTTTTTTTTTGTTGTCCTTTCACAGGTACTGTAATTGGCAACCATGCTACAATGAAATACAGGAACAAAATATTCAAATCCCCCCCCACCCCTCACGTAATTTAATTATCTCCCTTGAGTGTGTTTCTCTTGGAAGATAAAAAAGGAATTCTTCAAATCTCTGCCTATCCTCCTTGCTTTAAAGTATACACATTGAAATTATATGAGGAAGAATGTTGCATGTTGTAGGACCAAGAGGCAGGTTGAAATGATTTTTTTCTACCTGAAGGGTTTATTACTGTTTTTTTGTAAAATGTCTTTTGTTCACAGCCAATATGTCTGCAATTTCAGGATAAAAAAATTTACAAACACCATCCCTGGCATCAGTACCTTACACCTGAGTAAATAACGATTAACTAATAATTAAATAAAGATAAACTACTATATATAAAGAACATCCATGTGGTAAATCAATGTTTCTCAGTCCGGTCCTCGGGTACCCTAGGACAGTCCATATTTTTGCTCCCTCCTAGCTCAGTGTGGACTGTCTAGCAGGGAGCTGGGATGGAGCAAAAACGTGGACCATCTGGGGGTCCCCATGGACCGGATTGAGAAATACTGCTGTAAACCACCTGCTTTCTGCATGATTAATAAAAGCATTTGTAATCTGAAGTTTTGCCATGTTTGTTCTTTAGGTCATCAAAGCAGGGGTGCTGCAAAGGAGGGGAAAGTTAGGACAATTCCAACGGCCCGACTAACAAGGGCCCTAAAAAATTGTATTGGTCTGGGTTGGGGGCCCAAAATCTCACCCCTGCATCAAAGACATCCTTTACATGGCACTGGGCTTATGTAGGGGGCGACATGGTAGCACTGTTGCCTCATACCTCCAGGACCAGGGTTCGAGTCTCTGCCATGGCTCTGTGTGTGTGGAGTTTGCATGTTCTCCCCATGTCGCTGAGGGGTTTCCTCTGGGTTCTCTGGTTACCCCCCACAGTCCAAATACATGCTGAGGCTAATTGGAGTTAACAAATTGTCTCTAGGTGTACATGTGTGATGCGTGTTGCCTGCTTTGTGCCTGTGGCCTCCAGGATACCCCTTGCAACCCTGAATAGGACAAGTGGTTACAGAAGATGGATGGATGGATGGACTCATGTAAGGCTGAGTTTGAAGAGAACTAAACAAAATTAATGCAGTGATCCTGTAAATTGGTTGTAGGTGATCTGATTTCGAGAGGGGTAAGCGTAACGTTAAAGACCAACAAATTATTGGGTGATCTTCCCTATAGGCAGGTTTTTATGTATTTTTGGTGACCCTACACAGCAAAGGTGAAGGGTTTCAGTAGATCTTTTATAATTAGGGTCGTCTGAGTGGCTAGGCTTCATCCAGGATCTTTTCATCAGAGTCCTGGTGCATCCACTGGAGCACGCCTGCGGGCTGTTCTGTGATGCACCTCCACTGTTGAGTCCATTTTCAGAAGACCCAGGAGATGTGGAGGAGTTCCAATGCTGCAAAATGAAACCCCTTTGAAGGTAACTTCCATGCCATCCAGATATTCCATCTAGAGTGTATCCGAGCCAAGCCCGGACCAAGGTATTATGGGGCCCTAGGCAAGATTCTGCTTTATCCACCACCCCCCAAACACAATTAAATAAAATAATAAACCCAAACATATTCCACCTATATAGCACAAAATTCATCTCAACCTGTTTGTTTATTCTATGCACCAGCAAAATATAAACATCAAGTTATTAAATGCAACAAGTCAAATAGAGCAAATGTGTTGAATAAACACAAACATCAAAGTACGAAACACCCAAAACTCACTTGGCTTTGTAGCATACGCTGAATTTTAAATGCAACATGTTTCGAAAATCAGATGGTTCTCCACACATTTGAAGATTCCTCAGCTGCATTCTAAATTAAAAAATGATGGACTGTACATTCAAAATGGAGGGATTATTGCAGTGAAGAATGTTAAGTGGTGAGATCTGATGCCTAACACTATTGAAAAGGTGACATACTTTGACTGGGCTTAAAAACATTTTCGTCTTTATGCTCCATACATTCCTCCGTATACGTCGACATATATTTATACACAAAACACGTGGAAATGACAAACCTCGCAATACAGTGGCAAAACAAGCATTTTCAGTTAACTTAGATTAAAAACATTCCAGTAGCACAGAGTGTCTGGCTGCAAACTAGCTAGCTAACGTCTGTTTCACAAAAACAGGAGTGAAAGATTAAAACTCATCAGTTAGATTTTTTTATTACAGTGGGGGAAAAAGAAATATGAACAATAATAATAATAAAAATTATGAATAAAAAAGACAGACAGAGAGATAGACAGATAGACAGATAGATAGATAGATAGATAGATAGATAGATAGATAGATGCATACACCTTACATATACATAGTTATATGTATAAAAATAAGGGTGGAGTCACATATCAAATAAATTAGCAAATGATTACACTGCAACATAAGGTAAATGACCGTAGCCCCTGTCTTGACTTATTGATATCTGTCTTACAAGCTTTTACTTTTTTCTTTTCTTTTTCCTGGGAAAGACACAGGGAAAGATAGAACAGAAGAAAGAAAGGAAAATAATAATAGTCATTTTAAAGAATCCAACTAACTAGCTGCAGTAGCGAAACACCTTTACTGTTTTCATTTTCCTCCTTCCTCTTTTCCCCGTTTTCCTCCCTGATCCCCAGACTCTTCTGACCGCTTCGTTTTCTTGGCAATCTTGCCGAATCACTGACCGCTCTGATGTTTAATGGGGGCTGCGGGTGCTTATCCCGTCAATAGACGTCGATATTTCTACCGTGTAAGTAACTTTAACGTCATGGAATGCAGCCGCAGGTATTTATACTCATGTTATTCACTCACTCTTCTGTGCCCAAAGATAAAACAGCGCCGTAGGTGATTGACTATGTCAGGGGTGGGCAATCTTTTCCAGAGAGGTCCGCTGTGTATGTGGGTTTTCGCTGCAAATCCCTAATTAGATTACTTATTGGCTGAAGAGTCCTCACACCTGGGTTTGAACAGCTGACCTAAAGGTTATCACAAAAACCTGCATACACATCGGCCCTTTGCGGATAAGATTGCCCATGCCTGGTCTATGTTGTCTATAGGGCCGGCCCGGTCCTGACCCAAGCCTTGTGTCCGACCTTACTTGGGATAGACTCCGGGCCCCCCAAGGACCTAAAACACAAGTGGTTTGGAGATGGATGGATGGGTGGATGGGTCTAGGTGTAAAGTAACAAGAACCTTAAGTCAGTCACTATAGCCGGAGCTGAAACTTGTTATATTAATTGATCACATTCGGAAATAATAATGGATAATGCATCACAACGGATCCTCCTTCTTGCACCACAAATCTACCGGAAAAGGACAGCAAGCCATTGCTGAATTTGTGTACCAGTCAGTATCTCCGCAAGCAGCAAGAAAACAAGCACACCCGGCGTTAATTGGATCGAGCGCAGTCGGTGAACATGAATATTTAATGAGACATCTCTTTCAGTTTAACAACCCCTTCCCCCGTAGGATTCATTCAGTTATTTGGGGCGGGAATTGAGTCCATGGTGCACCGCCGAGAAAATGTCACGATTCACGTCCAGTTTGATTATAATTGATGGTTTTCTTGCGGAAATGGCTCATATGAGAGAGTGACAATCGCGCAGATCAGGCGCTATGCGGCACAATCGATTTTGGCTCCTTATGAAACCCAGATAATTAGACATAAAACAACATTCAAAATAAATAGGGAAAACAGAATGAAAACGCAGACAGGGGTAGAAAAAAGGAAATGTTTAATACACAGATATCTCAAATTATTCTGAATGACACGAAGCTCTAGGCTGCTTAGCTGTCCTTTTCATTCACAATCGTTTTTTTTCCAGAAGGAAACTTTATAGACACTTAGTGGCAAATACCTCACATCGGCATACAATCTAGAAACCCCACCACCTTCTGCTAGATATGGATCTAGTTAATCCGTTGTCAGACTGATTTTATACTCAGATCATCCAGTCAAGTGAAGAACAGCTGAAGTGTTATATATATCAACATGGGCGTAAATTATGGGGGTGTGGGGGAGGGGTTGTAACCTGCCAATAATCAAAACCAGCCAATACAACCCCCTAGACCCCCTTAAATGGGTGGAGACCTCAACCCCGCATGCTTAACCCAAAGTTATGTCCTTGTATGTCAAGTTTCGTTTAAAACATTCCCTTGCTGTTTTTCAAATATTGCATTATATACTCTCAGTTTGTAATTTGTTGTACTTTACACTTTACTTTAGAAAATTTGGGTTTTATAGGCCTACCAAATTGGTTACACCTATTAAAATTATGCATAGACAATGTATTCAAGACGCATTTTTATTCAGAATCTTCTAAACACATAAATACGATTCCCAATTTTTTTTGTGATAGGGTTTGAATAGTGATGGACGAAACAGGGCATTAAGGCATTACGGGACTTAGCTGGCAGGTAAACAGACGTCCTTAGGTGGCACAGCCAAACACAGCTTGCCAGGACGGGCGTTTGCGTGAACGATCTAGGACAAGGTGAGCAAAACAGCCCACCGTAGGAGCGAAAACCCCACAGCCAAATTAGCTTGCTGTTAGCTTCCTGGATTTTGTCTCGTGTCTGTTTTTACACTTAAACCTGAATTAGCCAGACGGGAATGGGAATCGTGATCCTGCGTCTCCCCCAGGCAGCGCACATGTAATTCGTCGGGTAGCTATGCTGGGGTTTGTCTGCCATAGGCTAAGTAAACATAGAGGGAGAGATATCTCTGTGTATCCACAGCAACGGGTCGGCTGCTTCTAAAATTACCATCAGAAGGAACTGAGAAAATAACCTTTTATAAGAACGACTGAAATTGCTGTTTTACGATATAGTAATACGCCCAGCCGTAGCAATAAGCCCATGCCTACTGTACATCCTTATATCATTGTAAAATATGTACAGCTGTTATGTGACTAACAATATCAACACCACGAACATATGTGATGTGTCACTCGACTTAATGCAAGTAAAACACTGCTTAGTTTTTCAGTAAGGAAGCATGCAGGCAGACAGTATTGTAGCGCACTACGCTACGTGATTGGGCGACAAACATAACAGGCCGATTGCCAGTGGTGAGAAGCGTACCACCGCCAGCAAGACAGCGTGTATGAAAGGTGTTAGAGACTCAGTCTCTGAATGAGAAAAGTGAAAAATGAAAGAGTACGATTTCCATTGCCGTTTTAAAGATCCTGTAAGAGCAGTATTCTTGTTACATTAAGGTTTTCCCACTTACCTGCAGTACAACATTTTAGTCAGAAAGGGTATTCAGTATTTGAGACTGGAGTGGATATTAACTGGTCAAAAGGGTGATGAAAGTAAACCATGAGGGAAGGGAAAGCAGTGAACAGCTGCTTGGAGAAGGGGAAGCTTCTTGCTGCTCTGGCCTCTACACTCAGTTCAGCAGACCTATCTGGATTATTCGAATGAGCTAGACTAAGGGTGGGCAATCATATCCGCAAAGGGCCAGGGTGTATGATATAACCTTTAGGTCAGCTGTTCAAACCCAGGTGTGAGGACTCTTCAGCCAATCAGTCATCTAATTAGCAACCTAATTATGGAGTTGCAGCGAAAACCCACATATCTAACAGCCCCTTCTGGATAAGATTGCCCACCCGTTAGATAGATGAAGGACAGGTATAAGATCTCCATTGTCATCTGAAGAAACACCAAAAGAGCACTATGTCACTCTGCAACATGCCTGTCCAACTGACCTATAGTGCAACACTGGCGTCAGAAGTGGGATTAAAGGCATTTTCCCAGAGACACTACAGCACCTACCTCTCTGGAGCTGGCAGAAGCAGAGATGGTGGAGTGTTCCTTGGACCCCACGAGGCCCACACTTGCACCAAAAATTCCCAAGCACCTTCCACGCATCTGGCTGGGAAGAGCAGGCAACTGTGTGGCAGGTCATCGATGGCCCACCACAGCTGGGACGGATTGCCTGGCGCTGTAAGAAGAAGGGCCACAAGTCCCAGGACTGCAGTGGAGCCTTCTCAGAACGGCAGGGAAGTGAGAACAGGGCAGAGCAGTGAGGGTACGGCCACCCATCCACCTGGCTATCCCTCAGCTAGGAGAAGATTGTCCCACTGTGAGTCTCTGTGTGAGGTCTAGTCTGTGACTTGGCCAGGCAAAAGACAGGTGTAAAATTTCCATTGTCTTTTTAAATGCACTCAAAAAGCACCGCTTCCTCTTTCTCCATTTGTTCCACCACCTGCGATGCAGCATGATGGCAAAAGATGTGAAGGTGCGTGTTCTATAACTGTTACAAGCATTACTATAGACGGTCAGTGCCATTCACACCGGTTTGGGTCACAGTAACAGTACAATGGACACACTCTATTTTGCTTTGTTAAATTTTCACCGCATTTTTTATTTTATTGAGCTAGATGTGATAAATTGATGAAGAGCGATATTATATTAAATGATCTGGGCAGACTGCGATATTGGCAGTGTACTTTGGAAATACATGAGATTTTTAACAACTTAGTTTTCATAATTCAGCACAGCAATGCAATTTAGTAATTCATATAAATTGGACATTTATACCAGTTTCATTTAATTGGTCTAAGACCAATTAATTTAAAAGGCATAACAATTAATTACTACGAATATGAATGCGATCGGCATGTTACATTACAGCTATTAAAGCTGAATAATAGGTTTTAGGAGGATCATACCAAAAAATCCCTTTAGAGCTCATCCTATTAATTTTTCAATTATGTTTTAAACATACAGTACATTTAGCTATCTGGATGGTTATTAACGTTTAAATTGATTAACACAGAACAAATCACTGGGTTTACAGATTAAATCTTTGTTCTAGTTCACTACTATAATGGTGTAATTGATTTTATTGTTTTTCTTTTTTCATATTTAAACTGTTTCTGTTCTCTTTTCCATACCCCTCATATTTTAATATTAAACACAAGTAGGATAATTATTTCAAAATTCCATGTATTGCAGTAACATAGACTAGCTATATGAAGTTGACATGAAGCTGTGTTGTTTTAATAATTTTTAATCACGTTTCATCAGTAATGTTTCATGTATATATTAAGGCGCGTTTGCACTGGGCGTATATTTTCTCATTTCTGACAGTGATGAAGATCTGAGTAAAAATACAGTCTTCTTGCACATGACACAACACTATAGTTTGCAAAGACAAAGTCATTTGGAACAATAAGACTGCATTCTTATTTCTATTGATATAAATATACAAATGAATTAATATAAATACAGTATTGAACCAAACCGAATAGTACAGTGTCCTACTTTGAATTTTCAATTTTTCTTCTCAGGGCCCAGTTCATAAAGCCTGTTGTTGGACAAAAACAAGACTGCTGTATGGTTCCATTATAAGTTACCTACAAATGAGAGTGATCAGTATCTATGGTGTAATTATTTACATAATCATATAATTAGATATTTTCAGTATTTTCAGCCGTTGTAACAGGTCATTGTTTTAATGTTTTTTTTATTTTTCTTTCTTTACAAATAATTGCTCACTCATAAGTCATCTGCAGACTCCACATGTTTTGTTGTGCAGTAGAGCCCCCTAGTGGATGCAATGTGGATTTCACAAATAAAACCCGCAGGAGTGTGTAGTAAATAGTCGAAGTTGTAAATATTACGGCATATGACATTGAACGTTTTAAGCTACAGTATAATCTACGTAAAATTAATATCTATCTTTGATCAACATCTGACTTGTCGTATCTCTCATAATCAGATGACACCATGTTTATGTTTGTTTTGTTGGTCTTTTCTAATAGCCCACTCTCGCCTCTCGTCTCATGACGCCTTCAGTTCGGTAAGCGTGTAATGAAGATGATGAGACAGCAATTCTGGCTTTGTCGAGATGCAAATATGTTCATTTAAATTGCGGTTTTTGTTGGATGAATGTACACTACTGTTCAAAACGTTGGGGTCAACTTTCTTATTTTCCATGAAAACATACATGAAATGACTTTGAATAGGAAATGTAGCTAAATAAATGGGAAATAATCATTGACAAAGTTAGAAATAATCATTTTTGAAATTCAAATAATAACTTTGCTTTCGTCAAAGAGTCCTCCATTTGCAGCAATGACAGCCTCGTAGACCTTGGCCATTCTAGATGTCAGTTTGTTGAGGTAATCTGATGAGATTTCACCCCGTGCTTCCGGAAGCATCTCCCACAAGTTGGACTGGCTTGATGGGGGGCTTCTTACGTACCATTTGGTCAAGCTGCTTCCTACTCAACAGACCTGAGATCCAGTGACTGTGCTGGCCCTAAATAGTTCTTGCATAGTTTGGAGCTGGGTTTGGGTCATGGTCCTGTTGTAGGACGAAATTGGCTCCAATTAAGTACGGTCCCCAGGGTATGGCATGGCTATTGCAAAATGGAGTAACAGTCTGCCTTCTTCAAGATCCCCTTTACCCTCTACAAATCTCCCACTTTACCCTCACCAAAGCAGCCCCACAGCATCACATTGCCCCCACCATGCTTGACAGATGTCATCAAGCTCTCCTCCAGCGTCTGTTCATTTGATCTGCGTCTCACAAATGTTCTTTTTGTGATTCAAACACCTCAAACTTAGATTCGTCTAGTCCAGGGCTGGCCAACCCTGTTCCTGGAGATCCATCGCCCTGCAGAGCTTAGATGCAGCTCTAATTTAACACACCTGATACAGATAATCAGGCCCTTCAGTTATATCTCAGTATGAGAGCCAGCTTGACTTCAACACAGTTGAGTCTAATACTGAGATCCTACTGCAGGGCCTGATTATCGGTGTCAGGTGTGTTAAATTAAACCTCTACCTAAGCTTTGCAGGGTGGTAACCCTCCAGGAGCAGGATTGGCCAGCCCTGGACTAATCATAGCAGTTTTTTCTAATTTTTTTTCTCTCTCTCTTTTGTGCCTCCTAATCATACGGTGCCCTAGGCAATTGCCTATGTCGCCTATATGGCAGGTCAGCCATTACAGTATATTCTAGCCTAGTAATTTGTGCTGGCTGGGGCAGCTATCATCATAAGCATCTAATGGTTGCATTGATTGATACTGTATTAATCGATGCTAAATTTTAGCAGCTGATTCCCTCATTGAGTGGTATTTATGATTTGAGTTTTGGGAGAAACTTAAAGCATTTTTAAAAATACACTATATGTATCTCGTCTTTGTCCGCTATTGTGAATATAGGAATATTTTTTAAGTGTAACGGGATGTTTAGTCTCTTCAGTGAAGTTTCCTCGGACAAATCAGTTAAATCAATGTAAATAAATAAATAAATGTTTTATGGTGACACAGATAAGGGAAAATGTGGGTACACAAATTTAAAACTGGTAGAAAACCTTCATTACAAATTTCAGGCAGCTAAATTTCTTGTTCAATCAGCTAAATTTCCTATTATTGTCTCCTTTACACTACCGTTCAAAAGTTTGGGGCCACTTAGAAATTTCCTTGCTTTTGAAAAAGCTAGTTTTTGTCCATTAAAATAGCATCAGATTGATCAGAAATACTGTGTGGACATTTTTAATGTTATAAATGACTATCATAGCTGGAAACTGCTGTTTTTAATGGAATCTCTACATAGGTGTACAGAGGCCCATTATCAGCAACAGTTAGTCCTGTGTTCCAGTGGAATGTCGTGTTTGCTAATGCAAGTTTATCATTTTGAAAGGTCACTTGATCATTAGAAACCTCTTTTGCAATTATGTTAGCACAGATGAAAATTGTTCTGCTGATTAAAGAAGCAATAAAACTGGCCTCCTTTGGACAGGTTCAGTATCTGGAGCATCAGCAATTGTAGGTTCAATTGCAAGCTATCTATTCTTGTTCTGGGAAATTAAGGCTATTCCATGCTAGAAATTGCCAGGAAACTGAAGATCTCATGCAATGCTGTGTACTACTGCCTTCACAGAGCAGCGCAAACTGAAGATCTCGTACAATGCTGTGTACTACTGCCTTCAC
>JAODLD010000088.1:12421246-12434704 GCA_026781065.1 Mormyrops boulengeri | reverse complement strand
GTCTGTTTCCTGTATCATTTTGTATATCCCTGTGTTTCTGTCACTCGTTACATGCAGGCTGGATGTAAACTGTGTCAAAATATGGTCAGGATATCTTTGTCTTGCCCTGGATCTAAAGGATAGCTAGTATTTTTTTGGTTTCTAGTTCTCTGCCTGATGGTATGTCTGCCCCACATGTATAGGGATGACTAACATCACTAGATGTGTCTCTCGTGACAGTCTCTTCTGTCATCTCTCCCATGTCTGAGGACGATTCGTTCAGAGTCTGTAGCGAGTGCTGGGACTCGCCTGCTCTGTTATAGATGTTGGGGGTGGGCTGTGCGTTCCACTGCCCTCCACCCACTGTGTCTCTGCATCATAGCTGGGCTTCAGTGATCTCTGGAGAGCCTGGTCCGGTACTCAAGGCCTTGAATCTTAACTGATTGGCTGGAGTAGCTTTAGGTAACGTTACAGCTGTAACTGAGGTGTAAATTCAGGCCTCAGCCACAGGAGACAACGAAAAAACTCAAGTTTTTCTTAAATCAGTGTGGTGTTTTTCATCCAGCTTTAAACCGTGTATTCTTTCTATTACCTTGAATTCAAGGAACTGAATAAAGAAAAAAACATTTCTGTTTCATCCTTTGTGGCGTGCAGTGTGTGCTCGGTGTCTATCCACGTGCCCTGTTCGGCTTGCTGTAACACCGCTAACTGCAGAGCTCCTTGCCTGGTACGCTGACCACGTGACTTCCCCTGTATTACGACATGTCTTTATTATATTATGCTGTTCTGAATAAAATATCGCAAGTGGGACAGTTCCCACCGCAGCTCACGGCGGAAGCAGCTACCTGCTTGGGACTTGCCTGGAGAAAATAAGATAAATCAGTCAGTAAAGTCTTTGATCTCCGCTGCGAGCTACGATAGGGCTTGTTTCAAAGTCCCTGAGGTTTTCGAAGCGCGCCGGGGCGGGACGATCGGCGGCTCCTTCGCGCAGCGGTGCGCCGGTAGAGCTCGCTGGAGTCCGGCTTCCGAAAACTCCGGCGCAGCGGGAACGGAGTCTGATGGGTTGGGAAGTCCCTGAACGCGGTGGGAGATGCTGTACGACGTAGGAAGCCGAGAGGCATCCGTGCAGCTTTGAAGTGGGGTTAGAAATTACATTTTCCCAAACTGCATAATAAATACTTAAAGTCCTCCGTTATTGTTTTTTATTTCTCAGTAATTGTGGCATATAAATTATGTGATATTTTAAATATAAATACAAAGAAATAAGCATGACATTGAAAGACACTTAAATGTATAACACCAAGGAATTATTCGATGTACATATGCGTGGGCTTTCTGAGTTGGATTTGCTTGAAATTCAAGTAGAAGAAAAGTTTCTTTCGTTGTCTTAATCTCCCAACTAGCAAGAGTCTATTTCAAATTGACGGTTTTTCTGTGCGTGGGTCTTAATTACGGACATCACTCAAATCCACAATAACTACGTAAGACTATAATACAGCAGTTGGATTATGACACATTTGTATGTCTAGTGTAATCTATAATTAATGTACAGGATTGACAAACAAAGAGCAGTAATTAATCTGAGTAATCCGACATTATGCGTCTATTTAGCTTTTAGAGACTGCTGTTGAAGTACGAATTGATGTATTTAGCCGTTATAGCACTCTGAGTCTAATACGGCATATAGCAGTTGAAAGGTAATCGTTTCTATGTGCATTTCTCGGTAACGAACGATCTTAGTGTCATGGCTGACGCCCATCCGACCCTCTCATATTCCCTGTTCCCCAGATTGCGTCATAGTTCAGCTGGTTGAACATGTGGCTCAGAAGCCGTTATGGGTTTGAGGCTGGCCAGGGACCAGACTCACCTCTTTATTTGTATTTTTTGCCTTTTTTTCCCCATTGTATGTTACTTTGTTTCCCGGTTATAGGATTGCCCTGCTTTTGTCCTGTTCTCATCCATTCCTGTTTGTGTTTTGGCTTCGTGTTACTTATTCCCAATGTGTAATTAGTGTTTCTTACTTTCAGTGTTTGTTGGCGTTTCCCTACTCTTGTGTTCATTAGTATAAGTTACTGCACATGTTGCCTGTTTTCCCTGCGCCATTGTTATTGGTTAATTGTCTTATGTGTCACATCTTCTTCAGCTCGGTTGTCTGTTGCATTTAAGTGCTTGCCCTCCTTCTATGCCTTGCTGATTCATCTTGTGAATGTGACTGTGTGTTTGTCACGCTGCTCCGGTGCCCAGTCCTGTTCCCCGTGTTCTGCTTAGTTCCATAGTTGTGTTTATTCTGTTTTTTAGTTAAATCCTTCTTTTTCCTCTGTTGGTTTTCTGACCCCTTGTGGTCCTTTTGTTCTGTAGTTTCACCCAGTGTTTTCAGTTTCCCCAATAAATTCTTTTGTATTGGAGCTTTTTTAGTGGATCGTGACCTTTTTCCCCACCTGCGTCATGCCGCAGTACAACGCTTGACGAATAACGATCGCGATAACGAACGACGTAGGTCCAAGAAGGAGTGAAATTTTCGAGTGTTTCTCAAAGTCCTTCGTTATCCGACAATTAACGAACGAACTTAAAGTAGCTCTATGTTTGATCCTCCCCAGCGCCCTCTCTTACCCTCTCTCTGTCACACACACATAAGCTACTTATGCACTTACAGACACACAAAAATGACTTGCCTGTGTATCCAAATACATCATTTGACTTTGTCCATTCAAGTGTAAATTATATGTATGTCATCATATATACACATGTTTCAGCAGTATGGGAGGGTAGCTGACAGATGTGGGTTTAATGTATTCATATTTTTTCTTTCCAATACAAACAGTCTCTGAGAAATTGAAGAAAATGAAAAAAGTGTTGCAACCGTCCCCACTTTCCCGTGTGCCGTGTGTTGTTATCACATTAGACATATGCAAGTGGAAAAAAACTAAAAGAAATCAAACCAAAACACACAAAATCACATGAGATAAAGACCAAAATTAATTAACCTGTTAGTCGAAAATATATAAATGGGCTCAAAACATGATATGGCCCCCTAGCAAAAAAAAAGGAACAATGTCCATCAGTAATAGGAGAACGAAGCAACACTTCTCAAAAGAAGAGTTAAAGCGACTTAAGGAAGAGGCGGCCAAAATGATATCTTAATAAAATAATCACTGCAATGTTATGCGGCATAGCACACAGAATCACAACAGCAGAGGAATGCCTTGCGAATGCACCAGAATCACATCTTCCCCAGGCACAGAGTGTTTTTATACCTCTCCTCAGTCACGGTTCGGGGATTCAACACCAGTCAGCAGGTATTCATGAGGATGCCTGCTGTCTCCCAGTACCAGCCACTAGCAAACGCACCATCCTTTGCCACCTTGCACACTCCATAGCTGGACCAGATATAAGTATCATGTGTGTTCCCAGTTCACTTGGCCCCAATGCCAGTAAAAAGTCCTCGATGGTTATATATCACCCGGACATTTAGCATTGAGAACACTTTTTTTAATAGATGCAGATGGATTCAAGAGGTTGGGAGTATGTGTAGGGAAAAGCATTCCATCCACTACCCCCACAATGCCAGGTATGCCTGCAGTGGCATCTGGCAAATTTGATTACTTGTGACTGGATTCGACTTGGACTTGAGGGTAAATGACTCGTTTTGGGCCCTGTGACTCAAGATGAATTGAGGTTATAGTCCCCCCTCTGGATCCGATAATTGTTCATTTTATCATTTGACTTGGATTTGAGTCACAAATTTGATGACTTGTGACTCGACAAGAAAAACGATGGAAAGACTTGGACTCGACATGGACTTGAGGGCACTTGACTTGAAACTGGACTCGGGCTTCCGATGTTTTGACTTGAGACTTGACTTGGACTCACCAAGGAGTGACTTGTTCCCATCCCTGTCCCCTCAGATTTGGACACAACAACCTTGCTGAGGCCATGTGCATCACTGACGATCTGCAGGAAGTAGAAACAGAGCCGTAAGAAGCAGCTCTGTGCTGAGGGCAAAATTCGGGTGTGTTCCTATTTCGATTTATCCTGCACCAGACCACGGAGACTCATTATTTGACCCCAGGCCACAACTTTGGGTCTAAATATTGTTTTGTGGGCAGACACATCCATGCAAAAATATTTTTATATAGCGCTGTCTGAAGTGCCATCTCTGATTTAGTTGCTTGATTCTCTGGATAGCTGCCGTTGTTGTTACTGGTAGTAATGGGTGATTCACTTTCCCACATTACAGCCTGTGACTGAATACATAGCAGATTCGTTGGATGAGCTCACCTCGTACCAGGGTTGTGCAAAATTCAGAATTTATGACTTGTGCCCCATTCTATACACGACTTGGAATTTGAATGAATTGGCCATAGTTTCCGGGATAAGCTCCGGACTCCCCACGACCCACTGGGATAAGCGGTTTGGACAATGGATGGATGGATGGATGGCCACAACCCGCAGAATGTTGAATTGAAGTTTGAAATGAAATGACAAGAATTTAATTAATTTCATTTCAACGAAATTCAATGCAATCACACATCATTGAAATGCCATTTAACCTAGCAAAACATAAATCATTATATAATATTTAAATTATCGATGGTAAATATTTATACTAACTTTGTATATCTACAAGTGAGTGAAGTGTACTTTATATTAACATGATTGTATAAGAGAAAAAGAAAAAAATCGTGTATATCTTTTCGCCTATTCCCAATATATATATTTGGTTTACGTTAGCCAGCTAAATCCTTTTTCATGGGCACATATTTATTGTTCATGCATATTTAATTATTTATATGAGCTAGCATTTCTGAGGAGAGTTTTCTTCGTGTTTGTTGGTTGTCAGATGGGTAGGATTGGGATACGGTTACTTGTATGACTGTACCAATATGACACAGCACATGCCGTGTATGTTTACGTGTAATTCGTATTTTTAAGCCGTATTGTTAGAGTTGCGCCTACATTTGCTAAATGAATTTATGCAAATTTAATTCCATTTTAGCTCTACTTCCTTAAATTCGAATTGCAGTTCTGAATTCCGTTTCCAACCCGAATTCAAATTCAATCCATATTCACAGCCCTTTTTTTTTTAGCTTACTAGGCTAATTTTATAGCCTAAATTATAATTTTATATTATATTGGATTATTATTATTTTTTTATTATTATTTTATTATTATTATTATTTATTGCTGGTGTTGTTGTTGTCGTTGTCGTCGTCGTACAAATAAATAGCGTCAGTGTGTTTTTTTTATCTATCTAGGGCCACCTCTGCGTCTGTGTATAATAGCTGATAAAAGTTCAAATAAGGAACGACGTAGTATATAACGAGTGGTGCGGCTCAGCAGTTAATTTACAAGATAATGAAATACTTTAGCGTTGCGAAGCTTTCAGGAAACGCACCCTGCATTTGTTCATAAAATTAGGAGAAATCGACAAGTCACCGCCAGGTGGCACCGTTAATCTGGCCTTCCCAGTCGCGCTGCTGCAAAGGACCGAGGGATCCAGACAGGAGTTTTAACAAGGTGGTAAAAAGTGACAAAATGTAAGCAGTAACTATGGTTGTGAGAAGCGCATGAAACCACCGGGGTCCAGAACACTGACAACGTGCCAGAAAAAAATGTTTGGTGTACTACCCAGTGGAGATTTTTTACCTCCAGCAATCTGCCAATTACTCACAAAGCTCTTGTTGCACAGTCGTTTTTTTTCGTGTCTTTATTAATCTGTAACCACACGCAGACAGTACCTGCTGACTGGTGGAAGTTAAATAGGGCTGTAAAATAATTGAATTAATGGGGGGAAAAGTCTCAGAAGAAATAGTTCTACTTGGCATCGGGGCTGTCAGGTTTTAATAACATCCTGTTAATTGAAAATTACGCAGCGATCAGTCGATAAGAAAAAAAACTCTGTGCTTTTGGTTCTAGATCTTGAGAAATGTCCCCATGGGTTCACGTATAGTAGTACTTAAACTGTAATCTAATCACTGGGCATATATTAAAAAAGCGAGACAACACTCTCTAATTTTAATTAGGGCATTCTCCCCTGTGTTAAAACTACATCATTTTTGAGTCCTAAACTATTCCAGCTTGACAAATTAACATTTCAGGACGCTGTGATAAGTATTAAACCCACGTGAACATGAGCCCTAAATTGATATTACTAGGTCAAGGTGATGGGGTTCTCGTTGTTACAGAACCATGATATGATATACGCCAACCGAAACTGTCAACATCACCATAATCCTGCTGGAGAGGAACTGAGAAGGTTAAGATAATTCTGTTTTGTTTAGGCTAGTTCGCACACAATTCGATGGATTGTGGGGGAAGTATTGTCAAGAGGTTATCCCCCAACTACCAAAAAAGACAATAACGCGAAATAGCATTTAGATACTTAGCATCGAACATCCATCCAGGTTTTCTCAGCTCTGGCGTTGAAATTGAACAAAACAGGAGACGATTCTGCTCCCTCTGCATACAGAAGACACTGACAAAAAGACCGAATTTGTAAACATATTTACTTGCTTCCAGGGCTCCTTAAAATCCCTTGTTGATAAACCGTAGGACTCGAGCTGAGTTTAAACGGAAGGTCCTCGCTTCAAGCCTGGCCTCGGCACATCTGTGGGTTCTTGAGCAAGACTCTTGACCCCCAGCTCCCTGGGCGCTGAAATGGGCGGCTGCCCTCTCACCTACAGAGAGCAAGTTGGGGGAGGCAAACCGACCGTCCCCACGGGGATAAATTAAGTATTTATTATTATTATTATCATTATTATTATTGTTATTATTATCAGTATTATTATTAATAATTATTATTATTACAATAATAATAATAATTAGAATAATAATAATGATTAGAATAATAATATGTATAATAATAATATGTAGCTTATTACCGTGTATCGTAATCTGTTAAAAAATTTATATATTGAAATTTACAATTATCAGATTTTGATGTACGCGTGGCTATTGAAATTCTAAAGGGTAACATTTTAAAATCTATAACATGTATTTTGTTGTCATTGTTTTCTTTCTGAATTTTTTGATGGATGCTTTAGTCCGTTTCTTCATCCTCCTTTTCCTGCATGGCTCACATAATAGCACAAAGAGAATCGCAGACTGCTGGGGCCGAATAGCCTAACGGAAATGCAAGAATCACATGTAACATTCATCAGTAGAGGGAAAATAGACTGCTAGCGGGGCAAAAACAGAAAAGACAATCTGACAGTACAATGAACCACATGCTAAAGTCAATCCTTAAAAATAATCCGAATAGTTTAAACAATGTGTTGCAGTAAAGCCTCTGGAACGGGTGGCCGGTGTCAAGCTAGCTGCGGGAAGGTAAAATGCTAAATCTGCTAAAATGGAAATGCCTGACTGACAGTTTGCTGCCAAAACAGGTGGCAGCACACGGGACAAGATACACCTGCACGGCGACAGAGAGCTGAGCCTGATACAAAGGGCGAGCGCGTGCTGGTGGGGGGTACTCACATCACTGAGGCATTATGGGAAATAAAAACATTGTCAGCCGTGGCAATAGTGTCAGTTGCTGTTGTTTTAAGAAGCGCTAATTTTACAGCTGAACGCCTTTTGCAGCGATTACTTCACTCCCTTCATAGCTTTAACGTCCGGTTGAAATGTAGGCCTATATTACGTTATGGCAAGTTTGATATGCGTCGTCTACATGCAGTGGAATGGAGGGAATAGCGTGGACCGAGAATATACTAATATACAATAATATACTATTATTGAAAAAGGTCCAACTTACAATGCAGTTATGATCTTATTAAGCAACTCGTCAGTTCAAAGCCATAGCAGTGACATTTTTATAAAACTGATGCCTTTTTAGTTATTGCTAAAGTTTCCAGCTAAGTTCACGATGGTGCACTCTCAGAGTAAATGGTAAAATGTGTACTTTTGCTTGTCACTGCGGCTGGACCCTGAAGGGTCTACCAGTTGTACCCTTAGCTGTAGGTAATTGTACCTTTTAAGGTACAGAAATTGACTCTGAGAAACATTTCTGTACCATTGATGGCACATTAATACTGTTTGTACCTTTGGGATGTTCCTCACCATTTCATGGCTACAGCCCCAGTGACAAGCAAAGGTAGAAATTTTGACCCTTTTTTCTTAGAGTGCGCATGCCAATGGCGTGGCTCTGTAGTGGCGACAGCATCGCGAGATAACGCAAAAGACAGGACAATAATCAGATAAGTTTTAAAATGCGGAAAATATTTCCCAGTGACCTATGGAGTGTATCAGTTAATACCGCACTACCTTAGTTCCCTCTCTCAATGAACGGTGCACCTCTCATGTCACTATAGCAACGGATTAATGTCGAAATCAATCCAATTTCCAACGAAAACGCCCCCATTGTCATATTAGCTATTTTTAGATCAGTCCTGTCACTGGTTATTATATTCAGGGTTCTTTCACAGTTAAGAATAAAGTTTATAAAGTGATCATTGTATTAATGAATTATGAACCAGATTACAGGAGAACGCATAAGACCGAAAAAGCTGCATTCAATGAGACCGGGTCAGATAAATGGCGTCGGTCTCACGGCCACGCCGACTCGCCGTACCGCTGTTAGAATTAAGCCAGATCGTTTTCCATTCGAAACTGTGCCGGCTTATCCCTGAGGTGGTCAATGATATCCATTTAGAAAGTGACGCACCTGTCATTTACGCATGGTAGCACTTCTGCTTTTAATAGGTCCATTGACTGAGCTTTGACAGTCGCCCGACAATCCGAAAATTACTATTAACAAAAAATGGGTTGAATGCCTACTCTGAACACTGCCTTATACAGACTACAAATATAGTATACCAGGGGCCCTAAAAGTTTACGTTTTACGTTTTCTGTAGGCCTACATGCTTTTAATTTTATATAGGGTTATTTAAAATCCTTTATATTTTAACGACATGCTTGAGGCATTAAGACAAACCATAAATAAAGAATCGCTGTCTATCTATCATTCCTAGGATTTGAAAATGTCATTTACTGTCCACGGCTAATATGCTTGAGATTTTCAAAGTACGCAATTATGATAATGGTTTAACGCTATTATAATGTGTAGTCCGAACTCAAAAAATGTTCGGAAAACTTGCGAAGAAGGCCCCTTTTTCAGGTTATAAGAGTCACCGGGAATAGTAATATATAGACAGTTGGTAAAGTAGGCCAGTACCAACCAGCACGCAGTACCGACACCTCTTTGTTTTTCTTATAATCAAAGTACCGGGACCGTTCACTGCATACCGACACCTCTTATAATCTTCCGAATAACAAGGAGACTATTGGCACCTGTTTTCCCCACTTTAAGCACTGACATTAGGCGAAATTAAAACTAGTGCATACGTTACAGGTCTCGTTATAAATGCGAATTACATATTTATATAGACCTAATTTATTACATTAAGTTACCACGGTGCTTCAGGCAACAGGGCTAAGGCCTATGGTAATATACACATATTGTTAGCATAGAGCGTGTACTGTCGTAGTGTTAAGTAGAAATGTTTGTAGTATATGTTACTGTAGAGCGTGTACTCGTCGTACGTTTACGATTCTTAAATCAAAATGATGCATAATGCATAGAAGTTACTGAAAGCACCAGAAAACGGAGAAACGCTGTCTTCTTATCTGACAGGTATTACTGACACAGAGCACGCTATGTCTGGGAAACTGAGATCTTACACTGTAGCACCAAATACTCCATAATGCGCTACCTGACAGAGAGGACGGCGTCCTCTCATTACTCGCAGTAATGGCGACGCAGGTTAACCTGGACCCACCTGTCGTCATGGTTAGAAGAGTCAAAGTCGCTTGAAATAAAAAGCGCAAATAAAATCTCCCAATAGCAACAACAGCGAACACAAGGATCAGAAATAATAATAATAATAATAATACCTACGCTGCTTGGACCCCTAACAACAGCAACACGGGAGGAATAGGACCCACAATAAAGATGAATTGTGACGGAGCTCTTCGATCGTGGTTGATAACCTGATCGGTATAACACTACTCGTTCATGACAAGTATGAGGAATTCACCAAGAACCTTTTGGGCTGTGAGTAAATGAAGACTTATCGAAAGACTGCACAAAAAAACATTGATCTATAACATGGTACACAAAAAACTGCATTACAAAATCTGCCTTTGATTAGAACCATATAATATGTATGGGACAGTGTGAAATCCGTCCGCTTTTTCACCGCTTAGTAACACGGACAGTAAACGTGGAGTACAAATCAATAATGCAACATAAGAGGACAGAAGTCAGTTTTCTTTAATAACTGTGCTGTGATGACAGAATGCCTAACACGGATAATTTGTCTGCATAACTATGCTGGATGAAATAATTCTTTACCACTGTAGCCTACTTGGTACCGAATCGTTCTGTTATTAGCTCACATTTTAATAGATTATTCTATAAGCCTATTCGTAAATGAGTTATTACAGGCCTATAATTTAAGGGGAAAATTAACACTGGACAGACAGGAAATGGTGGTTGAAATGCATGCACAGACACAAGCAAAAATGCAGATGAAATTCAAGTTGTAACATTTAGGTTCTCCCCAAACGAGCTTGATGGGCCGAATGGCCTCCTCTCGTTTGTAAATTTCTTATGTTCTTATGTACACGATTAGAGTTGACTAGAGTCGACTTATGCGAGAGATTTTATAAAACCATCCTCACGGTCCCGTGTTTCGTATGTATTCACACGTATTAAGCAACTTCATATAATAATATAAGGTCACGTGTTTATCTCGTAATCAGTAAAGCACTCAAAAGAACAAAAAGGACAAAAAATCCTGTCTAGTAATAGGACTACATAATATGCATCGTTTTAAAACGCCATGAAGTACACTGAAGGATTAAACTAGGACTTTCAACAGGCGGCAGCACTGAGCTTCCCTTGGGAAAGATACAGCTTTTTTTATTTGACGGTGCGAACGATAACAAAGTAGACTTACTTAACTTATTGCTATTTTAGCTTAGATATCAAGTTAAATAATGCATGTGTATGATCACAGAATGAACGCATATTTAAAGTCGCGAACCGTGCAAAACCGGGAATGATCGTTAAAGCAGTAATAAAACATTAGTGTATACCTGTAAGGATTTTTATTTTTAGCTCTCTTAATGGGACTTCCATGTGTTGTTTTGGCAAAATGCAAATAAGAAATGAATAGAAAATCCATAAACCCACACAACTTACCGAAGTTGCTCGCTCATGGGCGCTACTAGCAGGTTTATAAGATACGGTATATTTGCCCAACTGGTATAGTATATTTAAGGGTGCATTTGAATGATTCGCCCGTGTCATTTCTAGTGAGCATAATCCTGATGATTCTCTGCGTTGGTATTATTACCATCTGAGTTATTCATGATGGAAGTCTAGACAGAGACAAAACGAAATCACTGAAGGGAAACTTAGGGGGGAAAATCCCAGGGGACTCGAGCCTCAATAGATAGCAGTTCCTCCCGTCCTTGGTCGCTTTATTGAATATTGATCAGTCTCATTTAAACAATTGTACGGAAATGTCGCCTTCATCCCAATCCTGACAGAGAGACTCTTGATAAGTAAATGCAGGCGACACGTCCAAGCGGCATTTGTTCGTATCATTTTCCTGCGAGTACACAGGTAAACTCTCCGAAAAGGCATACGTCCTGGATTTATTTACAAAACTGATACAGCATATTTATATAATTAGTCCTATATAGGCTTACGTGATGTTTTCACTGTATCTTAAACAATTTCTCCGGTCGTACATAAAACTACAGTACCTATTCATAATTGATAGGCCTAACACCGTAACTTTAAACTTGAACGATCCAGATTACATAGAAAAGTTAAGAGGGAAATTCGGTGTTTCAACGGGGGCATAAAGCGTCACTATACTGCTGTGCTGCAACCTGTTCTGCCTGACCACAAACACACAGAAGAGATTCCCACGTAATGACACAGAAAAATAATAATGCCAGTATATAAACAGCCTGCAAGTGAATTCAAATTTCTTACGGCCTTTACAATCATATTTTAATCTTCCCTTTAAGTCAATGTCGCGCGTAGACATGCAATTAAAACATCGGCTTTTATTTTGTCGTTGGATTGCACCCACAGCTTAAGAACAAGTTCAGAACTTGCTGGTCAGCAGGCCGTAACACACAAGCACTGGCAGAGAAATTCGCAGAAAGTGTCCCGTTGATGTTATTATTTTCGTAGCTGTTTTGGATGTATACACGCTTTACATTACGCCTTAAAGACCGATAGACAGATAAATAAATAAATTAATAATTAAGTCAATATATAGGTTAATTGAATATATAAAATCAGTATATGAAACGATATACGAGAAAGTGGAAAGTCAGATTGTAACAATTTCGGTTGGAAATGATAAGGAAATTTAAATCAGAAGTGAATCTTTGAAAGTAGGCCAATAAGCAAAATTATAAGAATTAGTAAATCGGACTTTTGAATGGTATAAGTGACAGTGTGCCATATTATTAACCTACTAAGTATACAAGAACTTAAAATAAATTAAAATTTACTTAGATAATGTGATTAGTTTTCTCTAAATTTATAAATGTGTCTTTTTACTGTGCTCAATTTTGCATGTGTTTTATTGAGTTAAAATGTTATCTTAGCTAACTTTGTATACAAAATACTGCAAGTTCGAGGCCATCAAAAAAATTGCAAAACACATATTCATCCATCCATGTTCTGCAAGGGTGCGTGGTAAATTATGTTCATTGAAAATATAATGTTAGTGAGAGATGCGACAGTAGGTGGCGTAATGATTAAGGAGTGAGTTTTAGAGTCCTACGTACAAGCCCGAAGAGCGTTCCCCCGTTCCTGATTCGGGGAAAAATATGCTCGTTCAAATGTACGCCTGGATCGTGCAAAATAGTTAGCGAAACTTTATTGTGTAGTCACTCTGAACGATTTAAAAAAAAATCAATTCGTTATTATTTGACATGGAAATCAATTGCTTCGACCACTAATATCTGTTAGCTAAAACCCCCAGATGTTAATGATAAGCATCCATATGTCAACTGTTTTCACTCGGAAGAAAATAGGCCTATAGACGAAGTCCACGACGCGAAGTAAACCTGTCCGGCGTCATTCTGGCCAGTTTCGATAGCCATAAAAACTGTGAAAATGTGGTTAACAGGTGTTAAAAGATCCTGAAAACTAGAGTGGAAATAGTGTGAAAAGTGGAGTGAAAATGTTACCCTCACTCCCAAAGTGTCGGCGTCAGTTCAAAATCCATAGATGTAGTGTTTCTCTGATTTAATTAGGCCTACACAGCATTATAAATAATTAACAATACAGAAAGGACTCAGACTTCTGTTTTACACACAAGCATTAATACACCTAAATTGTGAAATATACAGTTTATACGGATTTTTCTCCACCTTCTAAATTAAACAAGTCTAAGCAGTCTAAGGATACTTAGTTTCCGCCTTGATGATTCACAGTTTAGCGGGTTT
>JAODLD010000088.1:12398389-12421146 GCA_026781065.1 Mormyrops boulengeri | reverse complement strand
GGTAATAACTTAACTCGTAACAGGTGGATGTACTGTAGGCAAACAGAGTCAATGGCTAATTATCTGTCTGACAGCCATTCTCAGCGCCAGGGGACTTAAGTACAGGAGAACTTTTCAATTATTTTTCCACGGAAAAGGCGTCTGTCTATGAAGCAAGTCACAAATCAAGGCGTTTTTCAAACTTGTTCTTAGAACGTGTTATGTCCAACTCATCTTACTGATTCCTTAACTAAATATAATTCCTCCTGAAATTAATTTGAAAACAACAACGGTTAAATTCATTGCCGCGAATTTATTACTGCAGAAACATAGCAATTATCTCTTCAACTAACATACTATCAATGACAGCAATCTGAGAGAGCCAAAGCCAGTAATTTTTCCAGAACTGTTTCTAATTGCAAAAAAAAACACTCTTATAAAATATACTAACAGTTTATTTACAAACAAATAATTTCCCATGATTACGTAGGGTAGCTATATTTCACGCTGTATTTTACGTGTTGACACCCTCTTTGCCATAAAGATTCATCAAGCAATAATCTTTAAAAGAGAAACTGCCCTTTGATGGATAATTAGCAATACAAGCATGTTGTCTTTTATTTGACAAGTGATTGACCAGCATGCGTCGGGATGTCATTTTTAAAATGAAATATGCGATTGACGGAGGTTCCAAGTTAAATCCGAGCCTCCGTGACCGTGGCACATGCTCGCGCCGGTGTTTTACCCAAGATATATTTTACCATAGAACTTTTTAACTAGTGCAAATGAATTGAAATACCGTATTACACGTCAGACGCAGTTTTTCATGCCGGAGTTAAAGAAATGTGATCGTAAAAGTTAATCGCACATTATAAGTGTTGTTCTGAAATACCTAAAAAGGAATAAATCTCTTAATTAGGTTTAATGTGCTTAAGCAATAATAATTTACCGCAAGACACATGTTTCAGTCTGCCATCCATTTCAAATCGATGACCTATCAATGGCAAATACCTAAGAGAAACATGCATTCACGTTGGAAAGGCAAAAGTGGACGGATTAACAGCATGATACATAAATTATTGGTTGGTAAATTTAAAGCAAGTCCGAGCAAAGAAAAACCTCATAAACGCATGTTAAAATCTGCAAAACTCCAAAAATATTTTTGAGCCGGGGGTGGGCGGTGAACACCAGTAGGGAGGATTCAAGTGTGTTAAGTCTGAGAATAATACGCTCATTAGGGTCTGATAGAAAGAAAACCGACCGCACAACGCTTCGCCAACTTTTTCGATAAAACAGTGACTAATCCATTTAGAATGTCGACAAACGTCTGCACGTGATGTCTGTGCCAAGAAAATAAAGGTGCAGTGAGTGGTGTCGCTGAAAGGTGAAGTATCAGTTATGAAAAAGAACTAACGTAATAAACCTCACTCTTGCATGCAAAGAACATCTGAAAAATATCGGAAAACCTTCTTGACCTTGGCTGAAATTTCTCTTTTTAATTAAAGCAAGCACCCACTGTTCAGTGAAGTATGAAGGTGGGCCTAGGATACACAGAAAAGGCCAATCATAACCTGGCCAGCCTTAACTTACTCCAGTTTTCACACCTGGTTCTGAGAATGCAGCCAATTGACAAAAAAGTCGAAAATATATTTCTGCTCACAGACAATGCAGCGAAATCGGGTTGCGTAGAGGATTGATCTCAATTTTGAAGTCAAAATTACTATAGTTTTTCTCTTTTTATAGACAAGTCTTTTACTCAAATCAGATAAAACTGCTGGTCTTTCACGCATTACAGAAAGGTAATATAAAGCAAAATTAAGACTCATATTATTGTTTTATAATATCGATACATTTATTAGCCTTTTCCAATGACAGGCTAGTTATGGAGAATGAAAGTCGCCTGAAATTCCGTATTTATATTCTTCCACTCAAAACGTTCAACCGCCCTCTTAAAATTATATAGTTTAGTAACCTAAAGAATTTGACAGTAAACGTGTATGGATAACTTTAGTAATAATTATAACAAGTCTTCGTCTGGAAAAATTACTTAGGCCTATTACAAATAATAATATATATAGCCTAGATCACGCTGGCTTATAAATTTGCACGTTGTTAAATAATATGTTACTTAATGAAAAGCAACCAACTTTATTTTATGCATTACGTTTTGTATATTAATATGAATGAAAAAATCTTTTAAACTAAACTTTATTGTTCGTCAGATATTCAGTCGGACCAAAGCATAATAACTTAGACACATCCGACTGATTGAGACAAAATCTTTAATTTCTACTGCTGCACTTGACGCAACATAACAAGATAAAGAGTGTCGTTAAATAAATGTGTTGTAGGTCGTTTTAAATGTCACAATTATTTAACTTGATTTTGCCGCGATATCCTTATATTAATTAATGTATACTCAACTGTAGGCCTATTTGTCCAATAAAAACGATTGCTCACAATGTGAAACAATATCCTTGTTCCAGACAGGCTATGGCATTAAATATACCCTAGCTCAGCACTTTTGCCTTCTGTGGTGTCACTGACGTGTTTTGAAATAAGCGAATGTAATATTATGCTATATATGCGGCTTACATTATTGCTATGCGGAATGCTGTAATAAATGTTTATTGCGTGTTTGTTTTAAATTAGCCTAAACTGTTTACAGCTCTATTGTCTTGGGGCACGGTACCCTAACAAAACAATTTGAAAGTCAGATAAATGGCCGAACTCTCTCTGGACTGAAAATAAAGCCGTTTAACTAAACGGGGTGACCAAAGGCTGGGGCGTATTAAATTAGTCCTGTTTTATCTGTGGACCCTTAACTGGCTGCGCGGTTTACAACAGCGTGTAAAACAGCACTGCAAAAAGCTCGATTAGACGTTCTATAGCACAATCCCGCTTTTGAGAAAAGCGCCATTCAGATGGGATTTATCTCCGCCAGGACGATCAGTAGGATTAAAGAGTAATTAAAACCAATAAATGATCTTCTCCTCGCATTCTTCAAAGCGTCCACTCTGGCGAGGAGAAGGCCGGCGCGCCTAATTTGCATCTTCACAGTAGATGCGAATAAACAAAAGCCCAGGTTAAGGCGTTGGAAATCGATACTGTCATTATTAACATTTCATTAAGAGATTAGGGAACAAAATATCTTAAAGCAGTGTTTCTTGGCCCTTTGAACGCAATCAGGGGATTTAATTTTACTGTAAAGTTTACCATATTAACAGGATTAAAGTCTAAAGAATTGTGACAAAAATGTATGACATTTAAGCACAAATCGGTTAGTCATTTCTCCATAGACCCTGTAGCCTAAAGAAATTTTTGAAGATATTTCCTGTGTTCCCTTGTGCGGAAACAAGTAATTTATTCCGTATACTTCAAAGTAGGCTTTTTTTTTTCAAACTCTCAGTTTAGTATTTCTAGATTACTTGGGGCTAATCAAAAGACGCTACGCTAAACGATGACGCATAGACTACCTTTTTTAATTACAAGCAAATTATTTTGGGGGAATGTGCGCATGTGTTCAACGTCGTTATGGGACAAAAAGTGGAAGCGATAGATGACCTTTATTCCCGTTTGTATAGTCTCAGTGTAGGTCTTCATTTTTTCAAAGGCCTACAGGAAGCTGGCAGATTTCGAATGACCCCTGTATTGTAATAAAGCAGATATTACCACTATTCATTGGGCCGTATCCGTGTGGGGACCTCAGCTCTGATCTGTGAGCTGGCGAGAGGCACGCCGTTCATTCACAAATCCTCTTCAGAGCGTAACCTTTTTTTTTTCGTGGCAACTCTTAAAACTAAAGCTGTTTGAAGACCTGGACATCCTTTAAAGAGTGACTGGGTATCAAAAGCAGGGCAATTCACGATTCCAAAGAATCGACAGTATTCCAGAAAAGATCTGAAACTCGCCGTATGTGACCAAAGGTGCACCTGAGGAAAACACAACTCCAGTTTACTCGTATATTATGCAATATATAAGCCAAAGGGATCAAATAGCGGCATTCACTTGACTTTAACTAACAAAAGACAATCGATATTTCAGCATCTTATTTTGCTACACAATCACGTAGAAAAGCAACACAACAATTAAGCTAATTACATGTTATATAAGGCACATTATATATCATAACGGAGACAAATGGAAAGCGGGATTAGTGCTTAAAGGCAAAAGAATGTCAGTTTGTGATAGTAATTGTGATTAAGGAAGCACAGCACAGCAACGTAGAAGTGTCTTGCGGGGGATCGTGTAAATCAGAATTAGAGCACTGAGAGGAGCCGGGAGGAGGCACCACACAAGCACTAGGCCTGGATACTAGCCAACCTTAAAAACCTAGAGTGAAGGGTTTGATATGTTGGCGGGAACAACTGTCATCGTACGCATTCGCGTCGAACTAAGCATAGTTCACCGTGTTTGACAGCATCAAACCTTGACTAAAATGTATAAGCATATTACGCAATTAACGCCGAATGTTTAATAGGATGAAAATATACGTGCCATATCCTTCGTATTTACACAACGCACATTTGGCTATTTTAATTTAATTTTGTTGTGTGATTATTATACAACCTATTGGGAGTGCTAGACCGTAATAAGCTAAAATATGTCATATGAAACATAGAGATGGAAAGAGGTAGGCCTATATATTCAAGAAATTAGCAAAATGTATTTGTAATTAGCATCGTTATTGTTATGCGTGTTATTTGCAATCGCATGTATTTCATTCTGTTAGTGGATTGTTAGTCACCAAAAGCGTGAAGTGCTAACTTACAGAAATGTTTTAAATTAACATATTTTTAATATTTATCCCGTCCAGGTATCGCCACTCCCCTGTGCCCTGTGCTAACTGGGCTTGGCTAAGGACCCCCACCACCGTGACCAGGATAAGCGGTTAGAAGATGGCTTGATGGAATTTTTTTTTTCAGAAATTCTGAACGGTTTAACATAAATAGATACTAATACATATACTTTATTGGTTGGTTGTATTTCGTACACTGCACTTTCGACTGTGATACTTTGCTGAATGCCTATGTAATCTTTAGTCTATACCCGATTGTCCGTAACTAATATGTTTAATTTGCTTTTATTAAAAGATGGGTGCCTTTCTTTCGGCTACCGGAAACACTGCAACGCGTAACGATTTATCTCATTAAAATAAAATAAAAAATATCTACACTGGCCGTTGAAAGTCCGTTATCGGAGACTAGGGGCTTATAGGGTGTAAATCCCCAGGAATTTTTAGAAATTAAAAGTCCTTTAGGGGGAAATATCCCGTTTCCTTTTCAGCACCATGAAGGTTTACTAGCAGGTGTATATTCTCCGTCACCATGACTTGTTTTGTCTGAGGGGATTAACGGTTTCGGATATTGATATTGATATTGAGAGATGTTGACCAAACCGACTCTGTAATCGACTGAGCAGTTGTGCAGTTGGCCTGTCCTTTAAAGTAGCCTACTAAAGGTTCCAGCAAGACACATCAAGTTATCCACAGTACTTGACAAAAGTCGATGTAAAAAAAAAATCACAAACACTGTGTCTTGTTTGTGCCACGTTTAGGACATGGCATCAGTCACCTGGAAAAAAAAAGTTTTGCTTTATGGAGATAAAGTTAATTTCCTCTAAGCGTCACGATAATGAAGAAAGTGTTTGATCACGATGCTGCCACGCGACTGGTTTTTAATGGTGCACTAATCAAATTTAACAAGTTTGTGATGTTTATCACAAGCAGCCATTTTGCTAATAGGTCAGTCTATAGGCAGAATATCAAGAAACGTAGGTTATACCGAAAGGGAACGCCAAAGCCAGACCTGAAATCAAATTGGACCAGTTATATTTGGATTTAATTTCACTTATTGCATTTTTCGAAAGGGCAGTATATTTTAATAAGGTAGTATTGATGGTATAAATACCTACAGTATATAACTGTAGAATATAACTGAAATTCATCAATGACGGCGAGATGGAGTAACTGCGACTATAAAACACGTCAAGTGTTTATGCTGTATGAAAGTAAAACATGTATAAAATGGGCTTATCGTCATCAGCTTTGTGTCGGTCAAGCAAAGGGCGACGAACATAAGACTAATTCAGTCGGATGCCATCAAAAGATACAGATTGATGATCCTCGTTATTAGGGAAAATGTAACCCTTGTTTTTCAGAAAGGGTGAACACAAATACAAAAATATTATTCATTTTATATATTCATACATTAAAAAACAAAGAAAACAAAGGTATTTCCTTACCTCTTGGTTTCAGGTGGGCTATTCTAAACTATCTTGTTAAATAAATATTGCAGTAATTTAAGTAAACGTGATCATAAACTAGAAAAACATGTGAACGGATTATTTTATTATTCATTGGTCATAAATGGCAAATTAAGCAATTAAATTTAAAGTAAAAATTGTTTTAAATAAAAACCAAATAACTTAGGAATGTCTGGCATGTACGTTTAATGAGTTTGATTATTACACAATATTTATAATTTATAGGGCCTATAGTTAGGTTAACATTAACGACGTCACCTGCTCACAATTAATAAACAATTATCAGTATTATTAACATTATTTAAATTATTAGCATTATTAGCATTGCTAACTGTTGTTCATATAGTATTCAGTAATAAGCGTTAGTGTATACATGGTTTATAACTATTGTTGGTATCAATATACAGGACTTACGTCGATATTACCGATCGGAGATTTCGCTTGTATTTAAGCTGAGACGAAGAAGGGTTAAAACACTTTCCTAACAGAAGCTAACTTGCTTTCTTCCACGGTACCGCTCAAAACACGTAGGATCTCGGCAGGTGAGGAAAAAACGATGAGGCCACGTAATTATATTTAGTAGGTCCGGTTTTTGCCTCATCCGCTCGGAACTGGATTGGGGCTGTAGGCTTTGCATACAGTTCCAGTTTGCGATGCGAACCCACCACCACCATCAACTTAATGCTGATTAGAAAAGCTTGCATGTTTATATCTAAGGAATGCGTCTCTTTCTCTTTTTTGTCCATATTATTAGCAGCCTAATTAACGGCTGAAGCCCAGTTAGCAATTTTCAACAATTGTATTAATTGATTATGTTACTCACTTTTTTGTTTCATAATGGTTTCAAATAAACTGTTTGGTTAAGGTGATTCTACGCAAAATTTCAAGTAATAGGAATACAGTCATTATTGTCCTTATAGCTATAAAAGGCATCGAAGTTATTTATCATACAAAGCCTGCGTCACTGCATTTACGACAAGCGAATTTCGGACATTAACAATTCGAATATCACCCCCTGACAGGTCATAGCCTCTTAAATAGACGGAGCGCGAATAATATAAAGTAACGGCCTATAACATAACTGCTTTTCAGACGCTTGTCATACATTGAATTTTTGAAGACATTGCATTTTTGGAAGCATGTCCTCCTGCTCCAGATGAAACAAACCATAGTCCGCGTGCGTCTAGTGCGGGTTCAATTGAAACTGCTAATAGAGACTACCGTTATCCCTCACTACAGCCTAGTAATAAACAATCACCGTAAAACGTTCGCGCGGTGCCAGAATCCGAGTCTTGCAGGTATTACGGGCCCCGACCCATAAAATCACAGTCATCCGTTGGCCAAAAAAGAATATTTCTGATAGTGAATTCATGCTGTGTAGGGGAGAAGCAAAAACCGTTGCTAAAACCGTGCCGCTTAACTAGCTAACGCATTTCTCAGTTTTTTGCAGAGGGGTAAAATATTATCCCCAAGTCTCGATCGTCTTTGGTGCTACGTGGAATGTGCATCACTGAGCTTTTTTAAAGCGCTACTCGCATCTTGTCTACGGTGACCTCGCATTTCCATCCGCGTCAGGCAAGCATTCCGCCTGCACTTGGAATGACTTTCAGCGGTCAATTAAGGAGACGATGGAGAAGGTACGGTCGAATGAATCTGAATTTGCTTATCTGACAAAAGCTCAATCCAAAACTCACGCCTTTGGAGGCAACCTTGCGTGGTTATTGAATTAGACAGCGAGCTACTTGCGCAGACTAGTTGATGCCCCACGATGATCCACACCGGTCAATGTGTTTGATGTTTGATGAAATCAAACGTTAACCGTTCGGTTTACATTAAAGTAGCCCCATCCAGTCTATATCAAACTGTCAAAGAAGATCAGTCCTCGTTTTTTTACCCTAGCAAGTCTCGTAGCGTGTTGGCGTCCTCCACCGTCAAGTCACCATTTTCAGCCCATGTCTGTTTCATGGCTGTTAGATATGTTCCTCTCCGTGTGCTTGTAATCGTACTAACAGCACGGCCTGTCAGTCTGACAAACGCTGCAGTTCAAAATAAGTTTTATCACAGCCCAAGTGTATACAAAAAACCGCTTAATATTCTTAAACCCCCTCCCTCCAGACGATGTCAACATCAAAATAACCAACGAAAAATCGGAGAAGTAAGGCATTCCTATTTTTATTCTTTAACATTCTTGGAATTCTTTGAATAAAATATTCTAATCGTGTATGGCGGGTGTTTATAGCCGAGAATATTGGTGGCATACTTATTTTCTCGTCGTATTTTTGGAAGCGCACTACAGCTTTAAAAAATTGGGGTAGTGGGGAGGGAAGAGGAGTAGTACAGGCGAGGTTGAGTGCTGTCACTTACTCCAGAGTCACAGAAGCACGTGGTAGATTTTCCCTCATTCTATTGGCCACAGGCACGTGTCTAGGTTATCGGACTGCGACGTCACCCGGGGGACTCGTATTAAAAATAAGAACAAAAATCCGGAGTGAAAGTATTTCAGAATCAGTTAGCGCATCTTTATTTATCTGTAGTGAAATAATTGAAGCAGCCCTGCCGGACCAACTCAGCAATTCAGGATCTCAACAATTCAGCTCCCCAAATGATATTTATTAAGCAAAGATATAAAGGATAGATCCGTTTGGAATTATAGAACAAAACTATGACTTTTCTTTGTCTGCAGAAAAAAGAAAGGGGTTCTTTGTGTTTAAAATAAACGTCGCGTACTTAAGGATTTTTTTTGTAAATTAATTTAAATTAACTGAATAACAGTTTTGAGTTGGGGGACGGCAGAAGCTCCGTGAAGCTGGAATTTATCTACTTCTGTGTGGAGTGAGAAAGTGAGAAAGGGGTTAAAGTACGAATATTGGGAACGGATCAGAATGGAAGAAAATGATCATAGCAACAGAGAAGCGGAGCGTCAGGAATCAAGTGACGAGTCAAACAGAGCAATTATTCCGCTTTTGCAAGCGCCGGGAAATCCCCTTCCACACCGAATAACGAACTTTTTTATCGATAATATTTTACGACCGGACTTCGGCCGCAGAAAAGAGGGAATCTTTAACAGAGAGGACAGGAACGTTGGTGGCAGAGAGAATCGTAGTCTTTCGGTCGCTGGAACGGGGCAGGTAGGAGGGACGGTGGCAGAGGAAGGAACCTCCAGCCCTTCAGTCAACGGGACCAAGAAACCCGAAATTGCCCGCGACCACCGTATGAAATCCCGCGGAGAAAGTGGTGACCAGTGCCTAAGCTCCGATTCGGATAGTTCGCAAGCGAGCTGTACGCCTTCGTCCCAGCCTATGCTCTGGCCAGCGTGGGTGTATTGCACCAGATATTCAGACAGGCCTTCGTCAGGTAAGAAATATTTCGATCATTAAATTAATTACATTAAGGTTAAAACATTCAATGCAGGTTTATGTGATGTTATTTAAACAAAAATAATGTAGATATTTATATGCTATGACATTCAAAAGTTCCGTACGACAAGAACAAATACCTCGATTATAGGTAAACTTGGAACTTTTTAATTAATAAATATAAATCTATTTTAAAACACTACTCGGTAGTCAACCGAATAAAAAACGTAGGGATCAGTGAAACATCAAACGCATTAAAAACAATGAAAACACGGGTCTTAAAAACTGAGAATAAGTCCCCGTTTTAGTTTTAGAAATCGATCTAATTAAAACAAAAGATTTTTACACAAACTTATGTACTAAATTAAAATATAAGTTTTTTTACACAGGCTTAAGCACATAATAAAACCAACAAATATTTTTCTCCATAATATTTAGCATGTAAAATGATGTGGTTCTCATTTAATATGTATATAACAAAAAATAAATTGGTTACGTAAAATAAAAATAGCATCTGCCACAAACAGGCTTGTCAATAATAATAGGAATAATAATAATAATAATAATAATAATAACAATAATAGAAAAATTAAAATGCGATGTATCACACATTTTTGTTAACTGCTTATTTAAAAGAACAATTTGAAGTACAATTGACATACAATAATTTTTTGTATTCATATAAGTATTTGGAGCTGTGTGCTTAACGACTGAAATTAAATTTAATTTATTCAATTCGATAGATTACAGATAATAAATTAAGGAGATCGGAATATATATTTTTTCAAATTCAAATTACCAATGACATGAAAACTTTTCGCACAAAAAACGTTAGATAGATTTTGGAAATTTACAACGAGCACACCGTTAAAGGAGAAATCGTTTATTATAATAATAATTACTATTATTATTATTATTATTATTATTATTAAAACGTGTTTTAGGATGTCCATTAAATCGTAAAATCTTCGCCATTGTTCTATAGGATTCTTTGTTCATATTTAATTAGCATATTTTTTGTCAACGGGGTAGACCTTGCAAATAGATTTCCGTATAAAATTAGACGGAATATATAGGCGCATATTGTGTGCTTTCAGACTACGTGCCTTTTTTAGACTTTATCATCCTTCAGTTTAAACAAATTAATCTGTCTACAAAAATCGTGATCTCACACCAAAATCTAAATACATAGGCCCTATATTTAGTACTATTTGACACTTCTTATTTTAACATTAATGCTTTTGAATAAAAATTGTAACTATTCCGTAATTTGAAAGAGGCCTACTTTACAATACAACAATATTTTAATCTCAATTTTAAAAGACTAAGTATGAACATTTAAGTTATATTTCAGTGAAGTAATAACTTTAATTGCGTTCAGACATTTAAGTTTTTAAATGTAGGCCTATTTGATGTCCGAAAAGGGTAAAATGCGTGAAGGTCATTTATTTGACTGCCGTACTTACTACATTTAAAGTAATAAATAACTTCATTGCTTCTCTGTTTGTTCGAATTATTTCTGTTTTACATTAACTTTTCAAAGAGTTCCTGCTCAACCAAGATCCGTTTCATATAAGAATTACATCTCGGTCTGCAAGAGTAGCTTGCAGTATCGACAAAAATCGGACGATGTTTTCAATAACGTGGGTCTAATTAATAGCAGTTACTTTTTCCTGGAGCTGGTGAAACAAATTCTACGTAGGATATTTAACAATGAACAACAACAAAATTATTAATGATGAATGATTTAGCGTTAGCTTAATTTTTAAAACTTTATTTGAGATATAAACGGTTTGTGTGGAAATATATTTTACGCATGCATGTTTGTTTGCGTTTTATGTAGTTTTTAAGTACATGAAAAACTTGCTTATGAATCTAGTTCCTATGGTTACAGAGACGAGGAGAAAGGGGTGCCTCACGCTCACCCTTCACCCCCCCCCCGCACCACCGCCCGCCGGGTCTACATACAAACACACATGTCCCCACCCCCACCGAACCCTGTACCGCCCATACTCGCCCACACAAATATAATTCGATTTCAAAATGGCAGAATGTTAAATGTATGTTTCTACGGACCATGTAAATTCAAATGTATTCTGCATCGTTTCGTTATAATTGTCCTTAGTAATTCACAATGTCGCCTTCTCCCCATGTAAATGAATGGCCTATTTAAAAGAACATACTCTCGTGTGTTAAAAGGAACGGGGATATTAAGAATATTATTTGCATATTACTCTAAAGGGTTGGTATTATTAGTACACGGCATGGTCTCTTGGTGTTATTGTAACGAGTTGTACTCAATTCAGAGAGAATTTAACGGAAAGCTACGGTATGCCCTGTAGAATCTAATCTAGGCCTAATATTTATTATTGTGCCCCCTAGGACCGAGGTCTCGCAAACCAAAGAAGAAATCCGCCAGCAAGGAAGACAAGCGACCACGGACTGCCTTCACAGCCGAACAACTCCAGAGACTAAAAGCTGAGTTTCAAACGAACCGGTACCTGACCGAACAGAGGAGGCAGAGCCTGGCGCAGGAACTCGGCCTTAACGAGTCACAGATCAAAATCTGGTTTCAGAACAAAAGAGCCAAAATTAAAAAAGCCACGGGAAGCAAAAACACTTTGGCCCTGCACCTGATGGCCCAGGGACTTTACAATCACGCCGCCACAGAAAAAGACGACAAATCAGACAGCGATTAACGTCGGACAACAACAGAAAATATACAATGCAATAATTTCGTAAAAAATAACAAGGGCCAGTGTATAAAACATACCAGCATTTATGTTTTGAAATATATGTATTAGATATAATTCTGCAATATTGTGTATATATAATTTACGAATAAGGGTCGCTTTCGAGTCTTATAAATCGACGTTTCCATCTTTAAACTTTAGACGCCATTACTGGGAAAGCTTTTTTCAGTTAAGTTTCTTTCTAACAATCGCTTCTCATGGGTACTTGACATTTAGACAAATTTGACAGTTAAAAACTTAAATACCAATTTGCTGAAGTCCAAAGATTTTTCTGCTGCATTCAGGCAACTGTGAATCGAAATAAATTGCTGATTGTTAAGATATATATTATTTCCATGTTTGTTTGTTTTATATTCTGTTGTTATGTTTGGCTGGTTGGAACGACTTCGTTGGCTATTCCATGTAGTGTTAAACGAAGTGTCTGTTTTTTGAGTCTCGATTAAAATTTGTATTTATGTCCACACAAGAGCAGAAAACAATTAATTTTTAAAAGTATATTCCTGGAGTATACTTTGATTTCCTGAAAAAATATATATTGGCTACGAATGAATTCGGACCGCCTAAAAGTTTGGCAGCTGTACTTTTGGCTAATTCAGCAGCTATACAAAGTTATCGAACCATATTCTACATTACTGACGCAGCGGAGGGAACCTGATATCTAATGACCTTCTCCGAGCCAAACTGTAATCATTTTGTACTTGATCTGCATACTTTCCAAGTCTTCTATCATCAAAATATAGTTTTTATGCAAGAGCAATATAACCTTTTTGTAAGACTTTTTAAAATAGTTATTATTTATACAGTATATGACGGGATTGATTTTTTAAGCAAAAAAAAACGGTATCTTTTCAGCGCAAACGTTACGCGATTTAATCTGTGCAAAAAGAAAAACAAACTTTTAGTAACAAATATATAGAAATATACACATGAAACAGTATAAATACAGGCATCAAAATCACCCTAGTTTGTAACAATGGTGTTAAATGCTGTTGTTGTTGGCAAGATCGTGACATGCCGTTTTATTCATATATATTATATTAAAACTATCCAATAACCGGCGTTGCTTCCTGAGAGTAGATCACGAGGTGTTTACACTGCCTGTGTGTCTTGCAATAACTTCGTTTGGCGAATGGGACGTTTTCTGGGGCCTTTGCATGAAAACTGAAGATTGTGAAATCTGGACAGATAAACGTGTTCATGATCCTAGATTCAAAATCATTAAATATTAAGTTGCAGATCGTATACCAAATTATGGAATTTCGTTCCTGTGAATTGTGTTTTACTGTATAGTTAAAGTGTGTATGAATTCAAATCCACCAAACTGAACACACTTGCCTTAAAAGTTCAAAATATAACTTTTTTTCCTCAGAACTGTGCTATGGTAACGAAATAAGCAAATTGTTTGTATCAGGAATTTTGCCTTTAAAAGCAGGTAGACAACACAATGAATTTTCAAAAGTAAAGTTTATAAATGTAAAAAAAGGACGAGATGGGGGAAATATCTGCGATGTAACTGAATTTTATGTGGTTATGATTTGAAGTATCCTTTCATATAATACAAATGTATATAATTTGTATAATGTTTAACTGTGTACTTAACTGCCTCTCGATGATTGGAAAAAAAACAAATAAACCTCGAAGGGACTCTTCTTCAAAGCTGATCATTATTTATTATCGATAAAATCCAGGAGAATGTGTTCAAAATGTGAGACAGGTTTCGTTAGTCTGTACAGCAACTCTAGAACAGCACAAGCAGCACCCGGCTTGTTTAGATGTAGAAGAAAGTATGAAAGTTCCCGTGTAGCAGAGCTTTGCGGAAATGACGTCATGTTTGTTTACATCATCGTTGAAACGCTGTGATCAGAGTGCCGCCCGATTCAGCAGCGCATGGTTATTAATCTTTAGATTTTGAAACAAAACATCATACAGATGGCCGAAAATGTGTTATTATTTTTCCATGTTTGGTTCGGGTTCTTTATGTTTGAGCTACCTATGGGTACATGGTTAAACAATCCATAAATTAGCCAATAAATAGCCTAGTTCGTAGGGCCTATGACATTTTTGTGAAACCGCTAAGCTTTTACACTTACTGGTGTGATGGAATCGATAACATTTATTAAAATCCATGTCCCATCCATACTGAAGGTTTTCCATAGTTTACCGAAATTTCCTTGTGTTTGTCTACAGAACTAATTGCGTTTTTCAATATTTTTTTTTTTATTTCGAAATATAGGCCTACAAAAATGAATACAACAAAAACAAATTTAATGCACAAAGCATCAATATTATATATTGTCATTGATTAGCGTTATCACATGCTTCAGAAATTCAGGAAACTACATTTTAGAATGCGACTAAGACGGTATAATTAACGCGATATTCAAGGGTGGGTCTGAGGAAGTTCTAATGCAATAGGCAGGCATGATATTTGAGGCATAGCACGATTAAATGAAACCTCGGGACTAGGCTATACAATCGCTTACGTAGGGATAATTTGTACTGCCGTATTTTGACACATAGTGATATTCTTATACAATAGGCCGACAAACATTTTAAAAAGTTGAAAATTAAAGCGTTTCTCTGCAAAATCATCAATTTTGCACTCAATGGACACAAAAGACGTTCCAATTGCTTTATTATGACAGCAGAATTATACCATAATATACCATAGCGACCTTCGCAGGATGTCTTGTCAACTGTAAAAATTTTCATTCTTTTTATTTAAAGAACTAAATAAAGCCAGTATTAAGAAATAGTTTAAATTTTACAAAAGAATAAAACCATTAGCAGCTTTTAGCTTAAAGCTGAATGAACCCTCTTAAGGATGTATAAATTAAGTTTCACAATTTTTAAAAAAAGAGAAAAATTCGAAATCATATAGGGCCTATAGAAATATTTCTGTATTATATCTAAAATTTAAATAAGCAACGCGGCTATTGATTTAGAGCTAATTAAGAATCCAGAATACATTGGCCTAACTGCGATATTTGTATTATAGGTTATATTATTATTTAAAAATAACCTAATATAAATGGGCACTTTTCCTTTTTTTATTTTAATGATTCCCGTGAAACACCACATGCGATTTTCATCTTGCAGAATTTTAAAAATATTTATAATTTTTAAGATATAAAAAAAAGGATATCATTATTATTCGTAAGGACGCTAGTCAATAGTTCCTTTTCTCCCTACAGAAAGAAGAAAGCGCCAGTCGAATGAATTGTGAAGTTTAAAATATGAATGCAAGTCAGTCGAAGTCAAGCGTGTCGCATATTCTTAAACAGATATATCCTGCTAAATACGTCATAAACATTGACGTTGTGTTTGAGCGAAGACTGCCGGTTATTACATATTGCGCCATGAATTTGTGTCCGTGTTATAAGTGTTAAAAGCGATCCGCAGATTCTGCACACGTGTTACCTGATGCGTCTAAACACTTTTTCTTAAAGTTTGCAGCAGAAAAGCGATGACACAAAAGGAGGCTATCTGTGACGACCCTTCCCAGCATTGACCTGCTCTTCAATGCGAATGAAACTCATCTGCATTTCTTTTCTCGCGCAGCTTGTATGTGGAAGTAACGCCCAACGGTCACTGACTTGATGAGCTGGCGGCAGAGAAAGACCGCTGCCTCTCAGACACTCTACGCTGCCCCTGAAAGGAGTCTGTGTCCGGGAGACCCCGATGAAGGTCAAAGCCTTCTGTCACAGCTGCAGGTGGCTCGTTTCCTCTCCCAGTGCACTACTGCACCTCTGAATTCAGCTCGTCCTTAAAGGAATCTCATTAATTCGGCATTTTCCCCAAGCTTTCCAACCTCCGAAGACGCCCGTCATCAGGACTTTAACATATGAGTACTTTGAGGTTTGGTAATGAGTGACAATTTGGTGTTCAGAGCAAAACAATAAATTACGAAAATAACTTCACCAGTGTGGAATTTTACTTTGCCCAATCTTGAGAAATGTAAATTTAGTGGTCTTACACTTCACCCATTTTTGTGATTTTCTTACTGTGGTCTTTTCATTATTGTTAAAAATAAATCAGGAAAGCACGTGCAAAGAAACGAGGAAACTTTATCCCGGAAACTTCACGCCACGTCTGAGACACACTTAAAACGCACAAACGCATCAGTGGCGGGAACGTTTGCGGTGCACAACCGCGCCACCACTGACTTAACTTTAACTTCGACACCGGCCGAAGGCGAAAGTCAGGCAGGATTTATATATATCAGAAACGTATTGACGTCTCTTGTGTACTCTGCACACAATAGGCTGTCCTGTCCTCTACCCCCACGGAGTCATTTTCCATAGTTTCAAAATGCTTCCTAGTCAAACTTGAATATGCAATGAAGCTGCCGAGCTTTGTGGCGGAAATATGATTAAACTGGTGAAAGATGTAAAAGGTGAAGAATGGGGATGACATCAGGCTAATTTCACACTTGGCACTCGGATGGCCGGGTCCAAGCCACCGTCTTGCCACGCAACACAGATCAAAGCCCACTGCCACTACCGAAAAAGCAAAGGCCATTTAAGTATGCTAATCCCCAGGACAAATATATTTTAATCTTGTTAGAATACAAGTTAATGCTGTAGCTCAGTGGCTGAACCTTGTCAGAGTGGAGAGATCCACTCGCCAGAGTTTGTGAATAGGGGGTTACGTCTGCACTCTTGCTGACTCCAGGTTACTAATTTATTTAGCAAAACTGTCTGCAATCCCGGTCATGCACTGCGCAAAAAAACTTTTACAAAAAAAAAAGAAAGAAAAGGCGAGTCAGCGACCTCACCCGAATCCCCAGGAAGGCACCTGACATGCATAGGAAATGAGTATTTAGCTGCCTGGTTTGTCCTGCCTCGTTGAGTCCTGCACCCCAGCACCTTGGTAACCCTTGATCTGTCATGTATATAGGCTCAGACCCTGGGCATTCAGAGACAGTCAGGCACACAAAGAAGAACAGATACACTCCTGAGTCAGTAGCAAACTCATTTCAACAGCCCGATAAAACCTAATGAATTCTTGTGCTGTAAGTGTGTGTCTGTATATTCCTTCTATCACAGGTGCCACAATTTCACAAGCATAATTTGTTAGAAATCACAGTTGCAAAAGCTGAAATTCAAAGTCTAAGAAAATATTTTGCTCAGCAATAAAAAAAATCCCTACATTGGCAGCCTTACGAAAGAAACATCACAATCATCGGATTTACACAGAAAAGGCGAGACAAACCAAGCATATTTACAGACAGTGTAGTCTAGAATTTATTCTTTACCAACTGATTTTCAAAATGGGGTTCCCTATTTGTTTGGAGCAGTTTTCTGTTAAATGCAGCTCTTGCCTAAACTCATTTAGTATGGTGTGTAATTGTTGTCTTTGAGTAGGAGTTAAATCATTGAAAGAGATCCAAGACTTATAGGATTCTGTCAGATGAAAGTGTGGCTTTCCAACTCGGCACCTTTCAAAATTTTGCATGTCCCTATTTTGTGCACTTTTTGTGGGGATATACACCAGGCAATTGTGTAACTTATGTGTAGGTAGAGTAGTTGAATAGCACTTCTCAAAATATCAGCATAACGTAATAAATGTGCTTCAAAAAAATAATAAATAAAACATGGAGATGTGAGGTCATTTTCACCTTTTAGAAAGCATACATGATAAAAGTAAAAATTCTAAGTAGTGAAAAATATGTAATACTCCTCAGTTATCCTGCAGGAAAAAAATGGCACGTTTTATCAGTTTTACTATGCAGCCAAAATTAATCTTATCGTTTAGACAAACAATGTACCACGTTACCAAAAACGAATATCCACATTTTCACCCACAGTTATTTTATAAGGCTTACTTCATCAACGTATGCAGACGCATGACCTGGATTTTTAATTATTCTGTCTGAAATGGTCTTAGCAGAAAACCAATATACTGTGCTCTGGTGAAAAAAATTCAAACAAATGTAATTTCACTCAGGATATAACAAAAGTTAGTTTTAAGAAATGTTACACTTTGGAATTTATTCAAGAACCAGAATAATCGATTTTTTTTATACAACACACACTTCATATCTTCTGCAATATTGTGAAATAAATCACTCTCCTGAAGATTAGTATTTTGCCCAGCGAAATGTATTAACAATTAAAATGCTAAGCGAAAGGAAAATGTTATAATAATTCTGTAGTCAGACAAACCAATAAAAATCCACATTTCTGCAGTATTCATTTAAACCTGAGTCATAATTTAAAAAATGTCATTCAAACATCACAATATTTACTTCCAATATTATAAAGAACAATGAAATACTACAATACAAAGTAGTACAGAACAACATTGAAGCAAGAATGCTGTACTGAAATTTGAGAGATATTCCTTTTTAAGTATACCAGCACAATAAATTGAAGCAAGGATATGTGAATCAGTAAAATTCAGGTCTAAAATTAAATTTAAAGTGTAAATGTATTATTTCATTTATGGTCAATGCCCAAAGTGAAGATGGACTGGAAAAATCATGATACTTATAACCCTTAGGGTAGACACAGTAATGCAGCACACAAACACAAGACAATTGTGCGTCGATGTAACGCATCAACGAGAGCAGAGCACATCAAGGGATGACAGTCAAAGGAACCGAGTGCTTTAGCACCACTCAATAAGGGGCCGGTTATCCGCAACTGTTCGCAATGCTGGAGTGGGGAGCAGCTGCCATTTGCCTGATCATCCATTGTGGGAATACAGAGAACTTATGGATACAGAAGATTGTCTTGACCAGCTTTATGAAAGGATGAACAAAAATGACATTTTTTACATGCAAAGTCCAGCTAAAGTTATATAAAGTACGTGGGGTTTCCTTCATACTGTGCCTTATTGACAAACACAAGTAATCGCCAACAATGGATCAAGTCTTACAGAACTGAAGAAAAGGTAAAGTTTTATCGATTTAACGGCAGCAGGAAGGGACGGCTGAGAGACCTGCCCTTGCCACTTTTGCAGGATAAACACTTACAGGGTTAGAATAGCAGGTGTCTCGTGGACAAAGATTTGAAAGGACACCGGTCGGCTCCTTGTAAAGGGGCACCTTGGAGACTTGGGACGGAGACGCTTCAGAGATGTGTATATTTGGTCCTGGAGTCGCAGCCATTAAACAGTCATTCCAAGCCAATTAATGAACGCCGTAATGAACTGGAGGCAGACAAAGAGCTGATGAAATGGCCTGGAGCGAACAGGCACCTGATTATCAAAACATTTCAAAGGATTACTGGCAGAAAGAAGAAAAAAAACACGGTATTTATGATTACAGCAGACAGTGTAAAATTAATAAAGGTGGGAAGCAAAACACAAATAAGATAATTTGACAAAAGGCTGGAGGATTTTGGTCAAAGTAGTGAGGATTTTTTCCAGTCATAAACAGGAGGAAAGAAGCGTCAGATTAGGTAGCTTTTGAGACCCAAGGATATTCGTATGGCACCAGTGAGAGAATACAGCTGTATGAGATCTAGCTGAAATAAAATGTATGTCAGGGGGACACTCAATACTTTATGGTAAAGACGGGGGGAGTATAGATCTATGAGCTGGTCAAAATTAAACATAGTAACAAATCACTGGGCTCTCTAGTGTGTAAAGGAGCATAGTACTGGTCATAAACCACTAAGCATCAGTCCCATTACAGGCCTGCTTATGGGAGGCAAATAGAAATTATACAGAACTAGAGAGCTTGTAATTAAAATATATATGTAGGCGTGAGATTTCAGAATGATGAATCTATACAACATTCAGAAGTAGGTCTCCGATTTAGATTAATTAGTTCGGTACTCAAGATGACATGACGAGAAATTAAAGCAAATAGCCTATGTTGTAGGCACGCGATGACTTGCATTTTGCGTTCTCTTTGCACAGAAATTTTAATTCCGTAAAAGTTTGTGACACAGACATATAGATTCCTTTAAGTTTTCTACAGCAGTGCTTTGTAAAAAGTAATTAATTTACTTTCAAAATAAATATGCGAAAATACACATTTCCAAAGTACATTTTTAAAAATTACTCTGCATATGTAGGACTGAAAGAGAAAGAAAAAAATATATATATTTGTCCATTACATGAGAAACATTTTGAACCATGAGAAGGAAGAGTGGCATTTAACTGGACATCTATGATGAGCGGATCACATTGACGAGATGTACAGCTCTCAGCCGCCATCCCCGCCCCCTTCCGGTATACAGGATCCGCTTCCCTGTCTAAAGACTGGGTATCGGTCAAATTTTTTTTCGATACCGGTACCAGTAACGGTACCTTACCTTTCATACCGGGTCCTGAATGATACAGATTTTAGGAAATTAAAATTTTTAAAACAAAAGAAAAAAAGTTATATTTCACTACAAATCTCATGTTTTAATTTTCATCTCCTTGGCATTCTTATGCACTCAGAGCAGTTTCATAACACAAAAAGAAAAATTTTAATTTAGTTTAAGTAAAGGAGTTCACTGGGCTAGCATTGATGCTAGCAGCGTAAAAAAAGTGTGCGTGTGCGTGTGTGTGTGTGTATGCATATCACACACAGCACAGAGTTGAGCAGAAACCTCAGTTCTGATGAATGAATGCATTAATACTGCTATGGACTCGAGGTCCTTTAACCTCCCTATAGATAGATGGCAAATTTCTACAAAAAAAAAAAAAAAACACAAAAAACACATGCTTACGTCAATCTATATTTATTTATTAGCTTAAGTTTCTTTGGCCATGCCAATCAAAATACACAGTATGGGTTTTTCCCTGTCAGCAATTCACCTATTGCCTCACAATGCCTGCATGCACAAAATCGCATGAATCATAGAAATGCAACAACATAAAATGTGGTCAAATGGTACGTACTTTAAAAACAAAGATGTTTGCTTGTAGACTTGCAAAAAAACATTAATTACTAATCTATATTGAAATGTAGGCTAACATCGTCTGTGTTCAACTGATCACTAATAGTTTGAAAAATAAAGGTTCATCTTATTGAGATACTGTTCCTTTAAGAAGCAGAACCACTACAGTCCAGAACGTGGTTTGGTTTCACCTGAAAGGCCGAGTAGCCCAAGAGGTTAACTGCTCATACGCAACCTACAAAATGTTTATGAGTTATTGAAATTGGCATATTGGCTGCAAGTTAATCGTGATTTTCCAAATATTCTCTTTTCACTTTTTATCACTACAGCAGACCTGCCATTTATGACAAAACATGCATTGCAGTGAGCAAATTCGATGGAAGATTTCAGCTGAAATGCTTGTTTAATATCAGCGCGTTTTCCACTGTGCGCGTCAATGAGATTTACTCTTTAGGTGCCAAAACATGGTGCTGAATGACAAGACATTTTTCGATACTTGATAGTACGGAAGTAATTCGGTCAGTGCCAAAAACATGTTGAAGTTCGGTTCCCAAAGCATATTCTTTTCTGTGCCTGCATGCCACGTTGTTATGCAGGTAACAGCTTCCGATACGCATTAATAATCTTTGCAAGCTCAGTTGTGAATCAGTGTCAATACTGTACGCATTGCTGCTATTGCTCTAGGTTTGTTAAAAGTTTGATACCGCAAACCTGATCAGTGCAAGACGGGGTTCATTGAACACATACAGGAGATTTTCTTTAAATAGAAACTTTATTATTAAAATATTCAAAAATAGGTTTAAAACAGTTCAGAGTTATACTTTCCAGCAATTGTTTAAGTCTGAGAATGGATTTGGTATTTGGATTTTTTGTTCTCATTTCGACTTCGCCATGAGCGTCACCGGCAGGACTACAGCTCAGCACGAGAGGGTGAGGCACTTTTGCAGTGACCTGAATATGGGAACAGACATTTTTAGCTGAACTGGGAAATATCGTAGAAGTCTACCAGTAATCAGGTATTTAGAAAATGTTAAAATACTCACCTGTTTTAAGAACAAGCAAAAACCCAATAATTATTAGTGTACCGTGTTTGTAAAACATTAAAATGACTCGGATAAATATAAGCGGGACACAATGCAAGCGGGACACATTAATAATAAAAAAGAAAAACTAGCAGCAGCCATCTTGGATTCACAACAGATTATCTGGACAAATCTTTGACACTACTTGGTTGTATTTAGATTACCAAGTTCCATTTCATCAATAACACTTTGAAAAATATATAATGAATGAATGAATGAATGAATGAATGAATGAATGAATGAATGAATATATGTATGTATGTATGTATGTATGTATGTATGTATGTATGTCAGACACCGTGTGGTTTTTTTTTTTTTTTTGCTTTAATGACTGATGGAGGACAAGGCCTGTAAAAGCCCAGCCCACCCCCAGGAACACACCTGATACTACGCTGCACAACGTGTCGACCACGTGGTCCTCCCCTTGCGTGAAGAGCGAGATGATTTCGTCCTCATAGTCCTCCACTATGCTTTCACACTGTG
>JAODLD010000088.1:12337098-12364534 GCA_026781065.1 Mormyrops boulengeri | reverse complement strand
AAAACTATTTAACAGAGTACCAGTATAACTGACCATTTTGATCAACATGACATAAACAACTGATAATGTAGGAATCACACACACACTAACCCCCCACCCTCCCAGCTTTCCCCGTCCAATCTCTTTCAGGTGTGCAGACGTCGATGTCTCTGAGACACACGTTAATCTTTAATTTGGATCAGGCCGTTGCGGGACAGGGAGGGGGGTGCGGATCGGTGATACCCGTGTACAAAAACATCGCTGGGGCCTGAATTTCATCACCGATAAGGGAAATTAATTATATTTCCCTCATCAGGAATAATGGGCGAGGCACAAAGGGCGCTCCTCGCCAAGGCGGGCCTCCTTTGTCTCCGCTGCAAAGCTCTGCATGGCGCCCGCCTGGGTAACTGGGAGCTGCCCCGTCCGCGGGACCAGCAATTAATCAGTTTCCACTGGAGTGAGCGCGGGGCGGCGGTATCACCATTCGCTGAGCCCTGGAGCATGGAGATGAGATGCACCGTATCAGATCTTTGGAAGACCTTGGGAGTGGGCCGGGGGGGCGGGGGGAGTTGTCCTAATTGCTATTGAGAAGACGGCAAGGAGCCATGGCGTTGGGTTCCCTGGCAAACCGGTCGATGCATACAGGGCCGCCTGCCATAGGTGCGCGGTTCGCTCCCGATGTCCGCCGCGTCCTGACAGCACGTGCAGGTCGCTCCATTTGTCCGGCGTGACGGCGGGGCTGAGCGAGGCAGCGCGCACCGCAGCGCTCGTTTGTTTACGCCAACGAGGTTCTCATTAAGGCTGCGCCGGGAGAGGTTTCGCGGCGGGGAGGCACATATGTGGTGCGGGAAGGTCATGTGCACGTGTCGGGGGTGGGGGGGTGGGTGGGCGGCTTTCAACTGCTTGAAGTTTTGTGCTGAATTGCTCATTTTGTGTCTGCTGCGGGATGGTAGTGAGGAAGGAGGGACAAAGGCTGGTACTGCCCACATAGCATCCGCTAACTACCGTCTCACAGCACAAAGCTCAGCAATAAGAGGAAAGTCTGCATGATGTTTGCTGGAATCTCACCATTTATGTTTATGCAATAATAATTCTGCATAATCATTTGTGTACCTAATGAAATGGCCCATTGTTTAAATGTTGGGATTTCACTTTTTAATTTAGTTCTGAAATGGTGGAATTGTCATAAATCCTTTTGTGGTTACTGCTGTTGTGTTCGCTGGGAATTTGTTAAACCAACTTCAACTTGTACGTGGTGTGGTTCTCTCTGCCAGACAGCAGGGGATGACGGCGACTCCCGCCCCAGAAAGCAGACTTCTCAGGAGAGGAATGTTACCCTGAGGAGGTCCATCCAACAGGAGCTCACGACACCTGGGGGGAGAGATGGCGAGGGAGCCCCCCCAACAAACTGGGTCAGTGCCAGGTCAGGCCCAATTTGCTGTGGGTCCTGGCCCAATTCACACCTACTGAGTACATGCAGCTTGCTCTGACACGCTCCCTCTGAAAGAAGCACTTAGGGCCAATTTAGGCCTGCGTTCCTCTGATTTGCAGGTGCGACCTTTCGATAAGGTAAACGTGTTAGATGAGGACATCAGGGTTGTGTGGGGCCGGTTGCCACAGTCGAGAGGAGGGCTGTGAGGGAATGTGCACGTGGCTGTACGAGAGTAGCCACGGCAACGTGCGGTGCATGCGGCGTTCCTCTCACTGACAGCGGCGGCAGACGGCAGAAGGGCAAACTAAATTGGCCGTCTGGCCCCACTCCTCGTGCTCACTGCGGGCTGCCCTGCCAGGCCACGGCGGGGGCCAGATGGGCACGGCGGCACGCGGGCGGGACTCCTGTCCGCCGGAGGCCCGGGCCGCACGCCGCCCCGGTCAGTTGAAGGGCTTCCTCCGTCAGCTGCCGACGTCCGACTAAAAAGCCTGCTGATATCAGTCCGAGCCGTCGAGGTGGGACGCCGCAGCCGGCCCTCCCCCTGGGCGTTCGACGGCTCCCCGACCTGGAAGGTTGATAGTATCAGCGCAATTTGCCAGCTAAACCACATCTTCTATGCTGCTTGTCAGGATTATAAAACCTTGTGTGTGTGTGTGTGTGTGTGTGTGTTGCTTTATGTGGGCTTCCCATTTACCATGCTTTTGAAAGTTTATCCTCACTGTCTGTATGTGACAAAAGTATTGGACACCTGGCCATTACACCCACAGGAACTTTGATGACATCCCATTCTAAATCCATAGCCATCAATATGGAGTTGGTCCCACCTTTGCAGCTATAACAGTTGGCAATCTTCTGAGAAGGCTTTACACTAGATTATGTGTCTTTGGGAATTTCTGCCCATCCAGCAGAGCATTTGTGAGGTCAGGCACTGATGTTGGGCATGAAAGCCTGGCTCACAATCTCCATTCTAGTTCATCCCAAAGGTGTTTGATGGGGTTGAGGTCAGGGTTCTGTGCGGGCCAGTCTAGTTATCCCACCCCAAACTTACCTAACCATGTCTTTATGGACCTTGCTTTGTGCACAGTCATGCTGGAACATTGGGTCGGCTCAGTAAAGGTGTTGCCGGGTTTGGAGAGTGACACTGATGTAAAACCGAAGAGACGCGTATTTACTGTGCACACAGTGTACATCATGAATTACAATGTGCAATTAGGATTTTTCTCGCGTAAAATTCCATTACAAATCCGTATCATTCAGCTGTTCTATAGTACTTTTTAATTAGGAGGTTGGAAATTTTCAAGTTCCAGAAATTCAGGAATCGCAATATGTGATACTACTAAAAATGAATGATATAGAGAATGTACCCTTTTTTCCTTCAGATAATCCATCCACAGAACACCAGTATCTCCAGACATCTTGACCAATCAGATGGTGGTGATGTAACCAGCTCGGTTTGGTCCATTAAGCATAGCTATGTCAGCGCGGTTATGGCTTGGGATCGGCTTGCATACTTTACAACGGAAAACTGCCAGTTCACAGTATGGGTCACTTCTTGGTGCCAGTGAAAAAGTGCCAAAAATTGGAAGCACAGAATTCTCCAAAATGTCTTAGACATCCATAAAGACATGGTTGGGTGAGTTTGGGGTGGCAGAACTTAACTGGCCCGCACAGAACCCTGACCTCAACCCCATCAAACACCGTTGGGATGAACTAGAAGGGAGATTGTAAGCCAGGGCTTCTCGTCCAACATCAATGCCTGACCGCACAAATGCAATTCTGGATGAATGGGCAAAAATTCCCCACAGACACACTCCAAAATCTTGTGTAAAACCTTCCCAGAAGAGTGGCAGCTGTTACAGCTGCAAAGGGGGAACCAACTCCATATTGATGGCTATGGATTTAGAATGGGATGTCACCTAATGGGTATTGGGCACAGGTTTTGACACCATAACTGTGTGAATGACAGGTGTGTTAATTTGTGCCTTCCTTAATGCTGTGTCATTACCTGCCCTGTATCTCATGTGCATCTGTCTATTCCCATGGCAGATTCAGCCTGGAGAGGACAGAGGAAACCAAACGTGAGTGATGAAGCTCCAACCAAGGGATGACTTATTTAGATTAATCTTCAACTTCTTGTTAGTTTTTGATTTGAAGCATCTAAAAATGTTTGATTCTAAAAGCAATTAATTTGAATGCCCATTTTGTGGGTCAGTTGATCAGGGAGCCGTGTTGTTTGTGAAAGCTGGCCCCCTCACCACGTCATTCCAGGGCTCAGGGGTCTGGGGCGTGGAGCGCAAGCGTCGAAGCTGCCACTAGGGGGCACTCCAGTCTTGTGGTCCGCATAAATTGTTGAAGACCCCCGCAAATAAAGATGCGCACATATGGAACTGTGCAAAGATAGCAAAGGCTGGTGACCCAGACCACGCGGGATGGCGATCTGTTACATCTTTAGTTTGTAATTGTATCAGATGATGTAATCCTAAGATGTTTTTGTGTTCATTATATGTTTGTGTTTGCAGCCGTTTGCTGCTCTGTTCAATTCCCTCTTGGAATTGGAAATCTTGACTGGAAAGTTATAAAAATAATTTTATCTACTAATGGTTCTTTTTTGTTAAGTATAAATATACCACATTCTCTTGTCTGTTTAAAATACTAAATATTTAATGTCATTTCTTGGGTCTATTAAAATGTTTGACTTCACTGTTGATCTTGAGGGTTTCAGATACAGTCACAATGGAACCAATGTTATTTTCACCATCTTTATATCGTAATGAATTCTGATGAGTGGGTTTGCATTTTAACTATGGACTTTGACATGGAACTCTCCCACGTTCCTGTTCCTTCACATGGCCCCACGAATGGTGCGGATCGTGTGTTCTTTGATCCCTGAAAGTGAGTCTTAATTTTCAATGTAAAACGGGTCGGACAGGACTGGAGACTAACCCAAATGATCGTCGCGATATTAGAGTTACCAGCAGTAGCGCTAGCGCATTTTGACCCCAGTAGTTTACCTATTACGGCGTAATGAATACTGGTTGGCCTTTTGATTGTCTGTTATTGATCGTGGACCCCTGCAGATTCCTTCCATTTTGTCGCGGTAAGCTTTCCCTCGGTCTGGGAAAACAAGTGAAGCCGCTTTCCTGTTGATAAAGGGCCGATACGGTATGGATTTTTTTTCACGCGTTGATTAAGGTAATGACATTGCCCATTCTCTTGCATAATGGGAAAAGAGCTGACACGTAAGCGCCTGCTCAGTTCAGCGTGGCATTCATCGAGGCGCGCACAATGCCTGGGCACTCGGGACGAGGCTTCAGTAATTGGGCATAAATTGTGACGTTCAGTGATCTATCACAAAGACACCACTCGAAGGCATAACGCATGGAGATATACTAAGCAGTATTGCCTATCGGTGTGTGACACTTAAGGTTCAATACCGAACGCATTACATCGATCAGCTATGGTGACGCAAAATAGTTGCACTAAGCGTATGGGGTTTCCGTTGTGGGTGTTGTACTTAACCCTCCATTGAAAGTTATACATCTCACATCTTTCAGTAGTCGCCAATCGTCTGTAAACGATTATGGGGTGGATTTATGAACGACTGGAGTCCAGAAAATGCTGATCAGACCTTTCGCTGCAGAAATAGACCGGGGGGGGACATATCTTACAGTGGTGTAATTTTTCAGTATTCAACATTTTTGTAATATTTACATTGTCTGTACTGTATGATTACATTTCCGAAGATCTGTCGCCAATAAAGATGTGTCTTGGTTGCCAGGACAGCCCTTTATTTAATGACGAGATAAATTCTTCATAAGCTTGTAACAACAAGGACAGAGAAATCACTACGATATTTGAAGATGTTCGCGCCTCGTGCGCATTTAAATTTTGCTGGTTTCTAATTGCATTTGACTTGATGTACTCGTTATTAACCTATATACTGTAGCTTTAGCCGAATAACTATTTTGATTGCGATAAAATTAACATTTTTGCAATCGGTAACGACATTTTTGTCAATTTGCTTTCTTTAGCGAGGACACTCCTATGCGAACGACAAAATCAGAGATGTTCGAATCTTTCCTTCGGATTGAAAAATGTAAATCAGGTAGACCGGGTAATCTGACGGCTTTCGAGCTATTTGATGGTATTCATGTCCGCACACAGTAATTTGCATTTTTTTTGTCGAACACAACATGAAGATATTTCGTCTGCATCCATCATAACTACAAAAAGTATTTAGTTGCCGTTATTTATCCAGTAGTGACGTTATTAATTTCTAATAATAGTAGTATTTATTTTTCATTTTATAATTATTACGTTCTAAAACGTTAAAATCATTCATTTTGTTCATTTTGTTTCCTCGCGACTGAAAATATGTCAAGAGACTGGCGCTTCGTGCTTGACCACATGCACTTTTGTCAGTGAACATTTCCGGCAATAGAAACGCATTGTGCCCCTTCAGCTCTCATGACTCTGATGATGCATAGGTGTGCGCGCGCGCACTATATGCATATCTGCATTTGTATGTCAGCTTGTCTCTAAAATCTTCCATAGTCACTGCAATTCACGGTTTTCAGTATGTCATTTTTGAGTGAATAGCGCCACCTTGTGGTGTAAAACTATGTCAATTTTTGAAAACTTAGTACAAAGCTGCGTTGAGGATAGTCTTATCTAAGGAAACCCAATGGAGAAGAGAGGGGACACGCTGAATGAAATGCTAGTTTATTACAAGACAAGTCCTCCATTCATAGGCAGTCATTTAGTACAGGCTGAAGTGCAAAGCAGGGAACATCTTGAATTTAATTGAAAGGGAATTTAGTCTTCAATTGTCATTGTTGACACACCACAGTGCACAACAATGAAATGCATCCTCTGCATTTAACCCATATGTGACATAGTAGGGGGCAGCTAATTCAGCGCCTGGGGGGGGCAGTACCTTGCTCCAGGCACCTCAGTGGCACCTTGTTGGTCAGGGATTTGAACCAGCAATCTTTCAATTACAAGCGCGTGTCTCTAACCATTAAGCCACCACTGCCCACCTTTGATTGGGTGTAAATGTGTACAGTAGAGCCACTATTATGTTGACTAGAAATGTAATTCTAACATGTTCTTTGGAAGCACCAAAACAAATTCACAATGACCCCATTTTGTTCCCTCCAGGCCTGATTTTGTAAACGTAGGGTGGGGGAACGTGTGGGGGACCGTCTTAAAATGAGTGTCACCTGCCTTTGACACTTATTTACTCGGGTCTCATTTTTTGACTCAACTCCACTCGCCACAGGAGCCTGAAATTTCCGAAATGTTTGCAGTGGACCAGACAGCTCACGTTTGGGAATGTCTTGTTTGGCTTCTAATCCGCAAAATTCCAAACTCTAGAAAGATTAACAGGCCTATTCTCCAAGTCCTGAGGAATGTAGTCGTACTGCGGTGCCTTTTGTCCCTGCGAGAGTCCGAGGTCACCGCTGCTCTTAGCTCCCGAGTCTCCTACATGTTTCAGCTTTGCAGTGTCAACAGAATGTAGTATCCTTGAGAGATGTGGGTGGAATTCCACTTCTTGTTGTAACACAGTATTCACAGGCCATGACTTTCTTGTTCCATTAAGTAATTAAAGTTTTTCTGTTCTTTTTACAGCCTGTCCAGATCATTCATCAGTATTTAGCCACCTGTCTTTGTCCCAAGTGCATTGAATGGATGCTGGGGCAGCGCTATAGAAACAGGGTTTTACTGGAGGATGTTAAGTGGCCAGATTGATGATCTCTCATGATGCTGACATCTTATTGGCTGTCCGAGGAAACCTTACAGGTTCTGTCTCTGCTAACTGTGTATTTGCACATTTACCCTAATTGTCTCTAGCTGGTGTGTATTTGTCATGGGCAGGGAGAGGGAATATCTGACTCGGGTAGGGGGGAGTCCAGTAAGGCTAACAGAAGCTAGTACAAGCTAATAAACGCTAGCACAAGCTAGCAGTTCAATGGCAGAAGCCCTGAAGCTATATTGTGATTACATTTCTGCTCTACTTGTTGGCACCTGGAGACTGGGTGGTTTATGCAGCAGCTGGCCTGCATGCTTCCCTTCTCCCAGGCTGCTCTGGATGGGCAGCAAGTAAGTTCAGCTGGGATCTCCCCGCAATGACGATCCATCTCAGGCCAGATGAGGCCGGTGAGCCTGTGATCATGTTCATCCATTTGGCAGGTGGCACTTGCAGAGAGGTATGCAGTAGTGCCCCTTCTCCTCTCTTGAATGCAGCCAGTGGATTGTTGTTGAGACTGTGATGATACGCCTGGCTGTCGTGGCACCAGGAGGCAGTGTGAGGTTACTAAGCAGAGGCACACAGGCTTGTCGAAGTGCAGCTGCCATTCTTCAGCCATTTGGTGTTTTATCAGCACTCGGTGAAGTTGCATTCTTTGCACGTTTTGCACAGTTGTATTATGATAACCATCTTATAACTGCTATGCATTGTCTTTTCTGAAGGTGTGTTATAGTTGATACTATCTGGTTTTTCAGACATGTTTGTGTAGCTGTCAGAACATGTGATTGATGTTCACACTATAATGATATAAAGACAATGTTAGCAGGATGATGCGAGCTGTCCTGGGCCTGGAGAAGAGCTCCAGCAGTCATATTTGATGACATTAACACATTTATCTATCAGAATATCACAATATCAAAACAATGTAATCCTTGAGGAGGGTTAAATAATTATACCGACTGAGCTTAGCTTACTTCCTATGGACACCTACACCTACATTCACAGACACCTACTCCTTATGGTTATTAGTGTTACCAACTTTGGCCAGCTGCCTGGCGTAAGATTTTCAATTCAAGACAAGTCTGCATGCTCATTTACATGTATGTGACAGTTTTATCACCTTGTAAATAGCCTGTAGGGTTTGCAGCCTACCCCAACGCGTTTGATGTAGCTAATTTTAGGTTTATAGTTGAACAATATAGATTTACCGTAAGATTTCTTGTTTGAACATGAGAATCTGAAAGCCTGAGTGTCACACCAGTTGCGTGAGAGTGGGCAACCCTGCGTTATGGCCCTTTTGGAAAATATGTCCGCTATTAACTAAATGAAATACAATCACCTGGGTTTCTGCAAAATAATACTTAGCCGAACTTGTCCACAAGATGGCACTGCTGTATCATCGAGTCCACAATCTCAAGAGAACAGAAATTGATGTTTGAACTGCATTAATAGCGACAAATACCCTTATGAATTCATTCAGTTGGCAGGCACTCCAAAGCGTGGAGGACCCAGCAGCGCCCCTTTTGCGTTTGAAATGTGACTTACGCCATAAAGCCATCTCCACCCACGTGAACGTTCTTGGATTGCGGGTGAGTTCATGTGAATTGGCGTTACTTTTTGAACGACTGACTTTGTCAGTTACCTAAAAGTAAATGTATGATATGTAAGATATGATTCTTAGAAGTAAGTTATCGATATTTACTATTTCCTTATTCAACAAAAAGAAGTGTGTCCATTGTAGTTAGAGTTCATTTTTGCGAGATAGATATTGTAAGGAGAGATCAGCCGAAAGTAACGATACGAAAGCATGATGATTTAAACATAAGTGTTTCGCCTCCAGCTGCGGTACAACCTGGAAACATTTGAAGATTCAGTCACAAGTTAACTCAACTAAATGCAGCAGTTACATTCAGTCAGAAATTTCAGCATATTTAACAGAAAGATGAGAACACTGAATGTTTTCTCACTTTGAAATAAACAAACACTTTAAACTTTACAAATTAACACTTTAGACAGTTAGGCGGCGTGCGGCCTCATTATATATGATCGACGTAAGTGTGAATCTCACAGGTTTCACCTACAGTATAATCCCGTTATAGCGGACTTTCTTATAACGGAATATCATCTATAACGGACGAGGTCCGCTGGTCCCGGTGTTCTGCCGAGTTGAGCTACTTTGTCGAGTTAGGCTACCGTGGAGCTAATCGATAGCCCTAACCTCCAAAAAAAAACCCTAAAACCCCGACCCTAGCCCCCAAAAGCCTAACCCTAATCCCAAAACGGTGGAACTACACATGCGCAGAAAAGCTCAATAGCACGTCTCGATAGGTAGCTCAACTCGTCAGAACACCTGGCCGTGCGCCTTTACGAACATGCAGAAAAAGCATCGGATATAGCGGACTCGCATATAACGTACTTTTGCTTATAACGGACAAACAATTTGGTCCCCAGGGCCGCTTTTATAAGTGTTCTGCTATAACGGACATACAGGCTCCGCCTACAATATCAAGTAAAGATACGTAGTCGGGATAATTAATAGTCACGCTCTATAAATAGGCATGGCGTAACAGAAGGCAACACTGATTGGTCTGTGTGGCTGTCCATCACCAGGCATGCTGTGCGTCGGCAGACGATGCTCGCAGCTGGAGGGATGCAGTAAGCAATGAGGTCAAGGTTACTACTGTACCGAACATGTATAACCATTTATAGGCCATATATACTTCCACCAGTCAGGTAAAGTTGGATTACTACATGTACAATATAATAATCTATACCACAAATGTGTCTGCTGGGGTGTGGCATGAGTGAATGGTGTCCTGTAGTTGTGTTCTGGGCATACAGCGACTCTGGATATAATGGACTGTTTTGCCAGATCCCTTAAAGTGCGTTATAACGGGATTGTACTGTATATTAAATTTTGTCCGTATTAAACATTTAAAAATATCGGCTTGTATCCTACTCTTACAGCAGTTGTTTATACTTTATTTTTCATGTAAGCAATGTCGAAAAAAAGATACAACACGCAGTGGATATGACCAATTTTAGCATTTGAACAAGTAGCTTACATCATAATAACAACAATAACCTAGTTTTAAACGATTTCCTATACTTAATATTTTGCAGCAGTTAGAATTTAAATAAAATAGCATCATATGTTACACTGTTTCCAAGACATGGTTAAGTAATAAACTATTTTACAATTCTGTAAAAAAATATAATTTATTTTCCCTCACACTTCGAGAAGAACGTTAATTTCCCACAATAAAACAGGCAAGTGCACAAATCCGTGGGGCATTGTGTCTGTAATGTCTGTTTTTTTTTTAAAGTTCACAAAAATAAATTCTGCGCAAACACTCGATTAGTCCGTATGATTCCAGCGACAGTTCATTTAATTTTGACAGTTCGATAATAAATTATTCGAAATAAGTTTTAATGCTCTTACAGGTCCGTTTATTCGTTTAAAGATGGTGAGTTTAAATGTTAAATAAATATCCGGAAATTACTCCGGGCTTTTTGCCTTTCTGTGTATATATTTTTGTTGTCCGACGTCACGATATTTCTTATTTCAGCTGGAGTTTATTGGCAACTCTAAAGGATGTAAGGAGTGGCTGTCCAGCACCCACGTTCCTATTTGGTACAGCAGCTTTGAGAACCAGTGAATGCCGTCCGATTTCAGGACATCGTTTGCCGTTGCGCCACCTATTGGAAATAGAAATGAGACGAATCTGTAACTCCACCTGACTGGTGCGAAAGCCCAGTGAGCCCATGCATGGTCTTCTATTACCGCGTAGCACGAAGCCAGTACTTGATCGACCACGATGGTCCCTTGTTCTGTAACCGGAGCGAACGAGCTCCTGTGTTCCTCCGTATAAATCCTCTGAACGGTGACTGCCTTCAGCTGGGCTTGTAGGTCGTCCACTACCAGAACCATTTGTCCTGGTTTTACGCTGCTTGCAAAAGAGGCTCTCATGCCGCCGAACAAATCCGTCCTGTTGTCGAGGACGAAGAGCAGATGGGCCGCTGTGAGGGTGAGTCTCCTCATGGGTTCCTGCGTTTCGATCACATAGAAAACTCTCGACGTGTTCACGTCCTGGTCCATGAACATAATGAAGTCGCTATACATGAGGTTCCCTTGACTGTCAGCTGCCAAGACCTTGTCGCCAACCCTCAGATCCCTGATCCGCTTTTGACGTCCGTCTTCGAGTGAGACGAAGGCCGTACCCGGGAAACACCCGCCGGATTTAGCTGCAACCGAGTTTTCTGCAAACAGATCACTGACACTTTTAACTCTGAAAAAATAAGAGCGTGATAACAGAATAGCAGAAAACTTCTTTTCCACATAGGCCTAAATATGAAACGTACATAACTCAATGAAACGTAGGTATCTTTTAATAATTAAAAATGTTAAATATGCACATTTAGGCATATATTATTATAGGCCTACGTACGCAATTTAGAGAAATACTTTAAAGTGGGTTTCTAATGTATGCAAATTGTTAATTTGCATATTATTTCAGAGATACACGAAGGAGATAACTATACAACTGAACAAAGCCAGTTTTGTTATCTTAGCCTCTCGACCAGTTAAATAAAATGGGCGTAAGTCAGGGTCTTGGAAAAGCTGACTTAGCACTACTAATTAGAAACCAATTCGGATTTATCTGGGTGCTTCTGCGTTTCCCAGCTGCTATGTCCCTATTTGCTCAGGTGCAGAAACCCCCATGTGCTAATTCACGCACGTACTCCCAGACAACCGGGCAGTTGCAGTGCGTATTTGCACAGCGGAGCCGACTTTGCAAGGCAACGAAGTCCTGCGTTTGAATTGCAAATTAAGGTAGTTTCCCTAAATACTTAGAGCTGCCTGTCACTGACGCCCTGTTATTCCTACTAACACTATCCGCTACGTTGTCAATCCAGGTTTTCGGAGCGAGCTTCATTGTGTTCCGGCGTTTGGGAGCATAGGCCTGCTTTCGGTAAACAGAAATCAAAATTCCCGGTTTACACTTAGGCGTTTAATCATAACGCAAGTTCTTGGCCGTGAGGTCAATTGAAAACCAGATCCCACCTTGGTCCAATATGTCGTTGTCTTAATCCTTTCAGGGACAGGTCCCAGAACTGAGAAGCTTTACAATGTTGTCCTTAAGGATCTCAGGATGAATTTTAATATTTGTACGTTATATGCTTGACTGTGAATAGAACGTGTCGACCAACTTAGGATGCTAATTCTCCAGAAGTCGTACATGTATATCGTAATTATAAGCACTATAATTAACGAAAGCGCCACTTTTGCATCGATAAAACAGTTGTTCTGTGTAAATAATCATTTTTTGACTGCTGCATTTACAAATAAGGAGGCCAAATAGTAGCATTTTATCGGGGGCGTTATTCATTTTTAAGTGCAATAATAATGGAACTCGGTGACAAACGATGAAGAAATAACATATTTTGGTACCGTCTACGTTTGTTTGTCAAATAAGTAAGCGAACGCTTAATGAAATCAGCTGTGCAAAGCTTTGATCTGTTTCTAACGGTCCCGTGACAGTAACAGTAAGAATACCGTGATATTCACTACGGAAAGCGATGCTGTTCTGTGAAACAGGCTGCAGTACACCTAAAGCAAGAACTTGACTGGATGTATGATGATTATAGCAATTAAAATGCAACCCGCTTGAATGTTTTCTTAAACGAGGAGGGTTTTAATTACTAAACACTAATGAGCACTTCGGGTTAAACGGACAAACCCGCATATTCCAGGTGCGAGGATAACTCCAAGCTCCGCACCAAAGCCTTCGTAGAAATATTTGGGGAGACACAGGATATGCACCCACACAAACTCGGAACTTCCATCGTGTTTTATTATCCCAAAGACTGTAAACATTGGTAAAGTCAATGGCCTCACCTGCTTTGACCGAGCAATGAATGTGGGCTTTTGATTCATAATAAACCCAATCAAATCCAGCCTCCACCGCGAGCCTGGAGAGGGTTCCGTACTTGCTTTTGTCTCTGTCAGAGGTCGTTATATCCACGGCTCTTCCCTCGTAATGTAGGGACTCGTCAAAGTGATTCCCGTCCTCGTCCCAGCCTTCTGTCACACGAAGCTTGACTCCCGGCCACTGATTCATGACCGAAATAGCCAACGAATTCAGCTTATCCTTGCATCTCTGAGAAAAGAGAGAGAGAGCATTTAAGAAATGAACGTGCAAATGATACGGATCTTAAATATAACATTTGTTCACTGCGACCCTGTATAATACAGGCGGTATTAGATAAGCGGTTTGGAAGATGGGCGGATGAATGGATGTGTAAATATTTACACCGCAATGCAATGACCAAGTCCTGATTTTCAGCGGGAAGATATGCGATATTTCAATCAATATACATAACCCGAGGTATTGTTTTGTTCGGAATGGTCTTGGATGAAAACGATGCAGTTTTTTAATTTTTCTAAATTAGCATCCCTTACAGATACATTGTCTCTGAGTGCAGTACAGTTTTGAAATCTTGACTGCATCCATTGATTTCGCCAGCTTGATCGCCGAGTCGAATGACCTGAAGCTCAGCCTAATGTGTTCAATTTTAAGACTTTTTTCTAACGTTAAAGTGCACAGATGATTTGCTGTTTTTAAGGCATGATAACCCGTGTCCATAAATCAGAAAAAAAAAAAACGATTGACCATTTAAAACCGGATAGTAATTCAAGAAACATTACATATTTTGCATTTTATCAGCGCTTATGCCAATCAACGTGGGCCTATGGTCCACTCACCTTCGTGCACCACCTCCACCAGTTCTAAAGAACTGAGCAGGCGACACTAAAGCCACGATCGCAATAAAACCTGAAACATCTGTATGCATTTACAGGTGACCTGTCTGAGACATTGTAAAATATTAGGAACAAACGATGCAGATAATCGTTGCCTGTGGCGCGCAGGTATAAGAAACGTCCTCAGTCTCGTTCAGAAAGAACCGCCAAAACCATGTATTAATTCACGGGATCATGTGCCGCAAATCAAGATGCATTCTGCCCGCCTACCTTGAAGCTCAGCGGGGCTCTTTTTAGGGCTTTGTGCCCAGATAAATTTGTTCGACAACCGCTTACTACCGCCTCCTAACCTCTTCACAGATTAACTGGCGCTGGAAACACTTAACAGGTACCTGACATAATAACACATTCAAGATGAACTCGTTAAATTTCCTCCTTGATTTGCAAGGCTTTCATACTACATAGTGGAGCTTATAATGATTTTCAGTCTGTCGCTGCTGTAAAGTGGATCTTAAACGTAATACGTTCGATCTTACATTTTACTCAGCATTTTGAGCTGAGTAAATTTCTTAGGAAGTAGCATATAGTTTTGCCCTTTTAAAAGTACTTCACTTAAAACTGGGACAGTTTAACTATATTTTCAATACACAATGAAGAACGAGTCGCGGGAAACTGATCGCCGTAAGCCTGAAAAGATACAGAGGAGGACAGACTCGTGCTAGAGTGACAGTTTCCAGTCAAAGCTACATTCACCTTCATAGAACTACCCATCCACCCATTCATCCACGGCGGTGCGACAGGACACACTTGCTAATAGAATTTCCACCTGTCCCGAGCGATATAGGACCAAAAACCGAAGTGTTTTCCTTTATACATACCACAGCCTCGAACGACGATGACCTCAGGTTACTAACCTATATTTAAAAAATTATTATAAAAGATAATGTGTCCGCGATCCTGCATATTCTTCATTTAAAATCCACTCAATTGCCATCTGGACGTACAAAACAGAAAACGGAAAAGGCTTCCTATAAGTATATCATCTAGTGAAACAGAAGATTACAGATTCACGCGTCCTCATACACTTACAGTAAAAACAACGTTTGACCAACTGGGCTGCGAATAATTGGACCCTATTAACATCAAATGGCATCACCGCTGAAAATGCCAGAGACGCGAAACAAGATAGGAAGATCTGGCGCATGTCTTATACTAACCAGAAGTCACAGATTTATTTCCCAACAATCTTAAATGCACCTTTCCTTATAAGATGATCACAACATTTTCACCTGTAGACAAAGGTTTTATGTTTGTATCTAATCCCAGAGTCCATCACCATCCAATGTAACGGTCTACAGAACATCCCTTCTTAGAAACGTCGATATTTCCCTGATGAACACAGCCGAGAATGGGTGTATCCTGCCGCGTGTCGCAGTTAACCTCTGACGTCCAGACTCCTGTAGGATACCGGCGTGTTTTATTCCCGTCTATATTTAGATGTCATGTGATTGACATAGAGTAAGAGAACGAGAGTAGACTAAATTTAGAAGATGAGTGTATATACATTGTGCGTCTATGCATGCTTAAACTTACAAACCCATCGAAAACCCAATTTAACTTGAGCGGCATAAATTTGGAATACATATTTGAGATGCGATGTCATATTTTTTATGGATTAATTGTTTGTGCCGGGTGATTTCCGATATATTTATGAATCTTCTTCCAACTGCTACTATGAAAGTTCTTACCACACAAATCAGAGAAAATGGATAGTGGATTTAAACTTCGGAGATCATTTAAAGGTTGATTAGAGGTACGATCCAAGGAATAAACTGCAGTTCCCCAGCGTACCTGTGTCATCAGTCTGTCCGCACTCGTGTTCTCTTCATCCTTGAAGATAATGTCAGGATTGTAGTTAGGAGTCAGCTCCTTAAACCTCTCGGAGTTCCTCGTGATCTTGCCCTCGTATCTGCCACTGGCCCCCAGCGTCTTCTCAGCGACGTTAGGGATGAACTGTTTGTATGCCAGAGGGGTCAGCTTCTTTGGGTGTCTCCTGTTTTTGCCGAATCCCCTGCCCGGTCCGCACGCCAACCCGGAGGACGCGAACGAGAAGCAGACGAAAGCCGCCAGCATAAACCTCATTAACGTCTGCATTTCGCCAGCTGACTGAAATAATTCATAAGCCGTTGCACATGTAGCCGGCAGTATTCGGGCTCACTGGTGCGCTGTGTCCCGTATACCCTCCAGTGCTGCGTTTTTCCTCCGGCTCTGGTATTTATCCAGTGATTCGCACCGATGCAGGTGTGTAAACGCCAGCGTCTGCTTTGCTGATAACTAAAGGCATCAGAGCAGAGTGTCTGCAGCACGAGATGGAAAAAGAAATGACTTGTGGACGCAATTCTAAGCGGGCTACAACCGGTAGTGAGGGGAGTCTGGCTTTAATACTGTGTATTATAGCTGTGATCTATGGCGGGGAAGACAGCTGATTGGCTCAACCAGACAACCCCCTCTGATGTTTAAATCTTTAGATTTTTTTTGTTTTTCACCTGAAGGCTGGATTTGAAGGGAGGGGCTGAATTCAATGGAAAACACCAGTCATGCATTCAGAAAAGCATGATAGAACTTAAATATACAATTTTCGGACACTAGCTTTCCTGTAAAATGTGTGTATATACATATTCTTTGTGTCTCTACACTGATCCATGTGAGTATTCTATAAAAACGAGTGCAGACGATTTGCTTACATGTGGTAAAATTGACTTTTACATTGACTTAATTGCCTAAGACGTATTTAAAACTTGTCGATTCAACTTGAAATCGGAATTTAAGTAGGCCAGTAAAATGACCTTTTTCGTGCACAAGAAAATCATATTGAAACATTTATTCTCAAAGAAGTGGTCATAAACAATTACAATGTATCAACCTAAATACATAAATCAGTCATGTTTTTCTTTTATATAATGTGCATCAGGTGGCTGTTACACGTAATGGAAACGTGACGTTATGAAATGAGACGGATCAATATTTTCCATATATTGATAATCACAACACACAGCGGGACTTTTTTCAAAATAATTGACTGAAGGAAAGGACACATCGAGTGTATCGTACTTATAGAACATAGCCTATAAAGTGGTTTATTTAAAATAGGCCTACTAAATTGCAAATATATTTAACATACAGTATTAGTATTCAGAACCCACAATAATTTGACAGTTATTTAGACATGCTTCGCTGGGCTGCTGTGCACAGAACTGCACACACATCTATTTTGGCAGTGAAATTAGACTGCCAATAACCGAAAAAAACCTGTCAGGTTAAATGCGCGAACGAGGTCGTTCAGAAAGGTTTCCCACCTGTCCGTAAGACTAACTGGATAATCAGATAGTGAAAATATATGGATGCATGTTTTAGCATGGGGCAGTTACAGCAGAGAGGAAACTTTGTAATCTGTAGAAATATCCTGGGTGACAGCGGCAAATCATTTACTGGAGAAAGTCCACCGAAGGTTCCAGATTCTCCGATTTAACTACCTAGTTGCATTACCGTAAATGAAATAGCATTAAAATATGAGAGAAACATACGACCAATTACGGCAAATGCCTGGTCATGTATCACAAGAATCATATCACAATATATTCACCAGAATAAACAGCCAATCATTTAAATGCAGAGGCAGTGCCCGGCTGTCAGCGGCAGCTCAGACCACAGCGCCACGAGGACTCCGTCAGACTGCCCCTCCCGCAGCCTCGTGGGTCCCCTGCAGGTCCACGCGCAGTGCCTGGACCCCACTTTTCCTTTGCACTGTGAAATTTATATGAGTATGGAAGTGTCCAAAAAAGGGGGATTAAATGTGAATTAACGTTATTAACCTCACCCACTTCTTTCTGTTTTGCTAATATTTTGTAGGGAGGTACGGTAAACTTTGGCTTCCTGTGGGGAAATTACTGCAGTGGGACTGACTAGCCTACATACTATAGCAGCTTCATGATGCCAGATTAGCATTCGATGCAGACTTGCATTCGATTGGCTGTCATCCTGTGAAGGTCAGACCTGCTGGTCTGCTGCTACCTGGCCTGTCACTTTACAGCGTCAATGCCGCATATGAACGGTAGCAAAATTGGGCGTCCACCGGTCCGTCGCAGAAGCTTGGGTAGGTGGAGGTTCCTCCCGTTAACTGGCACCTGTAAATTGCCCATAATGGCTGACTTTGAGTGTGCCCAGTGATGGACTGACGTCCTGTCCAGGCTGTACCGCGCCATGTACCCTATGATATAGGTCCCAAATTCTCCACTCAACGCTACATGGCAGTCTATAAGCACCTCTATAAGCAGTCGTAAGATGAATTGATATTGAACTGTTACATAAAGTCTATTTTTAGAATACAAAGCACAGGGCTTTCATATGACTGACTGTGATTTTGTCTAACAGTAGCCTGAATGGGTTTTAACCGGTGACCTCAGACCATGAATCAGCCTGTGAAGCTCTCCAAAACTTCACCTGCAGAAGTGGTTCCTAATCTATAAATGTCAATGGTTCCAAACCAATAAACCTTGCAGGAATGTCAGAACTTGGACACCTGACAGTGTATTACTCATAACAATTAAAGCATCATGTAACAGTCACGACCTTGATACATCAATAAGATAAGATTTAACAATAATATTTGTTAAATTCTTTGGTATGGGCTACCTTCCACTTTTCTGATAGTGACTGAAAGAACTGGAGGTTTTCAATGTTCAATGTTTTGTGTTACTTCAATAGAATGTACTTTCCCACCATCATCCCTTCCTTGCATTAAATCAGATGGCCACACTGACATTGGGGTGGTATGGAAGGAGATGGCTTTCAGGTCCTGCTGACCACATGGCAGATCTTGTTGGATGGCTGGCAGGAAATGCTGGATCTCTGTGACACCACAAGGTCATCCTTCCACGCAATGCTGCTGTCGGTCATGGAGATCTCCGTCAAGCCTCAGCCAAACTACTGTCACCCCAACCGATTTTAGAAGGCAAGATATAGCCAGCAAAACTGACCAAAATAAGCATCTCCTTTAGTTTGAAAAGGAGAATGTAGCTAACCCGTGAAGTGCCAGTAGGGGCTGGGGTTGTTAGAAAATTCAGCTTGGAACTGAAATGTTACACTGAAGTTCTGATTCTGACGTTAAATCAAAACTCCAGATTCTAGAATCTGTAGACACTTAAAGCTGCCTCACAGAGAATATTTAGCTAATTATGTGAGTGATCGTTTGGGATAAAAGTGTGAGGTGAGTGACTAGGAAAGCTGGCTGGGGGAATCACTCTTTCATGCTCCTTCATCCTGGACCCTGCGCTGGAGAGCTACTCATGAAAGGACAAAAGAGCGGCTCTCTGTAGGCCGAGGTGTGGCTGAGTAAAACTGACATGCAGACAATCATATCCAGCCTTATTTAACAGCGTGAGTGAAAAGCGTCCCTGACTTACGTTGACGCTTAAACATTCGTCATCGCAATCTTTTTATTGTAAAATTAAGTAACTGGAAATGGCAACAACAAAAGAAAAACACTAAACCCCCCAAAACAAACCAGATCTTTTGTACATCGACTGACAGTTTTTTCAATTAGTAGCTTAATTTTGCTCAAACCACAGGAAACTATCCCTCAGAATTTTATTACTTGTTAATTAGAATCAAAGCCACATCCATCAGTACTATAGAAGCACCCTGCTTCATGTCTCAGATGCAACTGGCCTTGCAAGCGTCACTCAGACATTATTATTACTGCCATTAAATTGGCTTTTTGTGGCTGCAGGAGTGTCTGGTCCTCTTTTACTGACCTGCATTCTGTTCTTCTTATGTGACTGACGTCAGACCCACCTGTTCCCACGGTAACAGAACAAATTAGTCGGTGGTTACTCTCTTCGATGAACTTTGACCTCAGAGAAAGGCACCCCATTCCATGTGTCTTGTGGTGATTGTAGTCTGAATCTCAGCTCTGACTCCCCCTTCCCAAGAGCCCACGGGATGCTCTGGCCGGTGAATTCGGAGCAGAGAGGAGGGGATGTAAAGGGAACAGGATAGAAGTGTTTAATGGTTGAGTAAAGCGTCTTTTCTTCAGCTCAAAGGGAGCAGAAGAACTTTCTGGAACCAGCAAGTTTATGCTGCAGTCCAGTGAAGCAGCCACACGAGGCTCTAACCTGCGTCGGAGCGAGCGGTGACCTTTGAACTGTTGCTCCTGTGAGATGATACACTGCTTCCCTCTCTGAGAAGGAGGGGAGGAGAGGGGTCATGTGCTGTACTTTCCCAGGTCAGCGCTAGAATAGCGTGTGCTTGATGGGTTACAGGACACACAGGAAACAGTTAGATGTTCCAGGGCAATTAGACGTCCTTCTAGACTTTGTACGTTAACCTTATACTGATCAGAGGTCAGTGTTATGGAAGAATAACTGTCAACATAAATTATAGGTGGGGTATGGGATACACAATTATCATCTTTGAAGAAGCTTCATTTGTGTCCTCAGATTCACTTCAGTCACACACATAATTTCATCCATCCATCCTCTTCTTCCTATCTAAATACATGGTTGTGGGGGGTCTGGAGCCCATCCCAGGCACCACAGGGCACGAGTTATTACATGATGCAGCTACCATTTTCCTAAAAAATATACACAGCTTATGGTTTTACGAGTCACCCACAGCTGTATATTACTCAGAAGAACCAGGACATGAGAATAGGGTCAGTCTCAGGCCTCGCACGCTTCTGCTGTCCCGCGCAGGTGCGCCAGGTCTGCAGCGCTAACCAGACTCACTTTTCAGCTCTGAAGACTTCCAGGTTTTTTGTGGCGTGAAGAACAGTCAAGAACTTTCTAGAAATTTGGACCTAACACACATACTTAAAAAAAAAAGATGTTTAGGACAGAGAATTACCAGTGAAAGAAATTAAATTAGTACAAAAGCTATAACACATGTTAAGAGGCTTTCTTGAAAAAGTCTTGAGGATTAAAATATGTTAGAAAAATGTTTCATAATTCCATAATTCCCAGTAAGTAACATTTGCTGCCTACAGTTCATTCCTTCAATGGAATGATTATAATGTAATAACTCTGGAGTGGTAATATTTTTCACCACTTGGACCACTTCCAGTCCTCACAATGTTGCTTTAAAAATACACAACATGCTGTTAGAATTGACCAAATTCTCCTGTCCAAGATAAGGGGCCGACTGCTCCTTCTAAAGAAGATCATCTTCCTCTGCATAGTAACACAAGCCGCTGAACGACCCCAATCATAATGGAAAACTTCACTCAGCTTTTTAAAATGCAACACACTTACGGAATTGAAAGCCAAACTCGTCATCCAGCATGACAAGCAAACGGTAATCCGAAAAAGCTGCCCGGTCACTGATTGTGAAGTGCATTTAATAAACCTTAATAGTAAAATGGACACCATTAATCTTGGCATGAGGAGAACCATTACAATCAGATATTTATTTAACTCAATAAGAGAATATGCAATCCATTTTTCTTCAGGATTAGATGATGACTTCATCCCACACATTCTGAATACCACAATGCAATGGAAGATTGAATGATCGAAATGAAACAGCAGACGACCAATTTGTTAAATGAAACTTTCCTTGCGTGAGTCTTGGTTCAGAAGCCTGTAGTCTTAGCCTTAATCTTTATGTTTGGCATTAAATTTCTTTTGAAAGTTATACAGGCACAGAAGAACCAAAATAGTGACTGAACTGCAGTCATAAACCTTAGCATTTATCTTTCCACTCATCCATCCATATAGCCATCCATCCATCTATCCACCCATCCATAAATTTTTCATAAACCGTTTATCCAGAACATGTTTGCGGTATTCGTCATCTATAAGGAAAAAAACCCTGTATTGGATAAACAGCTTTGGGAAGTGGATGGATGGATGGATGGATGGATGGATGGATGAGTTAGTGGGTGAGTGGATTTCTTGCCCAGCGTCGGACTGACGACCTGTGCAGGATACTCCCCAGCCTTGAAGCCTTTCCAGGACCCCCTGCAACCCACTACTAGATGATCAACTGGAAAACCGATGGATGTTTTTATTTCATTTTTGAAAAGGCAAACCTGTTGCAGTCAGCAGTTTGTGGACAAAAGGAGCAGGTGTAGCTGAAAGAGTTACAGGATACTGGAGGGGCCAGTTTAACTTCAACCCAACGAGGAAGAGGTGTTCAGCAACGCTGTACATAGCGCAAGACCCCTGACACCAGGCCACAGGAAGGAGCAGCTGGCTTTCCTGAATAGTCGTTTGACAGCTTTATACCGTGATGACTACTTTATTCCTCAACCTTCACATCTGCTCCAGAAAGGACCATTAGAGTCTTCAAAGCCCAGTTCCCAATAAAACAATTCCCAGTCTGGCCCTTAGTATTGCAGAACCGTGAGTGTCCCTGAGTGTCATCAAGGTAGAAAAATGTCAATACTTGCAATTAACACACTTCAAGTGGGAATAACTCAAACACTTTACCATGTTTTTTTTTTTTAAATTATCCTGAGCAGTTACATTCAGTGCATTCGGCGAAAATGCATTGCACATCACGAATAAACATGTCTTGTAGCCTTGGCAACAATAGTGAATCTCTGGTGTTGAATTCTTATCTTTCTTTGGAGGGCTGTGTGAATATGGTCTGTAGCAACATATCCCTCATGCAGAAAAAACAGATATGCATGTTCTCAGACAATGAAGCATGTGGAGAAGGAACCAGCCGCGTGTCCAAAATGGCTGCAGATTTTGAAGGATGATTGATGCATGCAGTCAAGTAGCTTCAGCTTGTGGTTAGATTACAAGGGGTGAGAAAATTGGCATAGGGAAGCTGCTTCTCTCAGATACACCAGCTTTAAAGAACAATTTAGCCCTATAGCCATGAGTTCTTTAAACAAACTGCAAGGTTTTTTAAAATTGTTTTTTATAATCAAAAGCACTGATAACGTTCCAACCCTGTATACAAAACAGCATAAAACGTCTAGCGTGGTTGCAACACCACTACAGGTATTTGCCGTTCCTGTTCTCATGAAAGAAGGTCTTAAATTGTTTTTGGTGAGCTAAAGTCGACACGGTCCACATTTTGAAAATGCGTTTAAAGGGGCCGTCGTCGGACGTCGGTAATCGGTGGCGCTCGGCTTCGGGTGTTAGATGTTGGACGTATCTTTCAATCGGAGCTCCTCGCTGCAATCACGGCGGCATTGTTAGAGTCATGTTGTGGAAAGGGTCTCTGTCAGGGACTATGATGAATCACCTGGGCTTGGGATTTTTTTTTAAAAAGAGCCAAGATCCAATCGGCTTTTCCATCCACACAAAAAACAAAGAAAAAAACCTCGCCGCTTCTTTCATGTCCGATGCTTTTCAGCGCAACGCTGCGTTTTAAAACTTTTCTGCACGAATCTCGCAAAGCAAACATCTTGCGGAGGAGCCGCTCCCGGCCGGCGGAGGTGATGACGGCCGTGTGCAGCCCTGCTTTGTTTGGGGCTTAAGGAAAACAGAAAGGGCCACGACTGGACCCTGGGCTCCGTTAAGTGGCGGGGGCTCCTCGCTGTCGCAAATGGCTCGCCGTGCCCTCGGAGACGCGCTCATTGTGCTCCGAGGCGCCCAAATGGGCTTTAGGTACACAAAGTCATCCCTTTAACAAGAGACCAGAGGAATGACAAAAATAACCTGTCGGAAAAACTGTAGCCCGTGTAGACCCCGCTAGAAAACAGGCTTAAATTGGCGCGGTTTGTATTTAGGAAAGAATAAACAGTGAAATGCACAATATTTAATAGTTTAATGTTTATGTGGTGCTGACATTTTTTTTTACTAACCGTGTGATTCATTTTTTGTATTAATACCGGTTTCATCATAATTCAGAACAATTTAAGGTTACTTACAATGAATTTATTGGTGATTACTGCCGATTCTTTTAAATTTCGGCTGAAAGGGTACAAAGGTGTACACTTTGTACCATTATCATTTACCCAAAGTAGCTTATAAGTATTCATTCTTTGTCCCATTGACACTAGTCTTATGTACTCGACAGACCTAAACTTAACAGAAGTCCCTGATCCAGTATAAATATAGGTTCGTCCGTCCGTCTTGCAGCTGATTATCCGGAGCAGGGTAGCGGGGGCCTGGATAATATCTCAGGCAGCACAGGGCAAGAGGCAGGTATACAGCATGTACAGAACGGGACCTATTAGCTAGCTATATACTATTTAAAATGTTCGCCGTAATTCATTTGTGTTTAAAATACCACTGACAATCAGGGTGTCGCCTGCTACAGATAGGGTATGTAACTGCAGCTTAATAAACTGATTTAAAGATGTCTCGCATCTTCATTACCGGATGAGGTGGTAAATTACGTATAAACGTAGTGATAATAAATTTGACCTTATACGCATGTGCCGTAATATTTTGTGTTCTGCAGGATTCATTTAGTCGTTTCCACACAGTAAAATGATGGCAAGGTGACAGCATCTGTCGTGTAAAGTGATTTTTAAAGTGAGTTTATTTTGATCGTACCTGTCAGTTTTGGTGTTAATTGCTCCCCTCCCACTCATTGCTAACCAAGACTAAACAGAGCTGTCCTGAGTGACAGGACGTAATCGTCCAGCCCCTATCTACTTCAGAGCATTTTCGACCGGTACTTAGTCCCTCTATACAAGATGAGGCTTTTGACAAAAATCGTTGCTGCCAAATGCCCCAAGTGATGCCTGTAATTTGGAAATTATGCTCTTTATTTCACGGTCGTAAAATTAACCCGTGAAAGAGCGTGATTGCAGTGCCTAGTGATTAACTGCATGGAAGCGTCCGTCCAAAATGCGCAAGGACACTGAAATCAAGAAAACGTGTCGCAAGAATTCTAGTACGTTTTAAGTAAAGCCTTCATTGTGACTTTTACAGGGACATATTCATGAAATTAAATTCAAATAACGAGGTTGGAATAAAAAATATTTCCCATTGGCCTATATAAAAATAAGATTAAATACAAAATATACCAGACGTAATTTGAGTATTACACGAACGTCAGCCGTTTTGGTACAAAGAACTGATAACAATCCGGCCTCCAATAGGGTGAATGGTTTTTACAGGACATACATCTACTGTGAGAAAAGGCAACAGACCATCCAATCAATATGAAAAAGAGCACTGTTGTAGACGTCAAATGCCACGACTTATCGCTAAAATTAACTGGTGGTTTACTGGTGTTCCTGTAATCTCACTCCTGGTAATTACAGCCGGTAAATGTCCTGATGGCTATTGTGATTCACAGCTGTGGCGTATAGCTTAATACATTTCAGGAGATGCAGTCTTCATTAAGGTTTTCATTTCAGTCAGTGCAATGTACAGACCTGGTAGTATTATTCTAAAAAGTGACCTCTTTCTGGAAAGTGTCTGTGGGGGGGGGGGTCAGCGCTGTAAGTGGGCTTCTGCTGCTACCCCAGAGATCAGGGTTTGCGTTCAGCCTTGTCAGGACCTGCGGGGTGTGTCTGAATATAGACAGGAGGTCACCCCCTCCTCACAGCTCACATCTCCAGAAAGGCACGCTCCGTGATGTTAATCTGCTGCTTCTCTCTGAACAAGGTGCATTGACAGACACTCTGATCCAAATGGCCATTTCTACAATCACTCTTTTAAATTGTCAGATGTTTCTGAAGGGATTCAACTGAATACTTAACTCTTTTATATAACAGTAGAATCCTAGAGATCCAGAACTTGGGGTTTATGTTTATGTCCTTCTCTCCTTCATCCATCCCTTTATGTATCAACTCCATCCATCAAAAGGCATAGATTTGAGTATGAATGGTAGGGACAAGTACCGATATTGTGGGAGTGCTGTATGTGTTTAGGGGTTAGGGGCTGATTTGGTCTCTACTAATGCTGAAACCAAACCTACGCCCTTCCATCCATCCATCCATCCATCCATCCATAACCACAGATACAGTACAGGGTCCCAATGAGCCAGAAATGTATACTGCTTTCACTATGAGCAATTCAGAGGTGCCTGTTCACCTAACTATGTTTTTGAACCTCAGAAAGAAAATGGTACAAACACGGAGAGAAAATCCTGAATCCACATACAAAGAGCAGGGGTGAGAATCAAACCCCACCCCCTCCACCCTTGAGGTGTGAAGTAACCGGATTGCACTCTTGCACCTTTTAGAAAGACCCCCTATGGGAGGCGTACACCTCGAATCAGCGGCAATTATGGACGATGTATAGCCATAATCAGCGCTAATAACGGCATATGTTGTTAAAATCAGCAGTAATTACAGGAGATGTATAGTTAACATCAGCAGTAATCACAGGAGTTGTCTGGAAAATGAGAGCTAATCAGGCGGCTTTGAGTCCAACTCTAAATCCGTTAAAGACGTGGCTCTTCAGCGCCCAGCGGCTCAGAGGTGAGGCCTTCCTCTCTGCGGCGATCCCTATTGGCTGATACAATGTGATAATGGCATCTGGTGGATATTCTACAAATCTTCCCCATCAGCCTACAGTTTCTGGCCTGGGGGCTCTTCACAATGAAGCCTCACTAACGTAACGACTTAATATAGCATTGTGCCACTTTGTAAAAAGAAAGAAAAAAAAACGAGGTATTGGCTAAAACCATTTGGCAGCATTGTAGACTGTCTACCACGAAAAGCTTAATTAATCATTTAAACCCCGTTGAGTCTCCTTTTCCCTCCATCCGCTACTGAATCAGCAAATTAAGCTGAGTTAGAATAGTTTTCCTGAATGCCAAGATGAATTCTAAGTGATATGTCTTGGGTCCACTAATGTTGGCGCGGATAAGAAAGTAAAGTACTTTAAACTTCTGAATCCTCTTGATAGATGTGGTGTATATAGACGTGGTGTATATAGACGTGGTGTACGGTATATGTCGATGTGTACCTCTAATGACTTGTACTAATTTATCACCAGCAGTAGAAGACAATGCTGCTTAATCTGTCCATCGCAGTCATAACGGGCCCCTCAGCAAGGCCCTTAACCCCCATTTGCTCCCGGGGGGTGGGGGGGGGCTGCATGCTGGCTGACCCAGTGCTGCGACCCTCAAGCTTGCTCTCACTTTTATATGTATCTGTGTGTTTTGTGGGGAGCAAGATGGGATATGCGGAAACTCAATCTCCCCATCTGAATGGGTAAAGTATGAAAACAGAGGCCAAAAGGTGGAACCATCCAGATGCCGTATCACGCATAAATAGGCCTGTGTAAACTGCTACGTAATCGGTCGTTCAGTCTGTCACCATTTACAGCTTCTCCTCCATGCTTGGGGGTCTCGCTCTGGATGACGCATCCACAGCAACAAACATGCGTCTAATGCGGCGTGGGTCGGAGTAGCGATTAGGCTCAGGCGACACTTAAGGCCCTTCGATTCGTCCCGCAGCTCTATCTCGCCCAGACCACTCATGAAGTCTTACAGGGGGAGTGTTTTTGAGGTGAGTTTTAAAGCTGCTAAATGTATTCCACCTGCGACACTGAGAGAATGGGTGGGGGGGGGGGGGGCTCACGGGGACCCTCAG
>JAODLD010000088.1:12308022-12333445 GCA_026781065.1 Mormyrops boulengeri | reverse complement strand
GCCAGTGCATCACAGGGCACAGGGCAGGAGGACACTCTGGATGGATGCCAGTGCATCACAGGGCACAGGGCAGGAGGGCACTCTGGATGGATGCCTTTCAGTGATTCTCCACCAGCTGGATTAGTGAGGAAATGTATCTGAAAAGCTGCCAGAAACACACAAGGGTGATGATGTCAGACTAACCTCCATAATGCAGGAAACATCTTCATTCTGATCATATATGGCATGGCAGGTTCATATCAACATTTTCCAGCCTTAGAGGCAACTGGGGTCATTATTCTCCCAGGGATGAGACATTTTCCATAATTAATTGTTTTTAAATACATCCTTGTTTATTAATAAATTTGTTAGATGACCACAACAGGTAGATTCAATGTCTTCATGGTGCAGGTTAAAACAGGGATGCATCTAAGGGTAGCCTGGCGTTCTGGTTGGCCTGTGTGATCTTGTTTATCATTCAGTCAATTAGGCATCAGCCAAACAGAAAGGGCACAAGCAGATTGGTTCATTGTCTGAACTCTGAACTTTATAATAAACTGAAGATATGCCACAGAGTTTTTGTTGCTATTAAGGGTAAAACCGAATCAGAACCAGGCAATTCAGTATGAACATATCTGGTGTTTTTGGGTTCTAAATGTAAAGACCGACATATCCAGGCGGGTATCAAAAATGACATAGAAACACATAAACACACGAAGTCATACACAAAGAACATTGCAAATGAAATAATGCAGCATTATCTATGGAATATACACATAATGCCAAAATGAATGGAGGTTGATGAAAGATAAAAGTATTTAAAAACAAGCTTTTCTAAATGAGTGTTTCCTAATCCGACCAAAGTGATTTCCTGTGAGAAAATGGTGTCGTGGATGACTCCCAGAGAGTCTCTCTGAGTAAACCGGCATTTTGAAACCGCATATAGCCTCACTGCCACTGAACATTATTACAAAGGTCAACAGGATTCTTTTTTTAAATGGAGCTAAAATAGTTTTGCAATCCATTTGAAATTATTAGTGCCGCTCTTTGAATGATAGTGATGCAACATGTCCTAGAATCTGCTTAACAGACAGAGATTAAGGTGTTTATTCAAGAATTTTCAATTCTTTTATTTTTTTTACCCAGGTAGGTGTGTCTGTATACAGGAGGTATTGTGCTATTGTCGTGTGGGATTCTGTACATATTTCAGCTGGAATCTGTATCAAAGGATTAAAGACATACACTGAACTGCGTTTCAGATGTGCAGATGGATCTCCGATTGGTCAACGTTTATGTGACGGATATTTATGTGACTTAGTGTCCCCTGGCCTGAGGTGACCTGCCCTCAGAGGCATCTAGAATGATGCAGCGTGGAGACAACAGGAGCAGAAAGACAAAAAAAAAAAGACAAAAAAAATCATTAGAACCTGAGCCTGGCAGAACATCGCCATGGCAACCCCTCCCATCCCGGACCTCAGGCTGGGGTTCAGGAGCTTTTCCTACAAGGTAAACGAAAATAAGAAAGGCAGACGGAATCAATGCATCTGTCCGGGATTAATGACGACGGCCTCTGACAGACAGCTGCTGTCTGATCCGGGGGCACGCAGCGTAACTGGGAAAGGTAGAAGGGTAGGGGATGCTGCGTAGAATAACTGTCTTTCTGTACATTTGTTTCACAAAGTGCTTCATCGAGAAAGGCAGCCAAATGTTTCTAGGGTGTTTACATCAAAAATCAAAAAAATCCTGAACAGCAGTAAGGATATCTTAATGAAAAAAATCTTTAAAATTGCTGCGAGAACTGCATAACACTTTTGGCGCTGCTAAGTCTTTAAAAACCTCTTAATTTAATATCATGTTATCCATCCATCCATCTTCTGACTGCTTGCTGTCGTTAGGGTCACATTAATGGGTGAGTCCGTCAAACCTGAATGTCTTTTAAGATGTATTTGCATTGCAGTCATGCTGTGGTGATATTTAAGTTCTGCTTTGCAATACTGACAAATGACTGCATTCTCTTTCACTTTTAATGTAAAGTGCTTCCGCACAGTTGATGATTTGGCTCTTCATTTGGACCCTCATCCTCTGTTTGGTGTCTTCCTTCCGCCACATTGCTGAGTAATCAAGAAAGCAAATTTTGATTGATGAATTAAAATCGAGTTTGAGTAATTGTGAAAGCTCTACACAAAATTATGATCTGTTTAATGACATAGCTACCAGACGCGAACGTTTCATTAAGGATGAGGTCACGTGGCGTTCCTGTGCATTTATATGTTGATGAAATGTTGCTGTGACCTCTGAGCAGTGCTGGATCTGTCGTACCGGGCATTTTCTTGGTAGGCCGATGAATATGTTACCATCACCCTTCCCCTCCCTCTCTGCCATTTGGCAAAATCTACCGTGGGAAAGTGGCGGACCTCAAAGTCCAGGGCCGATTTTGAATCCCAGCCCAACCTTGTTTCCGAGGATGTCAGGCACACTGTGGGATGAGTGTAAACTCCATGTCCACACCATATGTGCTTTCCATTCTGCCAATCAAGTGTCCTTCCAAAAAAAGATGTCCAGTCATCTTCAGGTCAAAGGTCACCGTGTCCTCTGTGTGAAGTACTACAGTGAGCAGACTGATGGGAATATGTCAGTTAAGTCACACGACACTTCCAGGTTTTCCAGGGGTGTCAAATGGGGACGCTTGTGTATGAACCAAACTCTCAGGGTGATTTATTCAGCTGGCATAGAGGCTAAATTATATATTGAGTGATCCAAGGCTGCAATAACTCTTCTTTATCCTCTCTAATTCTGTACCAGAGAGATGATGAGAATTCTTCTGGTTGCAATGGCAGATAAGCCAGGGAAGTTGAGGTAACTTCATCCCTGCTGGGTCCCTGTAAACCTACTCAGGGATGAGGTTAAACAGTAACATGTGGAAATGCAAAAAAAATCAAGGAGAAACACAAATATTGGCTGAATTTGAGTTCAGGGTATAGTTGGGGAACAAATGAGCTTGGATAGGTCAGGATTACTGAGTCGAGAAAGAACAGAGACTAATTAAAGTTAGTTATAAACTGGAAACAGGTGGCGCGAATTAGCATTAGCAAACCAGTCACCTGACTCCCCACCGAAACAGCTACACCACCTACCTCGAAGAATTCGTAAAATTTCACTTACAAACCACAGGAGCCAGAGGAGCTAGGAAATATTAAAAACAGTCCAGAAAGTCTGACTTAAAAAAGACAGACTGTCACTCTAAGTACACTCAGCTGTCTCTTTATCATGAGGAAACCAATTATTGTCAAAAAATATGTTGGGAAAGGTGGGGTAGAGCTATTTCCAGCCACCATGGGCCCCGAAGGCCCCTTCCAGGAAGCGTAAGAGAAGAGTTAGCTTTGGCTGCTAACAGCAATATCCTGAGACCTCTACAGGAGTCTTTCCTTAGCTGTGAAACCTGAGCCGCAAAATATATTTTTCACTGCTGTGAAACACGTCATGAAGATTAAACCCTTCCTTCTGCGTGAAAAGCTATGGGAAAGCTTCCATCTCCTGACCAGCTCCGTGGGGAGATTCTCAAACCATGCCGATTATATTTGGCGCTATATGTAATCGGGAAATTTGATAAATGGACACTCGTTTGTGTTTCAGTGTGTGGACTGCCAGGCCCTGCCACGGTCGTCCATCCGCACCGAGCCCGCAGATCACATGACCCGGCTGCCCAGACCATGCGAAGCATGCCTGACCGCTGGTCTGTGTCGAGTCTTGTCACGGTTTCATGTTGCGGGTTGGTGGGGCTTGTAAAAACACACTGAAACCACCGAAGGAAAACAAAGTTTATAGCAAGGAACCCCCAGTCCCCTTGACCCCCCTTAGCAAACGACGGGACGAGCGGTTTTTCTCCTGACTGACAGCTCTACTCACCCGATTCGGTGATGTAACACCGCAGGCTAACAAAGGCCGTGCGAGTCTTTACTCTTCAACTGGTCACACAAGCGTGACCGACACAAACAGGCACGCCCTGAACATTGGCTTCGGACCCGCTGACGTGGAACAATGTGAGGAATGTGGAGACTAATATTTGTACCTGACCTCCAAGAAATCATTTATGATGGAGTTTGCTAGAAAAAATACTGTGTCAAAGCCTAAGTGAACCTGATTGGGCAGATTACCCCGTTTACCCTATTTAGGCTTTTTAACATACATAACGAACAGTCTCGCTGTAGTAGCAATATTCTGACAGCTATATCTACAAAACTGATTCCAATTTCCTGTTCCAATTCATGCCATATTTTTTCAAATGACAATTCAGTGACAATTATTGTTGATTCCGTTATCTCAAAGATGCAAAGAAATCCAACCCAGATGATACCCCCAGGGTTGGAGGTTTAAATACGTCCTTTGGTGTGTTTGCATGTTCTGCCTGTGTCATGTGGGATTTTGGTTGCAGCCACGCTAACTCCATCCATCCATCTTCTGTAACCGTTTATCCTATTCAGGGTGGCGGGGGGGTCCAGAGCCAATTGCGGGGGCTGTGGGTGCAAGGCAGGGAGCAACCTCGTACACCATTCACACCTACAAATTATTTGTTAACTCCAATTAACCGCAGCATGTTTTTGGGCTGTGGGGGGAAACCGGAGGACCCAGATGAAACAGGGAAAACATGCAAGCTCCACACACAGAGCCATAGCAGAGACTCAATCCCTGATCCCAGAGGTGTGAGACAACAGTGCTAACCACTGCACCAGCCCCAGTTAGACTAACTGGCAGCACTAAATTGCTCCTGTTCTTTGTGTGTGCACTGTGATGGCCTGGCATCACTTCAAAAGCATCTACATCCTGTTTTGACCATGCAGCGGTTTACCATCACTCAAACCATGCATTTGTGGGGGTTATCTAAAGGTTGGGCCCCCTATTGGCCACTAACAGTCACTACATTTAATAGTAATTATTCAAGTTCCATATTTTGGAGGCGTTGAAGCAACATGTCCTGTTAACTAGCCAGCTGGCCCAGAAATGATTTTTCATCATTTCCCGCCTGTGCCTGCCTGCGTCCTGAAAGATACGGCGCACGTGGGCTCTTCTTTACATTAAGTTCTCTGAACCGTACTGATCTGTAAGTACTTTGGGCAACAGTGGTATAGAGCCTGTAAGTCTGAACAGATAGTGATGACAACCTCATTGCTCAAGCTAGCAGTTTGAACCTCTAAACACACCGGAAGCTATGAAATCAATGTTATTACAGTGCAAGACATGTTTTCTGTAGCCTATGAGCATGCTCTATCTGTTTTCTGAATTATCTCTTTGCTTACATATATCATCGACAAACAGTTCAGCACTAATAATAAATGTGCCTACCTCATAATGAGCTCTTGGCTTATGCTTTTATCCAAAGAACGTTATATTAGTTTTTCATCTATAAGATACATATTTTACTGGATACATTCAATTTAAGCACTGAGCTCTAGAATACAGTCTGAAAAATCAGCAAAATGTAAGGTTTCAAGCAACAACAGTTCCATCAATTCCAACAAATAACTACTTTGTCTATGTAAGGTCAATTATTAGATATACTGTATAATGTTTTGGAAGTAGTTGAAATTAATGTATGTTTACAGGGACACACTACATCGCATCAGTTCATTTGGCCGATTTGTCTTGTACAAGACAAAAGTAGGTCACAGTGATTTATAATGCAGTGACTGAACCTTTCACAGTTAAGATGTTGTACATCATTTAGATGACCAATTTGTGTTGCCTGCTCTCCGATAGATCATCCTGTTTTTCAGGAAGAGAGAGATGACTCTCCAATGATCTACCAGTATACTGTCTCTCTGTACTGTCCTAAACTTGTTTTCACGCCATCCTGACCTAGGAAGCAAAAATGTGAGTTTGATAAAAATCTTGGACAAACTGAAGAATGCACTTAAGAGGATAGAGATAATAGCAAAATCTATGAAAATCTTAAAAAACTGCACTCTAAATATTCATGAGCATTAACTAGGAACACCACTTAAGAACATAGGGGAAGATGGTCAACATCGGCAGATCCTCCAAAATGCAGCCCACGAATGACCTGTCAATCTTTAGGTTTCCCATTCACAACCAATGTGTAATTCATTACTTGTGCCTCAGGAATCTGACACCTCCAAGTATTTTTCAATGTGAGTCCTTCAAATTACCATAGCTACTAACCTCAAGTCAATTCTTTTTATGGTAAGATTTTACTTAACGAGGCACAAATAATATAGTATTATACTATTACTTATGCATTAATTAACCACAAACTAAGTCTTAGTTACATACTGATCTAATGTTAGTTTATCATTAATGAATCGTGATGCATGTTTTATCTCAAGCTGTTACTATATTTGTTACTATATCTGTTAATTCTGTAAACGTGAAGGAACTACTGAAGGAACAAGTCATGAATAACTCCATTGAAATACTGATGTCGTATCTCACATTTGTTCTTTATTAATATTCTGTAAAAGTTTTATCCATTAATCTTCCAACACCTTATTCAATACTAGTGAGCCTGCAGCCTATCCCAGAAGGCCTAGTGTAGAAGATGGGGGAATCACCTTGGTCCACAGACCGTCGGAAAAATCCCTGAAAAAATTCATGGGGGCATCACACAAGAGGAAAAAAAATAGAGTGCCCCCCCCCCCCCAGTTTTGAGTTATTTATAAAGAAAAAAAATCATTAAATCTGATTCCACTGGGTGGTCCTTGGTTTAAGAAAGGCTGAAGACCCCTGGTATATACATAAAACAGTTTATTATCTGTATTAAAAAGTGTGGTGTGGTCGATATTCGGTGATAAGGATCTAGGAAAAGAGAGCCGCGGTGCTAAGAGAATCCGACCGCACTTACAATAGGCTACACAGTTATGCGATGGCAGATGTCATTGACGTAGGTCAGCCACGTGACACTATGCTCCGAGGATAAACCACAAAAAGCATCATGTTTAATGTTGCTCCCGCAAGGAATCGTGGGATACCATTATCCCAGAAAGGAAGATCCAGCGTACCCTGTGCTAAAGGAGATAAGATAGGATGCACTGAAGCACCTTAGCATTTTAGGGAATTCTAACAGCTCTTATTATGGCTGCTAGTTAGATACTTCCGGGTCATTTTACTCAGTTAAGACTATTCGCCAGCATCCCAGGACTAGCAATTGGAAGATGGGTGGGTGAATCACACATTGTGACACAACTGGCTGTAAATCCAAGGGGAGGGGGTGGCAGGTAGATCAGACCCCCTTTTATTAAAAGGAGATGAGAGTTCCCCCATATGTGTCACACTTTTTTATGTATAACGACTCATATATTATAACATTAAAATCTCGTTGAATAATCGGAGCCAGGGCTGGTTCTGGGGCGGGGGGGTGCAGTGCCCCAGTGACAACATGCACCCTTCCCCCTCCCCCCCAAAAAAACATATGCTACTTGGATCTGAAATAATTGTAATACTGTTATTAATCACATTTATACATGTGGGCTAAAATGTTGTGCGGTGGGAACAGACGAACGTAAGCACATTTTCTTACAGTTACATATTTGTAAAAACTGTAAAATGTGACTCCAAAGAATTGCATAAATAACTTGTCATTTGCCTCTTAATGCTGACTATCTAGTGTAATACTTGGAGGACATTAAGGTCAAATCCATCTGGCCCACCTAACATAACAACTGTCACCAGTGTTCCCCCCCACCCCTCGGTTGAAATGGTCTAGAACCCCCAGTGATCGGAGTGTCTGACCTCCAAGCAGATTTAGTGTACAACTCATGTTGTCTTAAGTCTGGAAGATGCTTCCCAGGCTGATATATGAAGAAATATATATGAAAATATAATACATATATTAATATATAAAGACCCTACGGCAGTCGTAATCATGCTATTTCCTAGGCTGTTTTAAGCGATCTTTGAATCGCGTTTACGCTCGATACCTGAGCGCTTTGTGGTTTTATTCATGTTTTTTATGCAAACTCCAAAAACTTAAGTGGTTAGTAAAAAGTAAGAAGCTTTTATTCTGGCTTGATCACGGACTGTTTAAAAACAGTGGCTGGAAATGCACCGGCTAGAGAATGCCACCGTTTTATCTGGAGGTTCCCTCGCTCCAAATCACCCCGGACTGTGGTGGATCGTTTGGCCTCATCGCTTTCACCATTTTCCTTTTTCAATTTCTTTCCTTTGGATGAGTCGTTGCGCGTTGAATTTTCTGTGTATGATTTCCGCTGAAACAGACAACACCGAAAGAGGAAATGGCAAATAAGGTGGTTTTAAATAATCATACTGCTGGAAACCAATTGCTCAGCCAGCCAGTTTCTCCCTTCCACCTATTGAAAATGAAAGCGCCGACGGCACCACGGGGCTGAATGCCAGCGCTTTCCGCGAAAGATTAATCACAAACCGGCGGTCGATAACTTCTCAAGTGCTAATGTGGGCTGCCAGCTTAAATGATACCTACCGCCATTTCACATTTCTACCACGTCCAAGATTTATAGAAAATCCATTGTTGTGACCAAAGCATGAGGTAATGTACCACTTAGCAAATGAAGTAAAAACCGAAGTCCACAATCAAAATTTATGATGAGCGTTTAATTTAGGAAAACCGCTTCTATTAATTTGAATCTCCTCGAGTTTCAGGAGTGCGCAGAGCCCTGATGCCCGCCTGGTCGGCATGATGAGGTCCTGGTGAGTCAGCACAACATCACGGCTGAGGACCTGAGTTTCTGAATAAGTGTCTGTGCTTAGACATGGTTTCCACTTATTCCTTTTGCTTTCAGCTGTAATGTCACATTGTGTAGTGCAAGCTAAAACCTTGGGTTCCTCTAAATCAGGATTTTAACAGCTTCACACTATATTAGTTTAATTCCCCCCAGATGAGCTTGATGGGCCTCCTCTCATTTGTAAATTTCTTATGTTCTTATTGTATACACTATACATTCAGGTCTTTCGGACCCAGGTGTATAAAATCAAGCACCTAGCCTTGCAGTCAGGTTTACAAAATTTGTGGAAGAATGGGTCGTTCTGAAGAACTCAGTGCATTCACGCGTGGTACTGTGCCTGGCCTTCATGTCCAACATCAGTGCCTGACCTTACCAATGCTCTTCTGGATGAATGGGCAAACATTTCCCCAGGACACTCCAAAATCCTGTGGACTGCCTTCCCGGAAGAGTGGCAGCTGTTATAGCTGCAAAGGGGGAACCAACTCCATATTGATGGCTATGGATTTAGAATGGTATGTCATCAAAGTTTCTGTAGGTGTAATGACCAGATGTCCAAATACTATAGTCTATATAGTGTAGAATTTCCATCCATCCATCCATCCATCCATCCATCCATCCTTACCTTCCAACTGCTTATTGTTTTCATTGGATTGGGGAGGGTGCAAATTTCACACACCGTGGGTCCGGACCCAAATCCTGCAGCCCTATATGTGTGAGTCCACTGTATCTAAAATGTATTTTCCTATATTTTTTTCTGTGCAATGAAAGAAGTGTAAATTTCTACAGCCATTGAAATGACCCCTTGGACAGAAATATGTGGCTATTGTTGTAATGTTACAGCAGCACAATCACGGACAGAGAGCTTTTTGTGAAGAACGGCATTGAGAGGAACGGCTGGGTAACGATTAATGGAATTAAACACACGATGTCATTGTTATGCATCCTAAATGAGAGGCTCAGATTACCTCGTCAGGCCGTAAATCCGAACGTCACCGCAATCCCACTCTCCTGCCCTTCCTCCAAACAGAACAATGCTGGCACACAGTTTGGGACGGTGGATCTGGGCTGAAAGAGACCTTCTCATCCGCGGGTGCTGCGTTCTTCCATGACGACAGAACAAAAGTAATGGATTGGATGCCTGTTACTTGGCATGAATGACAGAATCATGTTAAAAGATGATAATGCACCTTAATGTACCCGCTAACATTGGAAACTGTGGTGCTGTGAGATGCTGTTATCTGGGTATTGGGTCCTGATAAGAGCTAGAGGGTAATATCAACAAGAGCCCCAAACCACAAGCTAAACAGCTTCCCCTCAGCAGAGATCTTGTCACTCAACGATCAACGCAGACACAGGATCACATTATCCTGAGGTGGAGATAGTTGTTTCTTAGTTACTCAATCATAGTGTGTTGGTGCCACCCAAAAAAAAAAAATGATTGGTCAATTAGCGACACGAATTTTCTTATAAACCAGGTTTAAAATAACGATCCCTCTGTGATCTAGAATGATTCACCCTGGCAGTTATTTTTATGTCTTCAGGTTGCATGTCTTGTTCACATTTGACGACATATATTTAAACCAGCTTCTTAACCAGTTAAATGGATGACATTTAGCTAAGCACTGACTGCAGAACCAGCATCTTCCCCGAGTGTGATGGAGGGTTACGTACGTAATTTTTAGTCTATTAACCCAGTGAAAGCAGACCTCGTGGTTAGAGGGCGTTGGGGGGGGGGGTTGCTGACTCATCTCAGGGTTTGCAGTAAAAATCCCATCCTCCCTGCCAACGCATTACCTTAAAAGCAGCAGAAGCTGAGGAATGCAGACTTTCATTACACAGCCATTGAGAACAAATGGGTTACAGACAGGGACACCTCCGTCGGCGACGGCCCAGCGGGTGAGGGACGGGGGTGACTGATAGTGACATGCGGCGGATGTCGCGGAAGCTTCAGGAGTTACTGCACTCCAGCATAAACCAAGTGGCTCGTGGGAGTTTTACTTGCACAAAAATGTTTTGAGGGCGGAAGGAACAATGATTGTTTCAGAGAGATGACCAATCCGATTGTAGAGGAGGTGGGTCCAAGCAACTAGAGGCAGGGCCGAGACATCTGATTGGTTTGTTCCACCTCTTCTAGTTGCTTGGACCCACCTCCTCTACAATTTCATTGGTCATCTCCCTGTACCAATCATTTATTCTTCTGCCCTCAGAACATTTTTGTGCAAGTAAAACTCCCATGGGCTGATCGAGTCCAGCAGTATAGAGGAAGGATGTGGACATGTGGCAGGACTGCTCTACTTATAAGTCTTCTCCAGGAAATCAGGATTAAAATGCAAGTCAGGGAGCTGGGTTAGGACATGGGCTCCACTGATGTTTAAGCAGCTCTGCGGTGAGGCGTTTGGTATCCGTGGTGATGAAACGTCTTCCTAGTCCTCAGGGTGGTTATGGGGGCCAAGTGTGAGGGTCTCCCTTTTAAATGCCACTTGTGTTATTCTCCGCTCACACGTCATGTTTCCCAGTGCAGGTGCTCGCAGTTACAGTGCTGGCCTTCTACACCAATGCTCTCCAGCCATAAAAACCATTAATTCCCTGCTCAACGTGAGACGTTTCCGTGGGTTCCCCAGTTCTCCACATCTCTCCAGCTCTGAGGGGCCCTGCCGCGCGGCAAGTCAGAAAGCACTCCCTGCCCCTTCACGTCTTCCTGTGCGGAAAAAGAACTGTCAGGGAGCAAAGTCAGACTGATTAATGGAGGGAGATGCACCTGTCAGGATCCGCCGAGGCGCTATATAATATCGTCGCACCGGAGAGAGCAACGAGAATGAAGTGCATGAGACAAAAGCAAATTACAGATGGAATTTCATTTTTTATAGCTCATTTTTGTTTTTAATTTAATTTTAAAACTCCTGAGTTGAGAAAGTCTCTTGTGTTAGAGTATAATGATGGTGAATGTGCTTTAGTGATTTTAATGGAAATATTGACAATACCTGTGTCTATGTCCGGAAGGTCATGGGTTCAAATCCTATGGCTGGTAGAGTAATTATATCACCGTTGGCCAATTGAGCAAGGCCCTTAAACCCAGGGGCATCACTAGCAATTTTGAATGCATATCATATTGGTCCCCCAACCCAGACCAATCCAATTTATGTTCCAAATTTTTTAGGCCCCCTGTCACTCCACCCCCCCCAATGGCGCCCCTGCTTAAACCCGATTGCTCCAGGGTTGCTGGATGCTGGATGACTCCTCACATGTATGTCACCTTGAACAAAAACTGTCTACTAAATTAACAGATGTAAGTGTAAAGGATCGGTATGATCAGAAGGTCGTCGGTTCAAATCCCAGGGTCAGCAGAGTGATGTCACCATTGAGAACTTCAGCAAGGCCCTTAAACCACAATCGCTCCAAGGACTGGCTGACTCTGGGTTCTCAGGAAACATGTTGCTTTGCGCAAAAGTGTCCATTACACAAATAAAATGTGAATGTTTTTTTGAGGCTCATTTTACATATGAAATGCTCCATGGAAAATATGCTGGTAAGTTCAACAAAGCGGCCTCACACGAAATGCACGTTGCTTCTCAGATCGGCTTGGTCACCTGTGTAAATTTAGTCGTTCTCCCCGTCCCACTTATCTCGCTTATCTGTCTCAGTGGCACCCAACCTACTTCAGTGTCTCCTTTCGAGTAACACGCCCCCACCTGCAAGACCGGACGGCTGGTTGGGCAATAAAGATTTATCAGTGGCCTCATTGACTGATTGATTGGTTACACAGGTGTTTTACAAACTGATCTAGTCCGGGGGGGGGGGGGGGGGTTAGGGTTAAGGCTGGTTTTGCAATCTGATCTAGACCAGGATGGAAGTGTTAGGGCTGGTTATACTCAGCGCTCGCAACATGCATTATTTGTGCAGTTACGCGTGGAATTAGCGCTATGCGTACATGAGATGCAGTACCACCAAAAGTCTTGGGGGCGATGTGGTCAACTTTTGTAACCGGACTACATGTTTATGTGTAATACAGTCGGGATTGAAGTAGCGTGTTTTTTTTTTTGAATGCATGGCTGGAAGATGTTCAGAACAGGATACTTTCCGCGGGAAGAGAAAAAATATTTCGGACACTAATGTGTGCCTCTGTATACAGCGTTTACAAAATTTAATGCCAGTTTAAGTTTCTTCTGTTTCCCAATTCAGTCTGAGCTACGAGCAGCAGCGTCATATGCATGAAAGCACAATGAAATTCTTACTTAACTATAGACAATTAACGCCACTCTGCAATGTTACAATACAAAACATACTAAGTAGGGTTAGGTGATATTATTGACATTGCATGCAATGCACATGCAATTCTTACTTCGCAAGGACCATGATAGGTGGGTTGAGATCAGGCTTTTGCATACCTCCATACTGCATGGAATTATGACGCAGCATAAGCTATTTTCATAAGCAACATTGTTAGATGAGTTAAAAATCTCGGTAATAACATTTTCCCGAGGAAGGGCGGGTTTAAGTTTTGCTGAAACATTTATACACTGTCATAGGAAACAAATTTTAATGCAGTTTTAATGATTGTTCCTTTTTAAGATTATCTAGTATATGTTAAAAAAAATAGTTTAGTTACCACTACTTTTCCATGAGCTCTGCATGGGCTTTCCAAGCCAATCATTTCTCACACTGCCTCCTGGTGGACATAACTTTAAATCCTCCAGATTGGCGTAAACTACGTGGAGAAGCATGAGCAGCAACAACCCACGTCAGCAAGAACAATCTAGAGGAGGTGCTGGTCAGAGAGACCCAAGCTGATTTCAAGGTGCCATGTTCCACCCATGTGGGTCGTGTCCACTGTCAGGGACATGCTGGCATTATGCATGGTGGCATAGGGGCTGGGGAACAACGGAGGGGTGGGGGGGAGGTTAAAGGTGGCAGGGACAATAACTTAAACCTGTTGATGGACAGGCATAGTCAGACTTTGAGAAGGAATTTTCGGTCCTTGTCAGTCAGCAGAAAAACAGAGGTGGTTCAGGTAGGTCACATGACTCTGCCTGGTCACATGACTCTGCCTGGGCTTAGCATATAGTGCACCAGTACATAGACCATAGTTTGACCCTTCCAGGTTTTCCTACTTAGCAAAACTTATGTTTAATTTTTCCATACATTTTCAGGCATGTTTAGCTTCTGCAGGATGACAAGGTTGCTGAAAAGTTGTGGTTTATCTCACTGGCATTGTGCAGAATCAGTCAGATAGAGTCTTCACCTGCCTCAGCTATGTGAGTAATGTAGGTCTCGGTTCTGTTATGGTGTCGACGTGAAGCACACAGGAAGCTGCATTAAAGTGGACACGTCATGCTCTCTTACTCTGACAGCGGCCTGCATTTATAACACTCCGCTCGTGCCTTTTTATCCTCTGGAGTGTTTAATTTGAGAGAAAAAGCTTTCTTTGTGCCTACAGTTCCTTTGAAGCCGACCCAAAAATGTGAAGAATGCATACAAACACGTTAGAAGAGAAAAAAAAAAGAAATTTGGGTTGTCGTTTCAGCTCGGCGCTGCGTTTTATCTGTTGTTTTGCTCTGCTACGGGTAGGTGACACTCTTCAGTAGTATCCTCTGCGTCACACCAGGTGATGCGATGGGTAACCCCATTGGTCCCGTGTCAATCCAGTCAATCATCAGGCTCAGAGATAGAGGAGAAACACAGGCCTGTTTTTTAACCGAATCCTTCCCCTCGGGGTCCTAAAGAATGCAGCCGTAGGGCACGTAGACCCAAACAGGACACGGCTGCGATCTCACATCTCACTGCTTGATAGATTCTAAAGACAAGAGATTCCGGTCGACTGCCAAGACATACACTTGCAGTGACTGTTTCACAGGTGAGTTTCTGTCAGTCTGATGAAAGAGAGCAAGGTGCTTGATTCACAGATGCTGGATGGAAGATCGCTCAAGTCCCTAATCGGACCGGCCACTGATGCAAGAGGATGCCAGGCTGAATGAAGAAAGTTCTGTTTTGTTCAGAACGTTGGTGTTTGCTGGAGGAAGATGTCATTCCGTGAGGTGATGCAAACTGGCTGAGTGTTTCAGCTGGAAGTGCAGTGCCGTGAGAACTGCTATTTTTGCCACAAGTCTTTCTGTCAAACATTGAACATGCAACTAAGTCCTCGTGTCAAGCGTCCCTGAAGTTCATATAGTCATTAGAGATGACTGTCATGGTCAAACAAGCAATTGTACGTTTTTAATCATTCTTCTGCTTGTCCTGGTTGGTTTATATTCAGAATAAGTCACTTTTGGGTGGTCAGTCTCGGTTCAAAGACTTCGTTCTTGCAACGTAGCCGCTTCAGCTCCCCCTGCTGACAGTGAGCTGTACAAACATCAGAGTATAAATACCCTTAAGGACTCCATAACCCTTTTCGGAATACCTAAGCAGCCCAAAATCAGCCCCACTACCTGGATACACCTTGTTGTGCATCATATGGCAAGTCCTGCTGGGCCAATAATACAACCTTGTCCTCATGGGGTGTTTCTCAATACCAAGAACGCAAAGACCGTACTTGTGGTCCTGACAAGACCGGTCTTGCTAACTTGGCTCCCAAGAACGAATTTGGGGCGCAGTGAATCATGGGATTGGTCTCATTTGGCAAGAATACAACCCATGCATCCTTGATATCTGGAGCGGCGCAAGAACGACATCCGGGGATTTTTTACTGTCCTCTGTACTTCTGATCTTAATATTGAAACCGGTTTTTTCGGCAGTGAAAGATGACGTAAAATGGGTATGTGAGAATACACATACAGTCAAGTACGCATATTGAGAAATAGCCTTGGTGTCCCTTCTTGCCTCCCTCTCATTCTCACTTCTAGTTCGGAGATATGCTCTTATTTACGCACCGTACCCTATACACGTCTCCACAAGCCTTCCGAGGCCCCCTCTTCTTTTCTCTTAAGTCACCGGCTCTTTACACAAAAATGTTTGTCTTTTTTTTTGTTTAAATACCACGTTCAGGTAAAGGTTCAGAGAGACGAAAGTTAAACAGAAAGATTTTTTTAAATGGTATTTATGGAGGAGGATGAAAAAGGCAAACAGTGTCGACGGCAGACTCCGAAATCCGCTCTGATGACAGGTGTAAGAAAGCGGCCTTTTATGCGGCGCTGAGCTCACCCCTCTGCGTCTTTTAATGCGACTGTTTGCTTAAAATGCAAGCGAGGGCCAGACTTGGGCCCAGTTGACACGTTCACCTAATTATGTCAGGAGGATGTCAAACTCAATCCCTACGGGGGGTGGGGTGTCAGGCATGTGCCTGCAAGATTTTTCTCCTTCCCTCCCCAGTAATTCCTTAATTAATTCAGTCCTTTCAAAGTTATTGACATTTTTCATGGATTTGAGGGCTATAGCTGTTTGTCAGCGGATTTAAGTAAAATGCCGCATTTCATTGCTGCATTGTGCCGGCATTTCCATAAGCTTAACACATAAGTTCTGCATTAATTGCGACAGATATTGTGAATACAGTGGAGTAGCCCAGAATGAAAGTCCAGACTGACAGTCTCAATATAGAATCACCACAGACTGTCTAACGCCAAGGTTGAGTAATCAGTTGTCTGAACTGGTGTAAACCGTGTCGGAGACGACAATCCTATGTCTTTGCTGTCCTACAAGGTCATTAGTTTGCCTTGACCTCAAAGTCAATCTCACCCAAGGAGCTCGAACGAAAAGTCACAGTGAGGCAGTGCTGTAGGTTTTGCCTTGTACAGCAAACAAGAATCACCCTTTTCAGCTAAAGGAATGTGGCCCATAGTGTTTCTCATGGATAACGAAGGTGTGGTTTTACTTGCTTTTGTCCATTTTCAAAATCGACACCGTCAACATGAGTTATTGCCTCGCTTTAAAAACACTCTTCTTGTTTTGGCATGAGGTGAGAGAGCATGACTTTTCTCTTTTACGCCATCATACCTTCTCGAGCGAGAGAAACTTGAACAAGCTTTCCGGAAAATACACCTTTGGTCACAGACAGGCACCTGCTGGCCGTGCCTCAGCAGACAGGTTCTACGTCAAGGCACAGGTGGGCAAGTGTCTCCAGTATGGTTTGGAACATATCTCAGCCATTAGTAGAATTGACTAATGACATCCAGAAGATTTATTTTTTTCCACTGGTGTAGACAGATGATCCATCTTTTTGATGGCTATTAAGAGTCAGCTACCCATTTGTGGTAGATGGGAACACTTGTCAAGTGATCATTATGTCTGGTTGCTTGTCTCCTGGATGCTCAGGGTTTGTCTGAAGATTACTAAGACTGTAGAGGTCCTTCTCTACAGATAACTCTATTGTAGGGGAATCAGGGGCATCACCTTGTACTTGGTTGGTTCAATGTAAATGTAGACCTCAGATTTGCTTCAGAGTTTACTACGGTTTACATTTTTGCTGACAGCAGTAAAGGTGGCGTGGAGAAGATCTGCATGGCCGTAAGTGAACGAGCGTGTATTTACTCAGCTTAGTTAACAATGGAACCCGAGTCTCCATGCCATCAGGCAGAAAAGTATTTTATGAGTTTAAAGACATGCGCAGGTACACAGAAAGGGATGAGAGGAAAACATTTTAAGTTGGCGAATGAACGTTGAGTGATGTCCTAAAATAAAGCCATCAAAGAGAATAGCAGTGTAATTTTAATTCTGTTGGGGGGGGAAAAAAAATGTGCGCCATTCATAAACTTGCCAAAGCTTGTTCAGAAAATCCAGAAAAATGTTTTCCGCAGAGGTTTTTGACTTTTAAAGGTCCCTTTTGAAAATGAATTACAAAAAAACCTTTATTCACACTGAAAGGACAATGGAGACCTGATGCATTCTTTCCTAACTTCTGTAACACTGCCGAATTTTGATGCGAGTTTAGCATTTTCTGTACGATCGGTTTATTGGCAATTAAATTGGTGGCCTTTTAGCACAATGTAAGAGCAGCACCCACCCAGGAAGCAGTGTCATGGAAAATAGTCTTTGAAAAGGTCACATTTGGCGCAAAGAGAGGAAAAGATATGGAGAAAGTTTAGCAGAGAAATTGTACAAAAGCTAAATGTCAAGGACCTCAATACCAGGTTTCAGCCCATGCCAGAGGGTTGAAGGCAGACCACAATGTCCTCAGGGTTTCCCTGTGTCATGGTGTGCTGATACTGTGGTCCTCTCATTTATTTAAGTTCCAGTGCCCCAGGATTCTGAACTTTTATTATGGTACAGTTCTAAGTTCCCAGTGTTGTAAGGCTCTAAAGCTCCAGGACTCCAAGGTTCCAAACTTGTAATATGGTAGGGTTCTATATGCCCAGTGTTCCAAGGTTCTCAGCTGGTGTTTAATTATTATTAAAAGTGCATTACTTCAGTTATGTTTGTGTTAGTGTACAACGATAGACGTTATACTGGATCATCCATCCATCCATCTTCCAACTGATTATCAAGTGTATGGTCACCATGAACCTGGAGCTTACTCCAGGAAGCAGAGGGGAAAAGACCGCAAACACCCTGGATGCCGTACTACTGTAGTGCACACAGGCGCTCGCACAAGTATGAGAAACTTTGAGAATCCAAATCGGCTGAAATAGGAAACCGGTAACCTGGAAGAATCCCATGTGACATCGGGAGAACATCCTGACTTCAAACTCTGGCTGAGTCCCAGTGCTGCCCTATACAGACTTGGTTCAAGTCAATTAGCTACTCGTAGCTCCAAGATACAAAAGCAGGATACAAGTGCATGTTTAACACCACTTAGAATAACACATAAAAGTATCCCAGCTGATAACCTCAACGTAGAGGACTGAAAGCATAACCCTGAATGTTGCTTACCAGTTTTTATTGTGATTTTGTTGCTACCAAGGATAATTTTATAGGCTGATTAATCTGTCTACATTGACTCTTCTTTACAGGGGCCAGAATCTGGTTTATGGTGCTTCTTCACTAGCCAGACAGTAAATCATGGGGTGAAAAAAAGCATAATGACTCGACTCTGAAGTATGGCGGCAGATCTAGGCTTAGCACCCAAGACTACAGCCATATGGTGTGGAGCATCGGTGTGTGTGTGATCACTCATTTCCACATAGTGTAGCATGGCAATGATAAATCAAATGAGTTATGAATTTGAATTAAGCGTGTTGGAGCAGTGAACAGGAAATTGTTCTAGCAATTTCTCCAGAACCACAACAAGATCACACGCTGCCACAGTATTATGCCAACATGACAGGCCTTTAGCGGAATTGCTTTGAGGAATATTGGCCCAAGAGTGCAGCTAGATGTGGTGGGGAAAACTAGCTAGTGATTTTCTATTTTTGCGCAGTTCTAGATTGGCAAGAACCCTGGATTAAGTCATCTGATGCCCTGGCTGATGACTTGGCCTGTTCAGACTGGAAGAACTGTAATTAAAATGACAGCATGTCAGGCTGTTGGTTCCTATTGGCACTGATTTGTTTGGCAGAGAGCCCTGAGCAGATAAGGCTCTATTTCATAAAACCTTTTCATTTATCTGTTTATAGAACCTTAGAATTGTTTATTCTTACCGCATCGAAGAAGGTTATAATGATAATTATGATACTTTATCCACCGATTGTACAAGTACATAGGAATTCTTTCGTTTTCGCAACTCCCATCTTGCACTCCTTCGAGACATAGAGGAGAATGAAGCTTGGAGTCACAGTACAGGGTCAACCATTTATACAGCACTCGTGAAGAGTTTTCTAAAGGCCTTGCTCAAGTACCCAATGGGTAACTACAGTACAAAGCTAGTGCACCTACTGGAACAGGGGTCTCCAACTTCGGTCCTGGAGAGCTACTATCCAGTAGGTTTTCTATCCTGCCTGGCTTCAGATAAGCCGCACCAGTCCTCAGGTAAATGCCATATTACTACCTCCATTACACAGACCACAGAAGACTCTTGGAGTATCTACAGTGCTCGCAGAAAGACTTGGGATGCTTGCTTAATTCTGTAACAATATTATTGGTTTCATAACCAAAGTCCACTGACAAGCAATATTTAACATTTCTGCATGTATCTTCCACACAGATATTTTCTTTTTATTAAGTGTCATAATTTTTATGTTATAATTTTCAGTTCTGTTCTCACCATTTTGCTATTAATTGCAATTGTAGTCATTTGTCCCAAAGGGATACTAAACACGAATGTTTGGTGTTTTATTTTATTACAAAGGTGTTACTAATTTAAAAGCATCCAGTGAGACTGCTTGTCAATGAACTTTTTAACACAGAACAGCTCTTTTAGAACTATAATTTAGGTTTCAATTTATTACTGCTTGAAATTAATATTTTACTTAAAACTTCTGATGTTTCTAATGTTTTATAGCAAAATCACTTAACTCTTTTGTTCACAAACACAAGTGATTGGCTATAAAACCAATACAATATTGTTATTGAATTAAGCAAGAGTCTCAAGACTTTCTGTGGGCACCGTATGTCATGTAACAGAGATAAACGTTGCTGTTCTGCACAAGCAATGAAGACCCGTCTTTGGGCGTGAAGGTGCAGAGGCATATTTGTACATTTCAGATGGAAGCTTAGGGTACTGATGGGGTCCAGTCCTTTCATCAGACCACCATGACCAGTTAATATTTGCCATCATCCCAGGATCCAACAGAGGTATGGACAACTCTTGTTGTGTGGGCTTTTGATGGCTCCCTGAGCTTCTGGAGAGCCCTTTGGTTTGTGTTTAAGCTGCTCGTATACAGAACAAGGCTGGCTCAATCAGAGGAGCCCTGACTGATCCTCCGAGAATGCCAGAGGATGACAATGCAGGCGGCAGTGGGGGCGAGAAGGGAGGCCAAGTCGACCTGCACTGAACGCAGTGCCAGTGTATGAAGGCACAACAGGCCAGGAAACTGTGAAATGGCTGTACTGGGTGATGGACTCATACCTCACTGTAAGGACCAGTTCCTTGATATCATGAGGGGCAAAATATACAGTGTGGTCACTGTTCCAGCATTAATTGCACCTTAAATCAGCCATGTTGGTGTAAATTCCAGGGCCCATTGCATAGGTAGTAAGGTCCTGATATAACACCAGGATAAACAAAGCAAACAAGGAGACTTATTTTCTTTAGTTTGGTTCTTTGTCTCTTCGCAATTGTGATTTGGAAAGGAGCTATATCGGAAATATTTAGCATGTAGAGCAGGTAGATGTGATTTTGTTTTAGATAATGACACTTTGGGATAAGCGATACTGACTTCTCTTAAAGCAGGTTAGTGACCACTGCTCCATTCACTGCCCTGGTCAGCCGGACACTGGAATACTTCCCGAGGAATTCAGGGTAAATTGCAGTGCTCAAGTCAGTCAGTCACAACCCGCTCTGGTGTTTCTGCACTGGCAGGTTGATTTATTGAAGTAAAGGGAAAACCACAAGAACTAAACACGCTGCAATTTTAACGTTAGAACAATTTCGTATACCAATTTTACCATAGCTATTCTCATCGAATTCATCTTTTCAACCGCTGCATCACATGCCGTTTAGCATTTTCGGGACATTTTTATCTGTTCTCTCACTTAATCTTGTATCATTCAGCCAGGCAGACAATTTGATCTGCGTTCAGCACATGATATGTATGTCTCTGACACAAAAGACGAGCGGGGAGGAAAAAAAGAGAGAGAAAAAAATCATCCACCTGCCCACTTGCGTGACGGGCTTTTCACTGCCCGTCGACTGTGCATGAGCCGCAGCGGGAACACGGCAACATGTCAGGGTTAAGATGGTTATCCGGCGGTCGGCGCTATCGATTAGCACTAAGGAGGATATCTGCGATGTCTGATGGGAGATCAAAGGCGGGGAATGGGTCCAGATCGTCTGGCACAAAAATGAGTTGGCGGGCAGGCGTGCCAGAGAAGGAACACCACCTACTGCAAGAGTAATTAGGGGATTTTACTCAGGACTGGTATGCTAAAGAAAAAAAGAATGCAAAGTTGGATTATTTTAGGAAATGCAGACCTCGCTCAAGAACACCAGTAATCATCAGAAACCGCGGGGCACCTTCTAAGGTTTCACTTTCAAAACGGGAATGACACCTGACCGCTCCTAGCGCTGTCTGTTGGTGTCTGATGTGAAACATCAGCCGAACAAATCAACACAAGCAAAACCAATGAGATTAAACCAGCCCGAGGGTCAGCTCTGCACATCTGAACTTACCTTCTGCCGACAGCTGTCCATCATCCAGGTCAAACTGTTACAGTTTATCAGCAGAAACATCCTCATGCTGGAAAGTAAGGCAGAGGAAGTGTCTGTTTGTTTGAAGTGGTCAAGGGGCGCGAGGATCAATAAAATTCAGAGTGACGTTAAATTCAGAGGGACGGTGAAATTTATCTCTTACAATCTACTTCTTCCAGGTGGACCTAGCATTTTCTAAAAATATACAACTGTCACTGAACTTGATCAGTAAGCAGCATCATTTCATCATGGGTAAAAAAGCATCACCTTTGGCCACGTCCTGTGACGTATGCTGTGCGCGTCCTGTGACGTATGCTGTGCGCGTCCTGTGACGTATGCTGTGCGCGTCCTGTGACGTACGCTGTGCGCGTCCTGTGACGTACGCTGTGCGCGTCCTGTGACGTATGCTGTGCGCGTCCTGTGACGTATGCTGTATATGTCCTGTGATGTATGCTGTATATGTCCTGCTGTCTGGCTTCGTGATAAATGCCCTCATTTCTGATAATATGTACCCTATAGCATGTTTGGATGTTTGTACGTCTCGTGGTAATTTTAGGAAGGAGTCGTATATCATCCTTGTCACTTATTTTATAACTAACAAAATCACATCATTTCTGGGCTGTAACATGAGAGTTGGGTAATTCAAGTCCAGAGAGTAAATGTCCAGACCGGGATTTTGTTTCAACCAACCAGCTGAGTACTCTGTGACTGTGACTCTTCATGCTCAACTAGTTGGTTGAAAAAAAATCTTGGTCTGGACTTTTACTCTCTGCACTTGAATTACCCAACTCTGCATGGAGGCACGGCATCCTGAGATATGAAGCCATGTGATGCATTCATTCACTTTGCCTGTGTCTGATTTTCTGTAGTATTGTGGTTTTTCTCTGTTTTCTCTCCGCCATAACGCCCAGTGACTCTGCTGTTCATTGTTGCCCTGCCCAAGAGGGTGCTGACACTATTTTCATTCCTCCCCTCTGTTCTATGGAACCCATTTCCATGCCTGCACCCAAAGTCCCTGTTCTGTCCCCGTGTCACGTGATTCCCGTCACTGTTCCACCCTGGGTATGGCTGTCAAACTGTTTGCTAAAGCCAGTAAGCAGGGTCACATTTGCGTGGTTTTTGGGTGACAGTGAGATGAAACAGGAGACATTAATGTCACTGGTGCTGGGTTCACTGCAACCAGTATAGGAGAAGTGGATTCGTATTTGTATAAAAGTATATACAAATATCTCAGGTCTAATAAAAACCCTGGTCAATGTAACTCCTTATCTGCTGCAGGTCTTCAGTTACCTGTTAGTCAGCACTTTGACATTTTGCTGCTTGTTTTGCTGGATGAGCAACTTGGCTGCAAAAATAGTGTCAGAGGCTTCTTGAACTCTACAGCTGATCTGAAGCTCTAGGTTAATATCTCAGTATTTTAATTCATCCATCTTCTAAGCATTTATCCATGACAGCAGTGTTTCCTAATCCAGTCCTCGAGGACCCAGGAGCTGGGAGGGAGCAAAAACATGGACCGGCTGTGGGTCCCCGTGGATCGGAGTGGGAAATACTGCACTACAGGTTTGTCTGGAGCTCAACCCTAGAACCACAGGATATGGGACAATCTGGATGAGGTGCCAGTGCATTTCAGGGCACTCACAATCACTCACTATGGGCAATTTACAGATATCAGTTGTCATAACCACATGATATGCAAGTATTTTATTTTATAAATATGAAATAGTAACTCGTGTGAATGTTTTGCATTCCCGTTTTGCAAACGAAGTCTTTTCACAGTGTGTGGCTCTTGAACTTTTTGCGATCTTACGGCAAAAGACCTAACACAAGGCAGGGTGCTGTTATTGTCACCTAAGCATGTCGGAAACGGGATCGCGTGATAAGGAGGGCGTAACCGCTGCCGCCCCCAGCTCTCTGTAACCCTCCCCTTTCTACGCGAACGTGAAAGTGGGTGGGGCTCTACCCTGCCGCCGCAGAAGCATGCACCGAGGCGCTCTGTTTTCAAAAACCGGGTCACCTCGGAAAGATCAGAGGCTGCGTCGTGATTGAGCCGCGATTCACGGCATTCCCCTCGAGCCGCTTCTCTCTGGCGTGAAGCCTCAGCGGGGTGAAGCTTCCTGAAGCCTGCTGTGGCACAAACAGCAAGGATATCAGCTGAGCGATCTGACTGGCCACCCTGCACTTGGCACACACTCATTGTTTTCTCCGGCTCGCATCTGTACGGTCGGCTGAAGCTGATGTTGAAGTCTGATTGGCTTCTCTCCAAAAGTTTCTCCCTGGGAGACCGTTTTCGGTTCTCTGGGGTGGGCTACACAGTTGAACTCAACTTACCGACACATTGACACTAGAGGTTATCATCACAGTTCTAACACCACACTGTCTCCCGTCACCTTGGATCAGTGGATCTCGTAACTCTTTGCGGATAACAGAGCAGTTCTCCTACAACTGACACCCCATTTTTCCTAGGTTTGTTGGATAAATAACAACAATGTTGCAGGGGTCTATAACTGCTGTGACCAAGACCATACACGGCCAGGCTGGGCAAAAATAACCCCAGAAATCAGAATATGATCATTTGAGTCACAGGTTTGCAATTAACTTCACCTGAAGTACAGGCTCAGCCAAATACAGTACAAAAGTACATTTGTTCCATCATCAGCTGTTTGGGGGATATTGGGTGATGCACTGAAAGGATGGTTACAAAAAAACCACTGTTAGAAAAGCAGAATACGAGGAAAAGGCTTGTATGGGCCAAAAAATACAGAAAGTGGACAACTGTAGACTGGAGTATTTGGGTCCAGCTGCTAGTTTGCTAGTTTCCAGCTGCTATGTATCTGTGATGTTCTGCATGTGTGGATCCCACTATCAAGCATGGGAGGTACAGTGTCATTTCAGCAGGATTACAGCTGACCCAAGTGACCCAGAACCCGTCTGTCTGTCCATCCATCCATCCAGCCTCAAAACTCTGCAGTAACTATCTGGCAAAGAAGAAAAGTGAATGGTAACTAAACCTACTGACCTGGCCCGACTTGCTTCCATATTTAAATCCCACAGAACCTGTAATGGGGGGGTAGTGGTGTGTAGCTTAGTAGGTTGGGATGCTGCAAACGGAAGTTTGCTGGTTCCAATCCCAGACTCAGCATAGTGATTTTGCTGTTGGGCCCTGATATTGTGAGTGTTATGAAGATAGAGAGAACAGTGCTTTGGTACTCCTTATAATTTGTGGTGTATATTGTAATGTCAGTTGTTTACAAGAAAAATACCATATCTGATGTAAAAGGGAACAAGGTAGTTTACAGAAAGGGTACTCAGACTTCTGACTAGTACTGTACAGTTCCAGAGTGTCATCACATCTCATGCTTCTCCCAGCATGTGTCACCTGTGAGGAGATGGAGATCAGTCAAGAGGGGGGAACTGTGATGAAGGCAACTGGCAACGATACGGGAGACGTAGAAAGACAGACGGCAGCGTTGGAGGTTGCACATCACACACGAGACTAAGGATCATTTAAGAGCAGAAAAAGGGCCACTGGTCATCCCTCCTGTGGGGTGGGGGGACAGGAGGGCAGTAGAGGAGGTGGTGG
>JAODLD010000088.1:12287883-12304188 GCA_026781065.1 Mormyrops boulengeri | reverse complement strand
AGTCTAATGTTTATCAGTACATTACAGGAAATAATGAACTTTATCACAATATGCTAATTTTTTGAGAAGGACCTGTAGCTCTAGCATCGATTGATTAATTTGGATTAAGTTGCTTCAGTGATCTAGTTATATAAATGTAATCTACTTATATGAATGGATAATTATGCAAATCTTTAGGTTGTACTGGTTGGTTTATATAAATGTAATATTTATGTTTTGATTGCCTGTGCAGCACAACAGAGAAATTCTATCACCACTGGGGCCTTGTGTGTTCAGAGATGCGGGCTGACCTGCTCCCTAACCCTCTCATGTACATTCTATGAAAGCATGTGCTATGTGTCAGAGGTGGTGGTGAGCAACACTGGGGCCCCTCTGAGAACTATCCCGTGGCAAAGATAGCGTGTTACCGCATTCCACTTTTAAATGGGATTAATACGGTCATAACCTATTCCAGTGTTTATCTTTAAAAAGGGTATGCATATTGTACCATATGTCAAACGCTGTTGGAAATATGACTTTGAATTGTCTTGTAACCTCATTTTAAAACCAGTAAATGTTTATTAAAATATCTAATCATAAATACGCATTGATCCTATGGCAGAAATGAAATTGTCACAACGCCTTTAAATAAAACTGACAAGTATTGAGTGGAGGCGCCATCTTGTGGAGCGAAATGGTATACGAATACGAATTTATAGTGCTCGTCATTCATGTACTGGTGCTGTACCATTAAAATCATAACGCGCTTTCACACCAAAGCTTCGGAACTTAGCCCCGGTGAACAAAAATGTATTCATTGATGGATTAAATGGGGCACAAAAATAATTACATCTGCTCATTTTTTTGATTATATCCATTTTCCCCGCACTTCCGCGTAACTTCCTAGTTTTACAGCCTATACTTGTGGTCACAATCAGCAAGCTTTGTGCAGTAATTCGTGTTCGAACGAAAAGTCTGAAGTAGGCACTAAAAAATGGTTCTGGAACTGCCTCCGAGGAACTGCAATCGGGTCGAGTTCCTGCTGTGTGAGCACGACAAAAGTTCATTGTTCTGGAAATATATAGGTTCTGGCAGTGTGAAAGCGCCTATGGACCGCGGAACGGGGTCGGGGTGGGTTCGTTTTGGAGAATAATTAAGAATGCATTGATGAACAATCACAAAGAATGACATGAAATGTAATTCAAACCGATTAAACCTTATAAAAAACCTCAATTATATCAATATTTTTACATGGCGTTTGTACCAGAGTTTTCCAGAGGCAAACAGACAAATGGACATGACTTTATCCCCCCCCCCACACACACACAAACTCTTAATCGAATCGGTTCCGCCGTCCGTGTTTTTGATTAGATTAGTTTTGGGTACAGCGAGGAAAACTATAGTATAATACGAATAATTTGAATAATACTTTTGTAACCAGCATAAACATGTTTAACAGTAAGTAAAATGGCAATGGCAGTAAGTAAAATAGCAATAAATAAAGTAGTATACCATTCTCTCCCCAGCCTTGATATATGTGCTTCAGCGATAGTCGTTGCACTACAGCAAGCCAAAATGGACGAGCGGACTCTGAAAACAGATGGATAGATGAATGGATACATATGGACACAGTGAATTGACTACCTGCAGGGACAATTGCGCCCTCTGGTGCTGAGGAAATTTCACAAAATCCAAGGGAATGTCACTTACAAGGGCCAAATAAAAGCAGCCTTTACAGTGCGTTGGTAAGGGAGAGGGTACTGACAGCATCACATCGAACACACAGTGCAACATTTTATGTCTGTTTTAGTCATTTCTCAGTCAGAGCCAGACACACGGATTGCTGCCCGCGCGCCACATGCAAACCGCCGTGCAAATGCGCCTTGGTATACCGATCTGGAAGCTTGCTCCAGTAAAATTAGTCTAGCGACGCCCTTGCATCCCAGTGAACCTGTACTCGTACTTGTGCAAATTTTAAATTAGTTTATTATCTGCTTATTGACCTGGTTAAAAACAGCATTCGCATCACTGTTTACGGAAGGCTTGAGAATCTTTGTTGGTTACCGATCGTCCGTTCTGTGTACGTTTGCGCTGTTTAAATATTTTTATTTTTTTGATTATTTTTGTTTATTTTTTTATTGTATTCTGCAATGTCTTCTTAGTTCTTTTTTGTGTCCTTATTACCTATCCTGGCCTTTACTAATTTTTCTTCTTTACTGCTGATTCTTTGAGCTTTCCACAAAAAAATCTCATGTACTGTCTGTGCGTGTACAAATGGCAAATAAATCTCTTGAATTTTGAATATACACTTCTGTGTTATTTTTCAGTTATGTTTCACTAGTTTCTTAATGCACACATTTCAATTTACACACGTTTGCATTGCGGCGGCTTCTACGTTCCTCGTTAACTGGAACGCCTGTAGGATCCGTCCCTACCGCGTATGTTTCTCTCTTTGGACAGCTGGTGTCGCTGCCCATCCCATTTTGTGTTCCTCTAGTCTTGCCAGCTTCGCTGATCTAGTGTTTTTTTCCAGGGGGCGCCTTGGAAACTGCGCTCCAGGGAATCGAGGGCGCCATAAAGCGGGCGGATTCCATGGGCCCGATTGACTTTGGAACATAATCCTATTGTTCTGGGTTGGGGGCCCAATATAATATGCTTTTATGGGGCTCAAAATCTTTAGTGGCACCCCTCACAGAAATAATATGGTAAAACTGTATTTTTGTCTCGTTTTGTTTTGTTTTTCATCTGAGTTGTACGATGCACATCAACTACATCAAATATTCTGCTCGATCTGTCAGAGAGGCATCAGTTCAGCATCTCTAGCACCATCAGGCTGAGAAGAGAGCTCCTCAGTCCACAACTGTTCACACTACTGACCCACAACTGCACTGTTTTGCACAGCTCAAACCACATCATCAAGTTCGCTGATGACACAACTGTGGTGGACCTCATCGGCCACGATGATGAGTCAGCGCACAGACATGGGGTTCAGCAGCCGACTGTGCGGTGCAGTGAGAACGATCTGTCTCTGAATGTGGATAAATCTAAAGAAATGAATGCCGACTTCAGGTGGCCACACGCGACTCGGCGTCAATGGCTGCATGGTACAGACAGGTAAGAACACCAGGTTTCTGGGTCTGCACATCTCAGACGACTTCATCTGGACCACCAACACCTCCTCCCTCACTGAAAAGGCCTCCTGCATTGTGTGCGACTCCTCACACCCCTCACACAGACTTCACGCTGCTCCCATCTGGCAGATGCCATTGCGACATTAAAAGCAGATCGGCCAGACAGTGTGAGAGCTTTTTCCCACAAGCCATCAGACTCCTCAACACACTTGAACTGTGAACTGAACTCTATTTTGTACTTTTGCACTTTACACATCAGCCTTAAATGCTGTTGCATGCACAAAAACACACAGCTACATGTACTTAAACGGTCTCAGTTATTGTTTTCTATACAATGTAAAAAAGGGAAAGTTAAGACAACTTAAAATTTCAACTTACTGCACTAGATTTTTCAAACTTCTGAGTTTTTAAGAAAACCACCTATTATTATGCTGAATAATTATTTTTCGTTCAGATAATTTATCTAAGAATTGCTAACAATAAAAGTTGTTCCAACCTATTGTATTTTCTTAAGATTAGTCTTTCATATGTGTAAACACTTAAAAATGTGAGTTTAGCAAACTATGGCTTCACCCATTGCAGTGCCCAAACATGTGTTGGGCTGGGCTTGAGCTGGCAATCTTTGGTTCAGAGGCATAGATTGAGCTACATGCTGTACCCTCTGGACTGGGACGCTGCCAAAACTCTGAACAGTTATAAAACTGTAAACAGTGTTTTTGTGTTAGCACCTTATTCAGCTTATGTTCCAGGCACCTGAGCATGTGGCTCTGTGAGCTAAGCCTCTCTACTCTTGGATTAAAAGTTACTAGTTCAAGCCCAGCATCAGTACATGTGGGGGTCCTTGAGCGAGGCCTGTGACCCCCCCCCAGCTCCATATAGGCACCACAATAGGTAGCTGCCCTTTATAGTCACGTTTGCTGTCATTCCCCACAGGGATCCTCAAAATGCGTCTGGTCTTATTCATTACTATCATGCTAATTGAACTGGTTTGTTATCTTCATTTATAATAATTAGATGGCACATATTTTGCGGTTTTTAATTCTTAGCAAATTTTGAAGTTTTTACGCATATGCAAGATAAATCATCAAATATGTCGGCACAACTTTTGTTGTTTGTAAACCTTAGTATGTAAAACCAAAAATCAGAAGTTTTTATAGATATGAAAGATTACCTGAATAAAAAATTATTTAGTTGTCACAGCAATAGGTGGTTTTCTTCCAAATTTAAAAGTTCGAGTCCTCAAAGCTCAAAAATATAGTGTAGTAAGTTAAGTTCACATTTTCGGGCGTCTTAACTCCTCTTTCACAGTGATTCAGCGATATATCAGTTGGTTTGCTGAGTGGTTGGCCACAAGCACTGGCGCAGGAAGTGCAGAAGTGCAGTAAAAGAGATGCAGCGGAGCAAAAAGTCTAGCTGATGGAATTGTTTTTGTACCGCAGTTACATTTATTGCATGCGGATTATGTATGTGAAATATACATAATAGTCTGTGCTCCATTTTGATCGTGATCGCCCCACCAAACAACTATAAAACGACGTATGCTCAATTGTTTGGCGTGGCGGTGTAGTTTCGTATGAAATTATGTGTGAAGGTTTTGCTCCCACGCTTTGCTCCATATTTAGCATTAAGGTCCCAGTTCCTCCACCATTATTACGAGTCGCTCTTCCACATCTTCCTCAAATGTTTGGTACTGTAGACAGATATCACGTAAATTTAAGCGGATTGGAAAATCCAGTTTTCCCTCACTATATCTATTTAAAAGAAACTCCACTGAACTCCAGTGAACTTGAAGAGACGCGATTCAAATATGGCTGCATTAAATGTAATTGGGGTAGAAAAACAATTTCAGTAACTATCCAGTTTATTGGAAATTTAATATAATGTAATGTAATTGCACACGCACTCTCCCCATTTCTACACAAACAAGATTTTTGTTTACCTATAGCCTATCTAGGATATAGAGGGCGAGTGCCCATATTGTCCAAGTGTGACCGCTCAGCTGTTTTACTGGAACACGTTCTTAAATTAACACGTTTTTGACACGTCCTTAAATTAAGTTTACAGCTTCCTTTCCCATCTCTTAAAACCCATTGCTTCATATGGGCTGATGTTGACTGTGATCGCACCTTCAAAGGACCCTAACTCCCCTCCTGGGTGGTGCTGATGGACATTTAAATTGGTCCCCTGTGTTTATGTGCTTAGAGTTGCGCGATCTATTTGTTTTGCTCGTTTGCACCCCGTTGAGTAGGGATAGCCTACTACACTCCAGCGCCGTAAACGTGTCGATTCAGCATTAATCGATTAAGGCTGTAATTCAACAAAACGTGGCCTTTGCGGAGGCCAATGTCCCAAAATCTTCACTAATAAATACAGTTTCTGTTAGGGTATGTTCACACTAGGGAAGTAAAAAAATGCGTTGGAATGCGTTTGTGTCCATTTTTCATTGTCACCAATGGGAGTGCGAGCGCAGAGAACTGCGTGCAGCAGTGCGTTTTCAAAATGCACTGCAACGCAGCGCACAAGTGGGAACATCATTTCTATGCAATATATGATTATTTCGAATATTTAAATCGTGTCAAATAAAATACAACTTGCTTTTAAATCGTTTGGCTTTATTGTTGAAATGTGGCGTTCGTTCAAATATAATAATGGGATCAGTGAATACCACTGTTGCCCCATACCTCCAGAGCATCGGGCAACATTGTCTCCCCGCGAGATTCAACTGAGATACTCCGGTTTCGTTGCCAAGTTTTGATTGGGAAAAAATATGTAGACTACGTTTAAAAATACCGAATACCAGGTAAAATTGCATTTTGATGAAAATGTTCATCAGAATTAACCATGACATTGACCCATGCATAATATACCTGTCAGAAAAAAAGAGCACCAATTTGTACCTTTCCTTGTCACTGGGGCTGTACCCTCAAAGGTCTGCCAGTTGCACCATATGGCCGTAGGTAATTGTACCTTTTAAGGTACAGAAATGGACTCCGAGGAACAAATTGGTGCTTTCTTTCTGTACGATTGTGCGTCTTATGCTGAACTTCGAATCAAAGGCACCTTTTGCCCTATACTGTCCGAACGGGCTGATTTGTTTTCACAATAGTTATACAATACTATATATAGGTATAACAATACTACGGTTATACATATCCATATTGTTTATACATTGTTATGCATATCCATTTGTAATTCATCATCATCATCATCATCATCGATTATCCAAGGCTTTTCCACCATTTTTATTTTTATTAGGCATATACAATATGTAAGAAATATAAATAAATAGCTCAAGGTGCCTTTATGAACTATACAAAATGCAACATACAAAAATAGACATTTTACATGTTAAATGTAGCCTACATTTTCCGGTAGACTTTGCAAGCATGACACAACTCCTCAGCTACTGGTATTAAGAAAAGATCATCTGTGGACGGATTTACCAAGATGTTTTCACTACACAGCCTCGCGCTCGCATGGCCGTGGGCTGGTATCACCGCCATAATCCAATTCATCTTCGGATGAACAGTTCGAACAGTCACACAGGAAACCTCCGTCGTCATCACTTAAGTCAGCCAATCTGGTTTTTCTGTTAAAATCAACTTCTTTGAAACGCTTCGAATTCCCCAGACTTTTCTTATCTATTTTTTGTTTTTCAACAACTTCTGACGCTTGTTCTTTGTCTTTCTTACTTCGTTTCCACTTCATCCGCCTGTTCTGAAACCATATTTTGACCTGCAAAGAGAAATTCCTCATATATATATATATATATATATATACACACCCCGAAATAAATAGATTCTATCGAAGATCTGTTCGTGGTGTTACTTCAAACCAGATCATAGACGTGTAGCGAATTCATTTTGTCAAATCAAAGACCAAACCCGAATATACATATTTTAAGGAGACAATTAATGTCTACGAATTAATAGGCCTATTATGTTTGAATTAATCATCTCGAAATCTCTCTGTTTTATAAATTCCTTATACGTTTGTTTTCTATGTAACGTGAAATGTATCTATAATTTTTAAAAATATCCAGATTGTATTACTGTATTTGATTATTGCAACAATGGTTCGTTCTTATTTTGGAAAAGCAGCATTTAATACCTTTAACTTTGTCCTTAATCTAAGAAAGATGACAAAAAACATTATTTCCCGGTCTGATTCTCACTGCGTCCTCCATTAAAATAACATGCCTATATAAATAAATCAAATTATTAAAAAGTCGCCTATATAAAAACGTACTTCTTTAATCGAACACCATGCGCGGTCAAGTTTTTTTTTCATAGATCGTTTGGACGGGCACAATGACCGATCGAACGTAACTCATTTTAATGGTATATATTTACCTGTGTCTCTGTAAGCATCAAAGACTTGGCCAGTTCAAATCGTTTCGGTCTGGAGAGATATTTATTAAGGCGGAAGTGATTCTCGAGCCCCAAGAGCTGCTCTCTGGTGAACGCCGTTCTTGGTTTTCTGCATTTCCCAGGTAAATGAGATTGTGTCTGATCTGGAAAAGAAGTATGGGGACATCCTGTTTTCCCATCCTGAATAGCTTTGAAATTTCAACGTAAAAACAGGCGTGATTGTAAAACTATTAAGACCCCTTTTTTAGACAAAAATCAGATTTAAAAACTATATATGACATGATGTGTTTACTGTGTTCATTTCAATCTAAAAAAGAAATTATGCGAGTCTCACATATATAGGGGAATTGTCATTTTTAGTTCTAAAAATGCATAACCAACCAATTATTACATCACTAACTTGTATTGTTTTGAGTATGAACCTTAAAATTTTCACTTTGTGCACAGTTTTTCACATCATTTTCAATGAGTCGAATAACATTTCCATAAAATCGATTCGGGTGAAAAGTAAATTTTCCCACCATGGTGTCTTTAAAAACATCTGTCAAAATGCGTAAAGTAACAAAAAGCCTTTGTCTTATACGCAGTTTACGATCTTTAATTTTCACACCTCACTGCCACTTTCAAAGTGTCCATTATCTGTCCCTTGAGTTTCTCTTCCTCTCGCTGAACAACATAGTCCCCACTCTTTTTTCTTGGTAAACAGGCACAGTCGAGTCCACATTATAAAAGCAATACTACTGTTATACGTTCTGGTTATTTCTGTTAAACGTAGTTGTCGTACAAACTGGATGCTTGCAGTAAAGCACTTTGCATAAATGTACAATTGCACTATAAACTGAATACGTGTGTGTGTGCGTGCGTGTATTCATAAAAATAATCTGTTTGATATATGCTTCCAAGTGCAGATTGTCAACACAGAGATCTATACCTGCTTTAATGCATGATAGACTGTAATGAATCCACCAATATAACTGAACGGCAAAGTGAATTAAAACAAAATATTAAGGCGTACTTACACGTCAAACCTGTTATTCTGGGAACAATCATCTCTGCTGCGGAAAAACGGAGCCAGTGGTCCAGCTGAAAACTTCCCGAAGGAAACGTGACAGGTTCGCTTTGGCGATGCCGGTGGGCGACTTGCGGAAAGGTGTAAGACTGCAGGACAGGGAGATAACCGTAAGAAGCCGCTGAATGGGTGTAGATCTGGTGGCCGTAGAGGTACCGGGGGGAGAGGCCCGTCGAACTGGGTGTATGTAATCCAAGGATACCTAAACAGCCTGGTTTTGAGACGGAGACGCAAGACGAAATCCTCAGTGGAGTCGTTTTGCAGGAGCTACCGGTGCTGTCATTAGATTCAAAAGTGGACCGATTTCCAGAAGCAGAAAGTGGACGTTTCGGGATGGGCGCCTTTGATGGTTCGGTCGCCAGGAGAGCGTCGATGAGAAAGGTTTTGGATCTCTCCATCTGAGTAGCGGTCTCGTCGCGATGACAATGCCGCGACGCCTGACTAACCGGTCGATCACCTTCTTAGTTTAAGAAAACCGGATATTTGTCGGGCAAATTTTGCAAGCAAGACTTGAATTTCACTTTCAAGCTGCAGAGGTGATTGGTTGCGCGTCTCCGCTTCAGTGATGTGTAATTGGTTTGTAGTTTAACCGTTTGTTTTACATAGGGGTGTGGAGGCGACCATAGCGGCCGTAATCATAGGAGAAGAATCAGTATGACTAAAACTACAAAACTGGCATGACAAACATAAGTGTATGATTTATGCAATATTTTATATTGCAATGGCGCTGTCATATAACTTCCAGTATCATAACTATAAAATTATTAGCCTACTATGGCCTATAAGGTCGCTTCATTTTCCCTGGCAACTGCTGGTGGATATTTAGCCATATACAATTTCGATTAGCCTACAATTTCAGGGTGTTTGAGAATAGGCCTATATATTGGCCTACGTGTGTATATACAAGCTTCTACTTGGTTTATTGGCAAATACAGACAACAAATACAACCACACACATAAATTAGCAGGCCATAAAAAGTAACATTACGTATGATAATAAAATAATGAATAATATCCATTTTAGCTCTAGCATATATGTTAGTCACCCTGAGCTGGTTTTGGGAAAAAACGTGTAATCTTAGTAGTCTATAGTGGAAAGGAAGCAGGTCCAATGTTGGTGGTGGGGTGTATTACTTAAACAGGCAGAAGATTTACCAGCTGACCTGATGAGCAACCTCTTTAGGTTTAGGAGATATTCATACAAATTCCACACAAACGTGAGCTGGAATTGAAATCCACCACCCAGGAGCCATGACAATACAGATTGAACATTGTACCACATCAGTGATGTGTGATGATTTGCATGGAAACCCGCACAATAAGGGGAGAACATGCAAAGTCCACGAACTCCACTTTTTTCCAAAGACATGCTGTTAGATGAATTGGCATCTCTAAAGTGCATGTAGTGTATGGTTGTGTGTGTGTCCTGTAATGGACTGCTGTTTTGTATAAACTAAAAACCCAGTAGAGGAGAAAACAAGGTTTAAGTTATGACAAACTAAGTAAAGTTTTTAGGAGACCACCAATAGATGGAGTACAACAGCTGAGTGAGATCATGGCTACATGGAATATAAAGGAAGTCAAACTCTCAAAGTCACACATAATCCCGTCTGACGGGGAAGAAGAGGACAGCTAGAGAACCTCAATCTAAGGTTTTGAACAAATTTAGACCAAATTTAGATGCCCTGAATACTGTAGACACATTAAAGAATTCCTACATCCCTCTGTCAGTCAGTTAGCAGCCAATTTATTGTAAGATCTTTCCAGTGCCTAGGGGGACAAACAGCCTTATTTCCAGTGTTCAGTCTTCCCTGATTTACTGGCCTTTGTTATTGCATAGACCAAATGTTTACGATTAAGAGGATAATAAAAGTGTCAGGATAATAAAATGAGACTTAACCGAGAGCCTGACAAGGGACAAACTATTCTGAAAATTAACTGGCGTAAACGAAATGTGTTGCTGTTGTTTGGTTTTACAGTTTAAATGATGCACATTTATACAGCGTTTATTTTGCATTACTGACGCTGTTAATGTACGAAGTGGGCATTATGTTTGCATTGAGGTTCGCTTTTCTAATGGCATTTGTTACATGCAGACGTTCAACTAAATTTAAATTGAATTTCAACGTAACATTCAATTGTTTCAGACTACATCACGTCTTCAAGGTACAATCTGTCCTCGGTCCAGCTGTGATTATTTCTTGAATCGTGACTGAACATCTTTCCTTATCTACTGAGTTTCTGCATCTGACACATTCCCTGGAAGGAAGAAGCGTTGACCGAAACTGGTTCCTCTGTAATATTTTAGCGAATGACAATGCGGCAAGAACGTTGCCGTCCAATTAGAATTGAATTAGCCATAGCAGGAGGCGGGACTTCCTTGTCGCCGTGTTGTGTTTCTGGAAAAAGAAGGGGAAAAGGGAGAGATTTCGTTTTTGTGTTACAGCGTTTCATATTCCCCCTGTTTGCAGTGTGTGGTTTCCGTTGATAATTTCCCCATTTTCAGGTAAAGAAGCGTACGCTTATATGTCGCAATAATGACAGGATAGATTATCCAGCAGCGCTAGATTGTTAGCAAGTTCGCTAATGTGTAAAGATGAAAATAAAGAAAAGCGATCGGTGTTAATAAGGGCTGGAACTTGTATGGCTGGCTAAAGACGGGCTGGAGAGGATCGCCGCTGGTGTGTGGAGAAGTAATCAAACATCCTCCGTCAGCTAGATGGTATAAGCTGCGGACTAGCGGGGAGCCTGTGCTGAGTCATTTTTGCTAGCTACATGGGAAGAAACTGAAAGTGTTTTATTGCAGTCAGCTGGTCAGTAGGTTTGGGGAGGTTTGGTACGTTGATGGTCGGAGACTAACAGGCAATTCGCAAACCCGAAACCCATTCAAAGTCAGCGATGAAGTTTCCCTGGTAACAGAGAGCGGCAGGTGAAAACAGCGCTAGTTTAGGTGTCTGCCTCATTCATCTAGCGAAGAGCGCTGAGGGTGCATGCACTTTAATTTGCAGTGATACGGAATCAGATGTTGACAGTCCTGTCGTTTGTTGTGTAGTATTTGAATTGCTCCTTCTAGTTATGCTTTTCCCCGAAATGATGGTAAATAGGCGTTATCAATCGCTCGTGACACTGGAAGCTGCTCGGATAACTAGCATGTTGACCAGGGTTGAATTCACGGTGCGCGTATTGCCGGTGACTTTACTAACATAAGACACGTGTGTGTATGTGGAGGGGGGGTTCATTTTATTAGGTTTTAATTATAAGGTGCAGTAATTTCAATTAGGTGTTAGGAAAGCAGTGATGACGGGTACCCTGTCATTTGGAGGAAGGTGAAGTCACTCGCAACGTTGGATGCTTGACATGCTCGTGAAGCTCGAAAATAGTCTGGCGATTAGTCAAGTGATCGCAATAACCATCCCCTTATATTAGGATGACCAGCAAGTCAAATATTCTTTTTTAGATAATCTTCATGCATCCATCTGTCTTCTAACCGCTTATTTTGGACATGGTTGTAGGTGTTTAAATAATGTTAATATGTGAATTTTAATTTAGTGCCGTAGTCATCATTCACACCTCAGGAATGATTTTAAGTTTGAGAAGAGGGGACATTCTTGGGCTCGGTGTTAGTGAGTAACAGGATTGTTATTTGGTTGTCCTCATTGTTTTCGGTTTACTGTAAAACAAGTACAGTTTCTCATTCTGTTCTCATTCTGTTTCAGCTACATTTCAGGTAGCATCGCAACGCCAACAGCTTGTTAAATGAAAACTTAAACCATGTTCAGTTTTGAGGGAGATTTCAGGACAAGACCCAAAGTGTCTCTCGGCGGAGCCAGCAAAAAGGTATGGCATCGTCCATGTCATTTTAGTTAAATGGCTTTTAGTGCTCTGTTGAAGACTTCTTGCTCAAAGATTCACATACATTAAAGAAAGCTTCTCCTGTTTGTATGGTTAGACTTAAGTAAATGTGGCATAATAGTACAAAAGTTTTCTCAGGACGCATCAAAACTAGGAATTACGAGTAGCAGGTTATTCATTTTGTATTGTCTTGGGCGATTTTTTTTTAAACCAACTGCTTTCTTTTTGAAAAGATAATCGTGATAAAACTTTTAAAGATGTAATGCTTGTTTTGATATTTTCCTGAACTTGATGTGCCTGTTTTCCTTAAAGGAAGAAAAGGCTTCCCTCTTGCATCGCACACAAGAAGAAAGGAAAAAGCGAGAGGTACGCAAGCTCCTGGATTGTAAATGTGGTCTAGCTGTGATCCGTTTATTCCAGACAGTGCATTGTGGTCCTTTTGTCTTAGAGAAAGCACTCATATAGTGGGATAAGACAGCGTTTCTCAACCCAGTTCTCGGGGACCGCTTGGGGATCCACAATTCTGCTCCCTCCCAGCTCCCAGCCAATGAAAAACACCAAATACCTGGGCAAGTGTTTTGGGAGCAGGGAGGGAGAACTGGGTTGAGGAACACTACATGGATGCTACATGGATCACCCACGTTAATCCTTTGTTTAGCTTGGGTTAATTTTTGACAGCTGGTTTGAGTACTGAATGAGTTGGTGAAATGTAACGGACAAATTTGTTGCTGACTGCTTGTTTTTCCTCTCCAGGACGAAAGGCGAAGACTGAGAAATGCGATAATTATTCAGTCGTATGTCCGAGGATATAAGGACAGAAAACAGCAGGTGTGTAACATGCATTTTTTTCTGTCTGGTGATTCAGGCTTTGTCTGGCTTGATTGTGTATTTAGAGCAGTGTTTCCCAATCTGGTCCTCAGAGACCCACAACTGCTCCATGTTTTTGCTCCCTCCCAGCTCCCGTAGGGAGACTGTGGACTGTCTGAGGGTCCCCAAGGACCAGATTGGGAAACATTGATTTAGAGCATAATTTATGGCATTTAAACTATTTCTTAAGTGCAGGGTGAGTCCAGGTCTTGGTCTGAACTAGTTTACGTGTATGTCCTTGTAGTACTAGGTAGGGCTGGGCGATAAAAATAATTTAAGTTTTAAAGGATGAGAAATTTTGGTAAAGTGACGATACGGAGCACTGTTATAATAACACACATCAGCCTCATAACACAGAAAAGAACGCAATTCCAACCAATCGTTTGGCAGTCTTCTAAGAACGTATTACCTTCGCCCAGCAAACGCAGTTAGTGGAGCAGAGTTCCTGCTGCTGTTTTGGTGAAATGTGGGAGATGAGTGCTCCCTCAGAGGAAACTTTGAGTGTGGGTGAAGAATGTATTTTACCTCTTGAAACATTGCCAACCAGTATAACATACAGAATGCGAGTGCTTACGGTCACCAGCACCAGCGATTGTGGTTTCCACTTTCAATCTGACCTCCCATGTTGGTTAAAAAGAAAACAAGACACTGCATTTTATTTTTCAATACAAGACGGGTGGGAGAAACCCATTTTGAGTCCCTGTAACGAACAGCGAGGCTCAGCAACAAATCATGCTGTCTGCATTTCCTACTGTTATGCCCCAACAATAAAAAGTTTATTTCTGTGTGATTTATTTATTAATATTTAGTTTGGAGTCCATTCAGTTTGTTACCTTCTTTAACGTTCTGAATCTGTTTAAGGACTAAGGACTTGTAAACAAATATGAAGCCCGGAAGTAAAGAAACTTTAATTGTATTGTGTTAATTATCTATATTTGCTGAGATGAAAAAATTATCGCGATAAAATATTTTGCCATATCACCCAGCCCTAGTACTAGTATTAAAGTAGTCAGTAATTTCACCATATCAAAGCTCTTTGAGACTTTTATATTTTCAAACAGTGGTGCATGTAACATACGTGTGTATATTCACGGCTTGCTGCTACTCTTGTCCTCAGTACGCCATTCAGAGGAGTGAGTTCGATCATTCGGTCTCTGTCTGCCAAGCGCAGTCTTCGGGGGGCGTCCCTGTCAGCGACGGAGCCAGCCTCAGCCTTCTAGTGCGCCAGCTTCTGTTCTTCTATCGGCAGAGTGAAGACTCGCACCGATTGGTAAGGCTCAACTGAACTTTCTATCCGCACTCAGTTCTCTTTCCATTGTGCCAATTAGAGAGGAAACCTTGTTCTTAGCAGTGTCAAAATCATGGCTCAAAGTCTTTGTGTCTCTAAGTAATTGTATACCAGCTATCTCCGGAACAGCGATTCTCAACCTATGGGTCAAGTTCTGAAAGGCAAAGTTGGAAATGTAAGCATTTTAAAACCAACAAGCTCCTATGCTGATCCACGGTCAGATTTCCCAGCCCCAATCCTAGAATTAACCTCTATAAATGGGTCTTGGGTCTGCAGATGCTTAGCGCAAAACTAGTGAACATTCAGCCAACCCAAGAAACTAAACCACAGATGCTTTAAAATTCATTGGCACCTCCAATCAGATTTGTGCAATAGGCATTGATTGCAGAGTGCACCGCGTGCTTGACCATAACGTTATTTAAATTTATAATTTAAACCTAAACTTGATATAGGGTCACGACTGAACTGGCATGGTAAAGGTTGGGTCGCGGTGCAAAAAGGTTGAGAACCACTGCTGTAGAACATCGTGGTTGGAAATGATTAGGTATAATGAATCTAATTGTCTTGTAAGGGTTAGAGAGGAACAAAACATATCTTTATATTTATTAATTTAGCAGGCACATTTATCCAACGCAACGTACAGGGGTCACCCTGTCCCTGCACCAGTGAGGGGGTTAAGAGTCTTTCTCAAGTCAGACAATCCCAGAAGCAGTTGGGGGTCCTTGCTTGATGGTGAAATCACTCTGGCAGTCTTGGGATTTGACCTGGCAACCTTCTGATCAAAGGCACAGCATCTTAACCTGCCGAGCGACGCGACGTCCTGTGTTTTTGGCACTCCAGTAATAGACTTCCTGCTTCCAGTTGCTAATGGGACTTATATTTTGTTGTCAAACCCCACCCCCCTTGCAGATATGGATGTCCCAGTGCCTGGTAAAAGCCAACACCCAATTCGTGAAGCTTCTATCGGGACCTGAGAAGCACACGTGCATCTTTCAGATTAAGAGGATTCTGGGATTGTGCTGCAGGTGAGAGAAAGTCTGGCCCCCACTCTTCACAAAGCATTGAAAAGCAGGACCCAATAACAACATCCAATTTGATTTGCTGGCATGATGAAAACAGCCGATCACCAGCGGGAGCAGTGTCGACGGGAATTGCCTTGTTTTCAACGTATCTTTCCCTCTCTCCCCTGCCAGGCTTTTGCAGAGCTGTAAACAAGAGAATCTGAATGTCACAGCGCCAATGCGAATGCTGGAGGTTTTCTCCTCGGAGATGACCTATTTGCCCGTTCTCCAAGATGCTAATTGTGTAGCATCTCTAATCGAGCAGATTTTGCACTATATGGTACAGAAAGGTAACACAGCCTCTACTGGATTTCACCGTGTTGATGGTTTACATTGGCGATGATTCATCTCTCGCTCCTGCACGCTCATATTTCAACGAGCACCTTCGCTAGGTGCCAATTAGTCATTTTCAGTTGAAGGTGGACTCTTAAGATGGTTGTGTTAGTGGCTAAAGTGGTTGCAATTTGGTTTCTGCATTTAGCACAATACTTTGAGTATTAATACAATTGTTTTATTCAACAACCCTGAATATGAGTTACCCCTTTTCTGTGGTGGGTGCCCCCAAAGCTTGGCCTGCAGGAAAGAGGGCATAGTGTCTCCCAGCCCTGGTTTGATGTGGTTTTGCCGGGGGGGGGGGGGGGGGGTATTGGAAAGGCCAAGATAAATTTTATTGCTCATGGGAAAAGTG
>JAODLD010000088.1:12274188-12287873 GCA_026781065.1 Mormyrops boulengeri | reverse complement strand
CCCCCCCGCCCCCCGCCCGCCGCGCCCCCCCCGCCCGCCCCCCCCCCCCGCCCCCCCCCCCCCCCCCCCCCCCCCCCCCCTTTTGGAAAGGCAAAGATAATTTTTCTTGCTCATGGAAATAGTGCAGTAGTCTGTCTGTTGGCTGTCCTTCATTCAGAGAAACTGAAAGGCTCCAGAAATGAGGAACCTCGCTTTAACAGTTAGCCGTTCATACAACCGTCATCCCACAAGTTTGTAGGTGATAGTATCACATTTTCAAGGAACTTGAATATGTCTAATTTTACCCCCCCCCTTCACCAGGAGAACTTTTCTGTTATTGTTGACCTCCTGCATAATTCCAAGGAGTTTCTCTAGTGTAATATATAGCCAGTCATGTTACATTGCGACTAAGGCATTCCTGAAAAATCTCACATTTGATAAAATCGCATACTAAAATACACATTTTCAATGTGAAAAATTGGGCTCGGTGAATGCGACTCCAAAACCTAGTAACTTACACCAAACAAAAAATAAATAATAAAAACAGTGACACAAGTGGCCAATAACGTAATTATATGCATTTTTAATAAGAAATAATAATAATATAGTCATAAATTACAGACGCTCCTCTACTCACGAACGAGATACATTCCGAATGGCCGTTCGGAACTTGAAATGTTCGTAAGTTGTTATTCAACATCATTTTAAGGGCATACGCAAGTACTAAGAACTAGGATGCTGCGCGGCGTGAGTAGCGGCCAGAAGTCGTACTAGGCGGAACTGGAGCGTGGAAAAAAAAATTTGATGTTGCGTACAGGAAACGGGAGCCCAGTGGACACAATTTGGACTTACAGTCCTCTTCGTTCGTATGTCTGAAAGTTCGTAAGTTGAACGTTTGTAAGTAGAGGAGCGTCTGTATATCATAAACATCTTCTATGGGTCTTTTGAGTCCCATAAGAACCGCCTAGTAACCACTTCTGCTGAATGTCGATTGCCGACAGTCAGGAGTAGTGAGCCACAGCCCCCAAGTGGCCGGGCGTGCACATAGCACAAATACAGCAGATTACGGTATGCAGAGGGGCACTGAAGGCAACACGGCTACAGACAGTCTATGAAAAGCAAATATAAGTGAATTAAAAAGGATGCTGTGTGTTTTCATATGATATATAATTTGTCAGATATTGTTAGAATTTCAGACTTTGATCTGTGCAATGTGTGGATGCACAATTCACTGAAAAGAACCGGTTCAAAAGAACAACTCGTTCACTAATCGGACATCACTATCATTCACTTGGATAGCGTGCAAGTAGTGTTTCTCGCTAAGAACATATTGCGTTGCAAATACAAATGCGATTCCGCATTGTGTTGGACTTAAATATTACTATATCAGTCACATTAAAATAGATCCGTGGTGTGATATCACACGTTGTAGCAGGACTGACTGTGGTACTATAATTGTCATTCATGTTATGCTAATAATAAAGGATAGCTAATCCTGTTCCCTGAACATGCTCTGAGATAGCTGTCACCCATTGTAACCTCCTGATGCTGACCATAGGATCCTTGCTTTTAGTGGTAATCTAACGCCCGTAAAATGAGCACCTGTAGGGGGAGCCACCTCAGTGCCGAGCTCTGTCGCCATGTGCCCTTCATGACCACGTTGCCCTTTCCGTCTGCACGCTTTTCAGGTTACTACAGGTCGCTGTACGTCCTGGTGAACCACAAGCTTCCATCCAGCCTGGATTACAGCGACTCCCCGTCTGTCCCGCTGGCCGGCACCCTGCTGGAACACACGCTCAAACCCTTGCACTTTACCTACTCCTCCTGCACGGCAGGCGCAAGGTCAGTTTGTCCCAGTGTGAGGCGCCCATGAGGTTGTGTAATGTATGTGTTTTCAGTTAATTTTTAACACAATGAAAGAGATACTTGGTATTTCTTGTCGACTGACCTAAGGTGTGTATTTTGACCTAAATAATTTCAGGACAAACGATTATGCAGATGATTAATGTATCATAAAAGATAATGTCAACTGGTGCTGCTTATAATCACTTCCCTTGTTTTCTCCTCTCTTCTTCTTCCTCCTTTGCCCCTCCCACTGTCGTCCCCCCCCCAAAGACAGTACGTGTTTTCCGTCTTCACCGAGGAGTTGTTGACGGGCCCTTTCACGGAGCAGATGTTTCACTTTTTCATTCCGGCACTGGCCGATCCACGGCATGCCTTCCCGTTCGAGGGCTTCCTGGCCTCCCTCCGGGGCACGCTGGGCACCTCCGAGGTTGCCAAGATGCAGGCGCCCTGGCTCTTCTACTTCGTGCTGGCTGTTGGCGAGGAGAACATAGGTAAGGCAACGATGCCACTAGAGGGTGCTGGAGAGTGTCAGCTGAAGGATAGTGGTTTGTTAAATTGTCCTGGAAAAGTTACGAACTGTGCATCTCTAACTGAAAAGTGGCCTTCATTCTGGGACTCCAGTTATATTGAATAGTTACTCAATACAAACCTTGTTTATGAATCAGCAATTGAATAGAGTTAGTAGCTAAATTATTTTAATTGCAGCTTATTTTAACATTACATGTTTTAAACAGAGAACCTTTTGCGTAAGTTAGTATAATATAGCAAGTAGTATAGACTACTAATTGGTAACTACGCTATAAGAACAACAAATGGTGAAGTGGTCCATTTAGTGCTGCATAATTAGCTAATTAGTAGAGTTGTATAGCTTGTCTTTGAAACCGTTAGCACTTCTTAGCTGTGATTTTCCGCTGTCTAGACCTGTGCGAGTTCTTTGTTAGTGTGTCATAGGTGTGCTTCCTTGCGGATTTTGTACCGCGTGGGTATAGTGCCTCACGGGTGTGTGTTAGCCCCATGGGTATTTGACTCGCTGTGTCGGTTCTGTGCTGCAGGCCGCCTGTCAGAGGAGGGGCTTCTGCTCTACCTACAGGCCCTGCAGACACTGCTGCCTCTGCTTCCCGTGTCGGAGACCAGCGTCCGACAGGAGGTCACCAGCGACTCAGAGGACGAAGATGACGCCGGTGTGACTGGGCCAACTGCAGAGGTGAGCCATGTGTGTGGTGATGAACTGATGGGAAGGGAAGGTAGCAGTGCCAGGAGTACAGCTAATCCCTTAGCGACGTAGCTCTGGCCCATGAGCAGCTAAACCCTTAGCGACTTGCTTTGCTCTCTGACCTGGTTAACCCTTAGCGACGTAGCTGTGCCCCATGAATAACTAAACTATTAGCAATGTAGCTTTGGTTTCTGAACTGCTTAACACTTAGCCATGTAGCTGTGGCCCATGAGCGGCTAAACTCTTAGCATTGTAGCTTTGCTCTCTGAGCTGGCTAACCCTTAGAGACATAGCTATGCCCCATTAGCAGCTAATCCCTTAGAGATGCAGCTCTGCCCCGTGAGTGGCTAAACCGTTAGCGACAGGATCCGGGACTGTTTCGGCTGCAGGAAGACGGGCGCGTGTCGGTGCAGCTGATCACAGAGGAGTGCATCCGCAAGCTGGACTCGAAGCAGCAGACCAATGCCCTCCTCAGCTTGGTGTGGAGGGACTCCGCCAGCGAGGAGGTGTTCACCATGATGGCTTCTGTCTGCCACACGCTCATGGTGCAGCACCGACTCATGGTGCCCCGGGTCAGGTGAGCGGGTCAGGTTCAGCCCTTTTTGGTTTATTTCCATGTCTATTAATCCATTCGTATTTATCAGCTTAATTAAACTACACATATTAAAAATTATGTATTTCATGTGCATTTTGCTGTAGGGTTTGAAGTATTCCTGAATTTGGTTTGGGGTGACATCATTGGCTTGTAATGGTGGCCCTATCTGCTTATCAACCTGAAAGGAGAGCTTTTTGGTGCCGTTTGTCCATCATTTTATTTTCTGCTGGGAGTAGTCCATCTCATCCATCCTCAAACTGGTTATCTTTGTCGGGGTTGCAGGGAGGCTAGAGTCTATCCCAGGCAGCATAGGGCACAGGACAGAGGTACAAAGTGGACATGGTGCCAGTCTATCGCAGGGATTTTGTAATTGTTGTAATTGAAGTTTCTTTTATGGTCACGTTTTGTCAGGTTCCTCCTTCCACTCCGTGTTTTGTCACGTAAATATCGCTTCTCCTGGGTGGGGAGCTTCGTTTGTCTCCACAGCTGTAAATCGCTCCAGTCCCTCAGAAACATACAGGCTGCGATAGTCATTTCAGTACGGTCACACTATGAAAACGAGGAGAACACGCGTCACCGTAGAACCTTCTAGAACATTACCAGTCGCCCTCCCTTCTTCAATTTGACACGTATTCGTTTGCCTGCCGGTGTTGTGTGGGTGATCAACTTCACAGCAAAGGAAGACGATATTTGAGCTGCTGCTAGTGCCCTGTTTCTCTGAGAGATATGGGGGGGGCATCTTTGGAACTGTGTGACCTGAAAAACAAGTGGCCTTGTGTTACTTAGTTACTGTGGAAATGCAGCCTAGGCCTGGAGTCGCTGTGTGGGAGCTGATTGCCCCTAATTGCCGCCACTTCCCCCCGCAGTTTTATTTTGCATTTCCGCAGAAGTGTCAAAGCATGCAACCATTTCGGGGGCTGCCCCTCGCTGCCGATGATGCAAACCTTTCCCATTGTGCGGGCGTCGTTAACCTAGACGTGATTGGCAGGAAGCCAGTGCCAGCTTTACAACCCCAGTCCGCATCACCCTCCGGCCTCCCTAGGAGTGGACGGATACCCGGCTCAATGTAGCGTAAAGGGCCATTGAGTTGCCCCTTTTCCTACTTCGCATGAGGAATTTGACACCTTTTTAACAAGGTGCCCCTTGTTGGTCTTTCCTGGACGTCCCAGATCAGCGGGTTTCCACCAAAGCTGAACTCCCTGAAGGGGTGGGGCTTCATGTTGCTGATCAACCCTTGGTCCTAATTTAGTGGAATCATAAATGGCAGATTGATCAGATTACAGAACTTTGGGTTACACTTGATTAGAATGTGATTGGTTCAGTAACGAGGTATCTCCTGTGCATGCCGGTCCATGCCAGCTTTTTCGTCAAATAGTACTGACGTCTTCAAGCTCCTGTTTCTCTGTCCTGCCCCTCCAGGCTCCTCTACAGCTTGGCCTTCAATGGCAGGTTCCTGAGGCACCTGTGGCATCTCATAACATCTATGACAACCAAGATGATCACAGGGTAGGACCTAAACCTCTCCATAACCCCTGCCTCCCTTTGCCTGTCTAACCCTTTAGATGTTTGATGTGAGTATGGCCAGGAATGCCAGAACCCATGCGGTGGCCTCTAGCGCACAAACCCCTGGCATCTCCTTGACATCCTTGTCTTGTTCCCCTTTCTGTTGGGTATGGTCCAACTGTAGATCCTAATTAACCATGCAGTTCTCTTCAGGTGTGTCTGTCCTTTATAGGAACCAATAAAGTTGAAGTATAGCTGCCTATAGGTGCTTAAGATTTTGTTGAGGGTATACCTGGTCTTGTCTGTCTCACCGTCCTCCTCCTGCTCCTCTTCGCCTTCCTCTCAGGTCCATGGTGCCCCTGCTGCAGGTCATCTCGCGGGGTTCGCCCATGTCCCTGGAGGACTCCAACCGCATCATCCCGCTCTTCTACTTGTTCAGCTCGCTCTTCAGCCACCTGCTCATCTCCGTGCACGACAGCGAGTTCTTCGGCTACTCTGTTGAAGGTACCGGCTCTGTCATTTGAGGAAACCGCCACTGTCCGCATCATTGGAAAACGTCACCGCACCATTGTTGAATCTGGGGGCTATGGTTTCCAGCCCTGGTGTTCTTTTTCATGTTTTTTTAAGATGGAACATCAGCTCCCTTAAAAAAAAATGATTGGTCCCAAGAAACACCTGCTATAGTCAAGCTAACTGACATCAATCATATATTCTGATAAGCTGCCTTGCTAGCGCATCTTTTAGTTGTCAGGATATCAGCTTGTTAGAGGATATGTCATAAATACAAACATGAAAGAAAAAGAGCTCATTAAGAAATGGAAGAAGAAAAGCCTTTGTTTTTTTGGGGGGTTGTTACCAGACATGGCCTGAAGGGGGCAGTGTGGAGCATAGTGGAGTAGGTGGCTATTAACGAGTAAGTGGTGAAGATTTGACCCAAGTTCTGCTTGCCATCCCAGATGCCGCCCCTGTGGGCCTGAGCCAGCCGTCGGTGATGCCGTTCGCTCCGGCGGAGTTGGTGTCACTGTCTCGCTGCCTTAGAGATGCCTGCCTGGGCATTATCAAACTGGCCTACCCGGACACCAAGCCTGAGCACCGCGAGGAGTATGTGGCGGCCTTCCGCAGCGTGGGTGTGCGCACTAGCGCCACCGTGCAGCAGCGCATACAGGCCGAGCAGAAGCGCTGGGTGCAGCTCTTCAAGGTGAGCTGGGGTGCCCTCTAGGCCCGACCGCAAGGTTCGCCCGGTACAGAAACCTTTGTCCTGTCCCAATACGGTAATGTGTAAGTCGGCACACATAAGTGTTTCTAAAAGTATCAGGGCAAAAGGTCAGATATAATCCATTCTAGATCAGGAAACGTGAATTTCAGGTGTAATGATATTTTATTTATTTCCGTGGGGAAATTTCTCCTTTCATCTGTTCCATCTTGCTCTCCATGAGACACATATGCAGATGAAAACAAGCTTGGGGTCACAGTGAAGGGTCAGCCATCTGCGGCGCCCCAGCGCTGGGGGTTAAGGCCTTTCTTAAAGGCCCTCCGACATGTGACTGTTCTGTTGAGGCCAGGCTTAAATTTGATCACAGGCTCAGAGGCTTAGCCCACTGAGCCACACACCAGGGTGATTGAGGTTGTTGACGTCTGGAGATTATTCGTTTTTACCCCCTGAGTGTTTTTATGAAGTTGCGTTTCACCGCATCGCAGCGTTAGTGTTTCTTCACGTTTTGGACAGATGGCTTCGCAGGTGCTCCCCGTGGTCCAGGTGTTTCGCGCAGCGCCGAGGCGATGGCCGTGTAAACGAGCCAGAACGCATTTCCAAAGCTCTTCGGGAGTCTGTCAGCATAAAGCAGCCAAGAGAACCATCTGTGTTGGAAAGAAACACTTTGCAGATGTTTGTGTTTCACTTACACGCTTGTTTATTACACCGTGTGCCAGCTTTACTGCATTGTGTTTTCAAACTTGAATTTCATTGCGTTTACTGAGGTGTTGTGGCAACACTGGTAGAATATGTTAGAATATTTGTGCGATTGCAGCAAATCTGTAGGTCTTCTAGGGAGGAAAGATAGTGTGTGATGCCCTTTGCATACCTGTGAGATGGTGAGGATGAATGAAGTTTCTGGAAGGTGTGTGAACTTGGTGTCAGGGACATGGCGAATTTAAAGATTGATTCCTACACTACCCTTTAGGTGATATGTTTAATGCTGGTATCCAGAAGTATGTCTGATGGAAGCAGAGGTGGAAATTTCAGGTCCAGAACGTAAAAATCTAGACCAGGATTTTGTTTCAACCAACCAGTTCAGTGCTCTCTGACTGACTCTTTTTAGTCAACTGGTTGGTTGGAACGGAATTTTGTTCTGGATTTTTACTTTCTGGACCTGAAATTTCCACCTCTGGATGGAAGGCTCTGAGCTTGCCTTCAGATCATGAATCAAGCCGCGATCTTGGCCGCTTTCTGCCTGCTTGCGTCGTGATGGGTTTTATGCCTGAATGGGCAGGGTTTTGAAGGCCTATAGATAAGCCCTTAAAGTAGGAGCTGCTCAGGTCCTGTAGGGGGACTCAAGCTTTTCCTCAGAGCTCTGTCAGGATGCGTGTCTGTTACATCAGCTGACTTAGCACCTGGTCGTAAAATGGCCTCAGATGAATCCTCAGGTATCACTGATGGTGGAAGATTAACACCACCTTCTGAAGAAAATAACATTGAATTAGGGTTTCATATCTTAAAAATCTCAAAATATACCAAGAGAAATTCTTGAAGTGGGTGTCTCATACAAATACATGATACTGTGGATCTCCTTGGTCTCCTCTGTCTCTCGAATGAGGTGTTCCTTTAAGGAGGGTGACATGTTGAAATGGCTTTTCAGGTCATCACCAACCTGGTGAAGATGGTGAAGGCAAGAGACACCAGGCGGCCCTTCTGCCCCGCGGGCCACTGGCTCTCCGAGGAGGTCAACATCCGAGCCGATAAGGTACCCGATCCCTGCACCCCAGAGTCAATCCAGTGCTTCCATCTGTTATGCAATTTTGAGCTCCTCCACGCTGCAGCTACGGCCACCATGTCACTACATGAACAACGAGCTTCAAGAAACAGTAACTGAAAAGAAATGGTCATAAGCAGCATTAGTGAAATGTTAGCATTGCAGGTATGCAGGCATGGCAGGGGGCCCCGTAGATTGGAGCTGAACTTCTGGTTGCTGACTCCAGGGGTCGCTCTACAGCAGTCGTGTAAATTCATAGATGCTCACAGATGGTCAGTTTTCTAAAGTGCTGCAGGTAGGGAGGTAAGACACTGCTGATTGGCTGATTCTTCGCTCACAGGTCACCCAGCTGTACGTTCCGTCTGCCCGGCATGTGTGGAGAGCCCGCCGAATGGGCCGGATCGGACCGCTGCAGTCTACGCTCGATGGTGAGAGACAGACATTACAACTTAATCTTTGATGTAGTTATGTATATCAAAAAGCGAGCACGACTGGATCGTTGATCAGTAGGTTCTTTTTTTCTGAATTAAAATAAGCTGCCTGGATAAGGTTTCCTCCTTTATGCACACTGAGGTAAATTCAGGAGCGCCCTCTACTGGTTGGGAGTCATTGACGTCAATATGGGGGCAGTGGGAGAGCAGGTCCGTCACCTTGCCTGCCTTGTGTCAACAAGACTCTGTCCCTCCCTCTTATGTTTTACAAATGATAGCTTGTTTGATTGAAGGGGGTTTGAAAGATAGCAGGTTATTCAGTGTAATGAGGTTACACACATCGCAGGTAATTTAGTGCAAGTCCCCCAGATAGTGATGTTTTTGCAAAAATGTGGACTGTCTGGCAGATAGCTGGGAAGGAGCGAAAACACGGATCGTCTGGGGGTCCCAGAGGACTGTATTGAGAGACAATGATTTAGTCTGTTAGGAGAGTAGGGGTGGAGGGGAGAAGGGGAGGAGGGGATTGTCATACTGTGTGTGACTGGGGAGGGGGACAGGTGACTTTTTATATGGGAGAGGGACACAGTGTCTATATCCTGAAGAGATTATGGAGGAATGTGTGAGTGCAGTAGAAGTGTATGTGTATTACTGTGTCAGTGTGTGTGTACAGTTCCTCAGGGGAAAGTGTTGGGGTAATCGGTCATTAGTAACATGTCTGTCTCTGTGCATAGTGGGCTTGGAGCCCCCACAGCTCTCAGTGTGTGAGGAGAGGCAGCTGGCCATCCTCACCGAGCTGCCGTTCGTCGTCCCCTTTGAGGAACGGGTCAAGGTAACCCCGCCCCCAGCCCACCTCCAGCCAATCACCACCCGTTAACAAGTTTGAGTCTATTAATCTACCATGTGTCTTTTTTAAGATCTTCCAGCGACTGATCTATGCAGACAAACGGGAAGTCCAGGGCGACGGGCCCTTCCCGGATGGAATCAATGTCACCATCAGGCGGAACTACATTTATGAGGATGCTTATGACAAGCTGTCTCCGGAGAATGGTACGGGAGGAGACTGGTCAAGATAGAGATGCGTAAATGGCATGCGTGACGTTTCCTGTTTTCATGGATGCCATTGTGGCTCTAGATCCTTATAATAGCTGCTGTACTTCTCCTATTGTTTTCTCTGAGATTAGCATGCCATATTATTGCTATTAATTGAGTTTCAACCTGAAATTATTCTGGACAGTCACATGAGCTTGTCCCTGGGTGGTAAACACGACGACACCAGTGCCACCTTGAGACCACGGCTTCCACTGATTCCTCTGACCGCCCCGCAGAGCCAGACCTCAAGAAACGCATCCGGGTGCATCTGCTCAACGCCCATGGGCTAGACGAGGCCGGCATCGACGGGGGGGGCATATTTCGCGAGTTCCTCAACGAGCTGCTCAAGTCGGGCTTCAACCCCAACCAGGGCTTCTTCAAGACCACCAACGAGGGCCTCCTGTACCCCAGCCCCAGTGCGGAGATGCTGGTTGGAGACTCCTTCACCAGGCACTACTACTTCCTGGGCCGCATCCTGGGCAAGGTGAGGTCTGCTCATTTCAAAATCCATTTGGTCTGGACTAGGGGCTATAAAAGGGCTTAAAAATGGCTATAATTCATACAGGGGCAAAACCTTATCTTTAGCCAATGATATGTTTGGAAATGGTGATTGACAGGGGAGAGGGCAATCTGGGGCCAATCAGCTTTTCATCCCCTGTGGCTTCACCCTCGTATAACCCCTGGATTGGACTACGACCAGAAATGCTGCCAGGTTGGGCTGCTGCACTTGTGCCCTGGTACCTGATCTAAATTCGATCCATGGTCTAGCTGGTTATCCAGTACAGGGTGAACAGGGGGCCTGGAGTCTATCCCAGGCAGTACCGGGCACAAGGCAGGGGTACATCCTGATCAGAATGCCAGTTTATCTGCGGGCACACACCCACACACTCTGGGCAATTCAGAGATGTCAGTTAACCTAACTGCATGTCTTAGCGCTGTGGGAGGGAACAGGGAACCAGAAGAATGCCGTGCAACACTGCGAGAACATGGAAGCATTCAAACCCCCAACCATGGAGGCCTGCAGCTACCAACTGAGTCTCTGTGCCACCCTCCAATCTAAATAGTTTTAGTTAATACAGTTCAGCTCACTATAAAGACGTGTGTAGCTGTTACTTGGACTAGCCGCTCCTAATCACTGCTGCTCTACTTATTGCTGCTCTAATATTTACACTGTTTATATAATATTTCTTTTTTTTTTTTTTATATATATTGTATATATGTATCTTTCTTAAAATGTTTACTTTTATTAGTTCCCCATTTCCCCTTAAAGGCTCTGCCTTTGTCAGGCCACAGTTGCAAATAAGAAACTTGTTCTTAATCTGTCTTGCCTGGTTAAATAAAGGTAAATAAAATAAAATAATTAGATATGCTTTACTGTAATGGTCAATTGTAAGTTTTGGCTGTGAGGTGTTTCATTAGATACCTGTGTGTGTGTGTGTGTGTGTGTGTGTGTGTGTGTGTGGTAGGCGCTCTATGAGAACATGCTGGTGGAGCTGCCCTTTGCCAGCTTCTTCCTGTCCAAGCTGCTGGGCACCAGCGCGGAGGTAGACATCCACCACCTGGCCTCGCTGGACCCGGAGATGTACCGCAACCTGCTCTTCCTCAAGAGCTACGAGGAGGACGTGGAGGAGCTGGGCCTCAACTTCACCGTGGTCAACAACGACCTGGGGGAGGGACAGGTAGGGGGGGTTAGGGGCAGAGGGGCAGCTGACCCACACGCATGGTCACACGCTAACGTATAAAACACCCGTTTTACCTTTTGATTCTTAATGAGTATTCTGGGGTATTAAACACAGGTTTCTCATTTCCTACTGAGCACAGGCTGTTGGGTGGTGTTCAGTAGGATGCCCACCAGATGGTCAGAATCCTTGTTATGTGCTGTCGCCCCCCCCCCCAGGTCGTCGAGCTGAAGCTAGGGGGCAAGGACATCCCAGTCACCAACGGAAACCGCATCGCATACATCCACCTGGTGGCCGACTATCGGCTCAACAAGCAGATCCGACCGCACTGCCTGGCTTTTCGCCAGGGCCTGGCCAATGTAGTCAACCTAGAGTGGCTGCGAATGTTTGACCAGCAGGAGTTCCAGGTAACGCCCAGCCACCCCCTCCCCCCCGCCCCTGGGGAGCATCAGGGCATCGTCTGCCCCAAGCTGCTGCTGCTATGGGATATATCTAGAGCAGTGTTTCTCAATCCGGTCCTCGGGGACCCACAGCCGGTCCACATTTTTGTTCCCTCCAAGCTCCCTGTCAGGCAGTCCCTGAGGACCGGATTGGGAAACATTGATCTAGAGCAGGGGTCTCCAACTCTGGTCCTGGAGAGCTACTGTCCAGAAGGTAAATACCAGGAACAGGTGTGCCTCATCAGAAGCCAGGTAGAATAGAAAACCTATTGGATAGTAGCTCTCCAGGACCAGAGTTGGATACCCTTGATCTAGAGGTTGAATGTAAAATCACTGCAGTAAAGGTGAATGTTAAACCATAGTCCAATCAAAATTTAAATACACTAATGACAGTTCAGAGGCTGCAATCCTCCCTGCCAATCACGTCTCCAGTATCCATGACAACATCCGGACATCCCTAGCAGCATGTGTGTATATGGGCTACTGCTCCTGTTAGTAGTGGATGAAATTAACTGGAAACTTAAAAAAAAAATATATATATATATATATATATATGATAAATGATTTGTATTATGTTCTAGTCACAGTTGACTACAAATCAGAAAGAAAAACATGAATATGTTTGGATAACATAAATTGTGTTCAGCATTAATTTTAGTTTTATTCTGTGAATGATTGGATTAAGAGAATATAAGCCATTGATGCAAGTGCATCTGTGATCAGATGTGTCAGTTTTTCATCAATCTTTCGACAATTAAATCAATAAATGTGAAAAATTAGTTTGAGGGGTATAAATGCAGAAGTCTTTTCATAATTACAGGTGTTCCATGAGCAGCACAAAATTCACTTAACCATGACTTGAAACCATGGACTGCAGTAAACAGGATTTGACACTTATGCTCTTTGTGCCGTGTTCAGGTGTTGATATCTGGTGCTCACATCCCCATCTGCCTCGACGACCTGAAGAAGTTCACAAACTACTCGGGTGAGACATGGTCCCGGCGGACGGGCGCAGCCGGCGGCTGTTTGGGGTTGAACAGAGCGTTAACGGGAACGTGTTTTATTTCGCCAGGGGGGTACTCCGCCACCCACCCCGTCATTAAGATCTTCTGGGAGGTGGTGGAGAGCTTCACAGACGAGGAGAAGCGCAAGCTGTTGAGGTTCGTCACCAGCTGCTCTAGGCCGCCACTTCTGGGATTCAAGGTGAGCATGCACTTTCCACTTCTAACAGCAGGGGGCAGCATGGGCACCCCAGCTGAAAATGCAGTGTGAAATTATCATGCTGACCTGGGTCACAAGCCTACTCCATCTAGTCTTCTTTGTCTGTCATTTCATTTCATGCATGGATAAAATTATAAAATGATATGGTAGGTTATCGTGCTGGTACTTAATTGTCGACCATAAATACCTGGTGACTTCAAGGAAGTTCTGGAGAGTTCTAAGGGAGACTCTTAGGCTGTTTTTTTTTAATTGCTGTTGGAACAGGTACCCCAGGCAGGTGAGCATATGCAAAGCCTTGTGTTAGTCTCTTGTGTCATTTTCCATATACGATAATGTATCTGCCATTGTGGGGTAGAATCAGAGAATCAGGCATATAGTGAAAGACAGTGCAGGCTTGTACCCAGGGGGGTTTGCTGACCCATTTTTCTGTCCATCTCCATCTCCCCCTCCCCGCCCCGCACAGGAGCTGTATCCAGCCTTCTGCATCCACAATGGGGGTAACGACCTGGAGCGTCTTCCGACGGCCAGCACCTGCATGAACCTACTGAAGCTGCCCGAGTTCTGTGACCCGCAGCAGATGCGTAACAAGCTCCTGTACGCCATAGAGTCCTCAGCAGGCTTTGAGCTCAGCTGAGTGGCGCCCCCTGAAGACAAGGGTGGGGACGAAAGAAAAGGCTGTGGGGGGCATTTTACATAAGCTGCCCCGGAAATGGCGAGGGGT
>JAODLD010000088.1:12258633-12274117 GCA_026781065.1 Mormyrops boulengeri | reverse complement strand
GGGCTGTCTTGGGTTTTAATGTTTTCATTTTTACTCAACCTTACTTGTGTTTAATAAGAACATCGACGGCTGAACCATTGCTGCTCTCACGAATACGAAAGAAGGTGAAGAGGAAGGAAGTGGGCGGACAGGGCTTTGGGGGAGGGTGGCGGTGGATCGGACGGCGCGTTCACCAAAGACACACCTGCGCCCACCAGGCGGTGCTGCGACACGGCAATAAAATGAGAGGGGTGGCAGGTTGGCGAGTGCCACCGTCTGCATCCGTGCCAGGGCTTCTCGAGGATGCCAGACTGTTAAATCCTGTCCATCTTCACTGGCAGCAGTCCCAAACAGCAACAACAGAATTAAGAAAAACACCTAGTTTGTGATTTATATTACGAGTGTTATCTTTTATACATTAACACAATAGAATGCTAATGCTTTGGCCTTCCTGTAGTGTTGGTTTGACACGTATTATCAGAGCTGGGCACCTGATGATGGATTTGTGAATATGTGTACGTGTTTTTGATGTCCTTCATATAGTATATGTACAGTTTTTTTTCTCTGTGCATTGAATAAATCCTCTGCCTTCTGTTTCATGACTTATTAAACTTGAACCGTCTACATGGCCTATATTGCTTAGAAATAAACCATGAAACGAATCCGTTTTAACGCTGGAGGATGTGCGTTTGGGTTCCACGCCAATTGTTTCTTTTCAGAAATTAGGACACTTTCAGTCCTTCAGGCAAATATTTTTTCAGGTTTCTGCACTGGGATGATTACAAACCAGCATGTCTACCCATGTCCATTACCTGCTCTAAATAACCAACTCGTAAAGTCAGTGGATGCCGATCTGTCTCAAACATGGAAAAGATGTTTCAGATGCGGCATTCTAAAGGCGGTTTGTGGGGGCTGACCTTCAACGTGAATGGAAACTTTGGCAAACGTGTTGTTCAGTTTTAAGTTTGTCCATTGTCAGGTGTGTTTGGGGGCAGAAAATGACCGTAAGAGATGGAGTTTCCAGGTGTAGATCCTCGATGGAGGAGCTGCTGGTCCCTTGATTAGACTGTGTGGGACTCTTACTGCCATAGCCACTAGGTGGTGCTGTTGTAATACTTTAAATGATTAGGATATCGCAGCGATACAACAAATTACATAGATGGTTTTGGCATGATGATGACTATTTGTGTGCTGTATAATATACATTAAGCGTAGGTGATTTGGCTGTAATATATCACTTAAATATCAGAAGCAATTAGCATAAAATTTGAAATTCGAATTGTATTAGCAGAATAGTTTGCAGTTAAGTGCGTGTTGATGACATGCTTCACAAAATACAGGCTTCAAGGTGATCTTACAGGGGCGTACATTTTTAATCAAATCAGTGGATGCTCTGTTCCTGCAGCATTTGTCTTGATTATGCTTTCATTAAAGTATGGAAATTAATTCAGACTAGGTTTTTGATAGATACATGTTTCTGCTGTCGCCGTACAGGGATCCAGGATATGTTTATTATTGTGTTGTGAAAATCCTGTACTTTTCAGACCGATTCATATCGTACACGGTACATCCTACACTGGCAATTAATGCGTTTATGCGTCTCAAGACACAGAAAAAAAAATTGATTTCCTATTTATGGGTTAGTCTGGGCAGTTTACTCTCTTGTGCGCGCTCATGTTCAGTGTGTTCAGTTTTGTAAGATCACAACATGTTATTAAAAAGCTAAAAGAAAAAGGCTGACTTGGGGGGGAAAGGAATTACTTGTCATCAGGAGTGTCGTGGGGGGGGGGGGGGGGGTTAGTATGATGACCAAAAAAAAATGTAAAAAAACTGGTTTGGTCTGGGCTGGGGCGCCCAGAATTTTTAGCAATACCTCTGCTTGTGATTGTTGGCACACCACAGCACACAACAACAAAATATGTTCTCTGCAATTAACATATGTGACATCATGACATAGCAGGGGGCAGCTAATTCGAACCAGCAATCTTTCAAGTGCAAGTGCGCGTCCCTAACCATTAAGTCACCACTGCCATATGTTGCTGGGTGTTTCCGTTATTCAGTCCAGTCGCTGATATATATTTCTAAGTATATACGTCTCCGCTCAGGTTGAGGTTTTTCAATGTCTAAGTTTGCCCTCAAAACACGCCAAACTGCACTCTTCCGGCCTTCCAACACGTCATGATCTCTGGATGTTGTATCCCGTTACCTCCGAAGTCGGAGCTGTGATAGACTCCATCCACAGATGGACTCTATCAAGTCGGAATACAATATGGACGCCTGCAGTAACATCTCCGCGCTTTGTTGTTGTCTGTACAAGGAACACATACACAAGGTATTGCAGTTGCTCGCCCTGACAGCATTTTTTTTAGTTTGAATCACATCAATAACCAATCATGCCCTTATCAATGAAGCTCGAGTAGACAAGTGGGCTAATATCAATTATTACAGACGTCTTTACAATCACTGTAACGCTGGCAACTTTACTAATGTATGAAGAATGCAAACACATCACATACAATGGCACATTACTTGTTAAAAGTAATTAAACGGAGTTTGTAATATTACTCTCATCAGTCACGACGGAGGACGCCATGATTGTAGTTTTTATGACGTCAAGTCAGGTAAATCGGAGCATTGAATTTCCGCAAGAGTTTCCAAGCAAAAACAATCCGGCCAGACCATGCGCTGAAAACGTCTCGCCCGACTCGGCGCTTGTATCCCTCAATTTCCAGCGTGTCACGAACGGAGCATATGAACTCGGGAAATTCCGAATTCCGAAACCCGCCGAGTCTGGCAGAGCACGCGACGCAACTTCCGGGGACGGAGCTTCTGCGCAGGTCCGTAAATAGGCAGCTAGCTAGAGGTAAAAAGGGCAGCTAATTATTGAAAAGGTAGCTAGTTAGGGTAAACCGAGCAGGCGCTGTCACTTACGGAGGCCGGACAAAGGACGCCGCAGAGGAACTACCGGCAGCTAAAGATTACGGTGAGCGGAGATAATACGGCTGTGGTAATATGATAACACTGCCTGTCTTTGCAGCATATAATCCGTTTAGGACCGCTGCTACAATACCGACACAATTGCTACAATGTCACCGCGTTAACTACAGCGTTGCTGTAGCTACTGTCACCCGCAAACCGGTTACTGTAGTTTGGCTTCGCGCTCACGCTGACAGCGCAGTCGTAGGTGCAACGGGGCAGTTGGATCCAGGTGTTTGGGGGTATTTCCACCCCCCGCTCAGGTTAAAATATGCAGCAGTGTTGTTGCTGCAGGTATGTCCATGTAATTACGCGGAAGGTCAAATAAGCAAAAAGCTTCACTCGGTCTTTAAAAGAATACACTTTATAGAGAGCAGCGTTAACAGGTATCATTGGAAGTTGTTACTTGGCGTTTGTTTTATCGTCAGTACCCGGTTCGCTGTTAAATGCGATTTTGTAAGGTTTTCCATATATTTGCAGGTGTGTTCCTACGTTTGTTTACTTATTGTGCTTGTTGGCCATGATGTGTAAAGACATGTTGTGACCATATTAGTTAGGGGGACAATGAATGTGTGAAGGGAGCATCTGGCACGACAGCTCTCAGCTTTGACCCGGATCCAATAGTTTGTCTTTGTAAATTACCTTGCATTGTATAATGGATTTGATTAGTGTGTGTTTTTATTCCCCAGAGTCGCTTGTATAGTTCAGTCTTTTTTTCTTTATTCTTATTTTGCGATCCACCTGATGTTTGGTCCCGTGTTCATATCAAGACTCGCATGTTCACCTTTTGGTTTTAACATCTAAACCATCTGCTTCCAAATCCAGATACTTACACAGCAGATTTCACGGAGAGAACCACAGTCTTATAGGCTCTGGTTTCAGGGAAGGGCAACATTTTAATATAATTCCCCCTTTTCTTTGGATCATTAAACTTTGTGAATGCGACGGGTCAATAGAGTGTTCTGGTCATTGTCTTTATCTTACAGACTTCAGTTACTTGTATTTGTGTAGTGTGATTTTGGGTGGGAGAGATATTTAATTAAGTGACTCTAGAATTACTAATCAAGCAACGGTCATGTTACTTGCCCTCCAAGAAAACTGTAAACATTGAAACTGACAGGATTTGGTTATAATTAGCGTTTTGCCACTGCGGTGGAAAATACATGTATAGCATTATCTTTTCTTATGGCTTGATTTTTATGAAGGAGTCATTCTTGGCCTCCAGCCCGAAGTCTTTCAGTAAAATACCTAAGCCCTCTGCCATATGTTAGGCGTGAAAACTGCAGGCCATGGCTGGAACAGCTGTTACGCTAGGGGTTTGGTCTCCGATTCCGGGACTTGAGGACGGAGATGCATGTCGTTTACCCAGACATTAAGCGTGTTTATGCAATACACCCAGTGTGACTTTGGAAATCCCCTGTCAGACTGGGTCTCTCAATCAGGCGTGGTAGCGCTGTCCACTTAATGCCAAACTTCCTGACTGGATCATCTGATATTGGAGAATATTCTTCTGAGTGTCAGCCGCGAAGCACAAGATGGACTGTTTTGTGTATTTACGGTTGAAAGTTGATCTTGAAATCACTTTAGATAGAACCTGATTGATTGGCTGAAGACACTTATGCTGTGTCGGCAGTCCACGGTCCTTTTATGTTGGCGTTTGTGATGGACAATTGGTTTTGTCAGGCAGCGTAAGTGGGCAGCACAGAGAGACATTGAGAACATTGTTACTGAGGGTGACTCTTGTACTGATTACATTGCAGGGGGGGGGGGGCGGCAAAGGACAAAGCCATCTGTATTCGCCATGAATACACAGAAATCACCAGAACGTTTGTATTGGTTAAATATTATGTGGCATTGGAGTCCTGGGGTAACTACGTGTTTTTCCAAGAGTTTCATCTTTAACAGTTACTACTGTTTACCATAAATGACAAACAGTCCATAAGTTCGCCATTGTAAGATACCCCTGGGAGTTTGCAAGCCGGATCACCTCTGAATTTGGGATTCTCTTCAGTATTAACAGAACACAGCTGGTGTTTCTCCGGAAGGTTAATAAATTTGGGATTTGCTCAAGGGTTGTTAACACTCTGTCAGCTCTGGCTGTGTCTGTCTGGTCCGGTGTACATTGACATAAAAAAGTGGAGAGTCACCTTTTCCACAGCAGAAGGGCAAATGATCAGGGTTGCAGAAGGGTTGGAGATATTTAAATGGACCCTCGATGAAAAGAGCGGAATGGATCCCCGCTTTCGGAGTGGGAGCCGCCCCTGAGAGTGCTCTTTACAAAAGGAGTCTGGAGTTTGAAATAATAATTTAAGCCGCTGCAAATAACAAAAAATTAAACCAGAAATTGAACAGCTGAAGCATGACAAGCAGGTATAGCATTTATAATTACTTGCCATTGTGTGAGTTTACCAGGGGCAGTTTATGTTTCACTGGATTTCAGCACCCTTGCAGGGTGTGTTGTGGGTGGGGGGTGATTGTTTCTGCTCCAGGGGGTTTAAGAGGGCCAGAGTGTGGTGTATTACCATGCTGTGGGGACTGATGTGCTAACCTTTCGTGAAACTTTGCTTTATAATTGATTGATGGTAATAACAATATCAGTGAATAAGCTACACAGGGTGCAGACCTGCATCCGTTGATGATGGTCGTCATTCATACCCAACACAGTGGAGAAATGTATCCTAGATGAGGGCTTTAAGTTCACCAATACTACAGATACTGCATGTGGCAAGAAATGGCATACCAAAATAGACTGATGGCGTTTATTATGGAAAAATATAGAGCTCCAGAAAAGATGGAGGGAATTCATAATATATAAATTTTCCCTTCTCAGTTTGGGGGAGGGTCATACGTAACTGGGAAAAGTGCCCTCTAAAGTAGTTACTATGACAACGCTGCCATTGGTGGTCTGTGGTCTAGCGGCTTTGGGCTCCACCTCAGGCTCCTCCAATCCTGAGCAAATTGGGGGCAGTTGAATCTTGGCATCAGAATAGCAAAGGTCAGCTCTATTCTGAGTCCCAGGCCGGGGGGTTGGGATCGGGGGGTTATCGGGTATGACTGGTAGGCGTATCCTCCATCTCTGACAAGTAGCCCAAGGTTGTGTTCTGCGGGACAGGCGTAAACCAAAAACATTTAGAGAACAGTTGTGGAGAAGAGCCCTGATATACTGACATGCATTTCATAGTTACCCAGATCTAGGACATTACATAAAGCAGACTCTCAGAAGATCTGAGCGATATTAGGCACTAATGGTCACATGTCATCTGTGTAAGAGGTGTATTAATAGTCAGCTAACGAATAACTTCAAATACATCACTGTGTATAAGTTGAGGAATACCCAACCCCCTGTTCCACACTCCCGTATCCTGTTCAGAAATGCAGTGCTAAGAAATGCAATTTCTTGTCTCTATAATAGCCTCCGGAGTATTGAATCTTATGATACCATGTACATTAAATCGAAATGGGAAACATAACTTAAACAAGATATCTCTCCAGAAACCTGGGTGGACATTTGTACAGATGCACATAAGGTGACTAGTTCCAATAGTTGGAGGGAATTCAGATGGAAAATGATTATTAGGTATTTCAGGAACTCCACACATAACAGGGAAGTATGGAACATTAGCCACCTGTAGTTGTTGGAGGGAGTGTGGAGAGACAAACTCAAACTTTGTTCATACATTTTGGTCTTGTGGGAAGCTGAGGAAATACTGGGAAGACATTTACTCAGCATTGGCTGGGGTCTTTAGAATAAGTATCCCTACAGATCCTTTGATTGCCCTGTTAGGAGTTGCCCCTCAGGGATTTGAGCGTAGGAATGATATGCACCTTTTGCAAATCCTCCTAGTAGCAGCCATTAAGGGAATCACTGTAAATTGGTTGAAACCCACCGTTCCAGCATTTCAGTCATGGAAAGATCAAGTATGGGAACTTTACAGGATGGAGGACAACTTTACAACCTAAGGTTTCAGAGAGAGAAACTCCTGAGGAGATGGTCTCCGGTTTTGCTTCTATTGTTCTGAGAAAATAGAGCAAGATGCTGCCCCCCCCCCCCTTTTTCCTTTTATTTTGTTTGTTTGTTTTCAAATCTCTATGTATGAGGACTGTGTTGGTGTAATTTTTCATTTTATTAGTAAGCTTGGTTTATGGATGTGTAAACCGACTGATCATGCTTAATAAACTAAGTTAAAAGAAAAACGAAATGCAGTGTTTGTTTCGGTACCTGCACACCAGCGTTGTGGGCAGGATTCCTGCTCACGCAGTCGGCCTTGTGATCCCCCGAGGCTGCCCTAATTACTATATGTGTGCGGAGAGTTGCCCCAGTTACTCTGGGGAATGTCAAACATGGACAGGACTGGAAACCATGTAAATGAAAATGCAGAACGAATGTGGCACTGGAAGGCAGAGGTGCTATGAAAGGCTCACGTTATACCAGAAACAGCTGTGTTTGGCTAAATGTGCCGATTAAAAACAGGAAAGTTGCTCAGGACACTTCTGAGGAGAAGCCACACCTTGTGTGCTTGAAGATTCACATCTTGTGGCAACACACCGTTCCGGCAGGTTAGCATATGGGTGTGGCAGGCGCAAATACTTTTCACTTCAGAGGAAATGTATACCCCTCATAGAAATACAAAAGGCTGAAGCATTTTATCCGACTGTAAATATTCAAGTCCGCCCAAGGGATCTTCTTACAATGCAGTCTTGACGAAAGGTGACGTCGTCTTTTCCTGGGATCTGATTGGCCAGGAAGTGTCTCATTGACTTCCAACAAAACCTGCTTGGGAACAAGTTAACTTTGTACAATCTGTTGCCATAATAAAATACCCAGTTAACAATTTACTGCTTTAGTAGTACCAATAACCTCAATATAACGATGGTCTGTCCTTTTAATCGTGCTTCATGGTAACGGCTTCTGTTTGTGAATACCTTGGTTACCTCAAACGAACTTCAGTCCTACTGGAATTCACATGAGAGGATCCTGAGGAATCGCTTGATAATCCTCAAACTATTTTTTTTCAGCCATGTTTTTTTTTTCTTCAATCAAATGACTGTTCACTAATTATAGCTCACACCGTAGCCCCACTACTGCTTACTCTTGTACCAGGCGATTCCTGGAAGCTCAGACTAGCTGCACTTATGCCTAGTCGACCTCTTGACAGCTTTATGTTTGTAATGTACTAGTGAGGCAAATAGAACATCACTTTGAACAAAAGCTTCTACTAAATAAAATGAATGTAAAATATCGGTCTAACCAGCATAATGATTTCTGAAATATGCAGAAGAGAGAACTGGAAGTTCTCTGGAATCTCCCCGTGATGTTTGCGTCCTCTGTGTGGCCTGGAGGCCAAATGCTCCGTTTCCCCATCGCTCGTGATCATGGCAGTCCGGGTATAATGTCCATCCTCTGTGGAAAGGGGTAGCGTCAGGTGGAACTGCGGTACTGTGCAAAAGTCTTAGGCAGTCCAAGAAAATGATGACATTTCAATGATCTTCTGCTGGTATAAAACTATGATATTTTGCCTGTCAAAGTATATCGGCTTAGCCGTTTCAAAATCTCTCCTAAAATCACCCAGAATTTCCAACAACCGTCCAATACACCATGTCTTTTTTATTTATTTTTTTTACTCGACAATTAGCATACCGTGTTTGGCTAATCATTACCTCATTGAGTCATTTAACTAATTAATTGATTAAGAAAGCTGGTGGTGAAATTTAACGAATACAGAGAATGCGGCAAAGGAGAGATCTGGGAACTGAAGCGCCGTTCTTCCAGCAATCCAACAACACATCGGTGACTTTTTGGAGAACAGAGGAAATTCTTTTTAGTTATAGTTTGTTGTTATAATTTATAACGTACACTTACTACCAGGATAAATAGCTTTTAAACATTTTAAAGTATTATTATGCAACCTCAACAGTTGCCTAATGGTTCTGTCATTGTATTTTTATTTATTATTATTTATTATTTATTATTATTATTATTATTATTATTATTTATTGGTATTTTGTCTCTTCTGTTCTATCTTTTTCGATGATCTGACATCAACCTACTGTGTTTTGTAGGTCTTCAATAATAATAACGAGCAATTAATAATAATTTATAATAATAATAAACAATTTTATTGATTACTTAAGACTTTCACAGTACTGTACTTTTCTGGAAGTTATGACAGGCAATCCAGACAAACCCAATAGGAATCATGTAAACAGGACTGGAGGGAATGAAGCGACCAGAAACTATGGGGTTTCTGAATTGCTGATGTCCTCCTGGCCAAGAGGAGGTGTGGAGAGAGAGTACGGTCATGTTACTGTACTGTCATATGTTACAGACTTTCTTTTTTACCGTTTCTTCTTCTGAGTCCTTCCATGCTGTTGAGTAGTGGATCATTTTGCGTTGAATGTACAGTTCGCGCAGCGAGTGACACCTCGCCCAGAATTCCGGTCCCGCCGCCAGTCAGCACGCCCGCCACAGCTCGCCTCGAGCAATTAGACGCGCCGTCACAAGACCAATCGGTGGCCCGCGTGCAGATGCGCTTTTGTTCCGCCTCTTTCCGCCTGCTGGGCTGCGGGAGTTGGCGCCGGCAGTGGATGTGCGTTGCCAGTATCTGTCCACCGACGCTAATGAGTTTCCCCCGTCTGTCCCCTGTCAGTCAGGAGTGCCAGTCTGTTGCCTAGTGACTGTCAACAAGAAGTCTGACAATCGCCCCCCCCAGTACCGTGACAGAAGGGCATTTAGCTACTGGAACCAGAAAGGGGTCTCCATCTGCCCCATCGGGCGCTTGCCATGGGTCTTATGCTGCATCTTGCAGAAACACCCCAGGGGGTAATTATGCCCCTGTGGTGATCATCGTTATCTGACCCTGAGTGGCTGCTGGAACACTAGGAGGGATATTATGTCTTTGGACAAGACTGCCAGATTGTCACGACACTCATCCGCTCATTAATCTATCTCTCTATTCGTTTCTGGGTGTTACACTGTGAAGATCTGACCCGCTGTAGGCAGTGCAGCTGGCTGAGATTTACCTGAAGAAGCAGCCTGGAACTGTTCTATTTGAGTACCTAATGTGGCTGTACAGCGCTAATAGGCCTGCTGTATCTCCCCAGGCATTTTGCCTTGCAGGCGCGCGAGTCTGTCCCCTTAATCTCAGTGCCTCCTGATCCTGACCGAGTTCTATAAACGTCCCTTTGTGCGATTAGGGAAACGTTACAGAGGATGTGGGAGGCTTTATATGAATCATCTGTTACATAAATAGGCTTGCACTTAAGGGCCTCGGTCACTGGTGAAATCATGCTGGCCCTGGGATTCGAACCCCGCCCCGCCCCGCCTTGTTCTTCTGCCTGAGTGTTACTGGGTGTAGGGTGTAGGGTGTCAGGGCTAGTCTTTTTTTTACCTCTTTCTCTGGACTTGGTAAAGAGACATTTCTGGGGGTCCATTTGTCACGGTGGATGTGATCTGTGGCGGCAGCACATTTGCTTGGTTATGTTATCTGTGAAGTACTTGCTACTGGGTCCAGCTTCTAGATATGCCACGGTGGTGTAAAACTCACTTTACTGGCCTGTAACACTCTGGCTGTGGGGGGGTGGTGGTGATAATTGACACTCCTTACTGTGCAACTGGTCCAGAAGAATCCTTCTGGTGCGGGGAACAATTGTGCAGCTGCTGTCTGGTGCGATACTCACATCAGCAACTCTTCCCCCCCCCTTACACGGTGTTCGAGACATGATACGGGCCGATTTTGCTGTTGTCTACCATTTATCCATTGTGCTTTCTTTTAGTGGAAGGTAAATGGGTTCAGACTAATTTTATGCTGTTCTCATACCAGGTTCTTAACTCCACCATAGGGAATGTTCACCTTCATCCTTTTCCACAGTGATCTCTAGAATATCTCTTGTTGTTCTCTTTACCCTACAGACTCATCCTACAAAAAGAACATGGTAGATTATTATCACATTCTAGGGGTGCAGAGAAATGCATCCCAAGACGATATCAAAAAAGCGTGAGTAGCATCTTCTGTACTATTTTTAGTCCTCGGACTTCCTGACCGGCATGCGCCTGGCCTGCGTTCCCCACTAAAGTGAAACACCTCTGTCCTCCTGACATAGGTACAGGAAACTGGCCCTCAAGTGGCACCCCGACAAGAACCCGGAAAACAAGGAGGAGGCGGAGAAGAAATTCAAGGAGCTTTCAGAGGCGTATGAAGTTCTGTCAGATGGTGAGACAATTAAATTCTAACCTAAAGAGCAGTTAATGACGTGAAACTTGAAAAATGACAGCCTTGCATTGTTCATACTTTCCCTCTCTCCATAAGAGTCAAAGAGGCATCATGAAAGCAGACCCTACCGGCCCTATACCAGTCGCTGTAGCTCTTTAGGTCTGGGAGTCACTGTCTGAGACCTGTGGTCTTCAGTGGAGTCTTGCTTTGTGTTGTGACTTATGAAGGTACGGACTGATGGGTCTGGCGAGTCTGTGAGTAGCGGCAGGTCAAAGACAGAAGCGGGTGTAGGTGACAGGGACTCATTAAATGGGAAGGTATAGCAGGTAACTTATTTTCCTCCAATGGCAAAAGTACGCGGTTGAGGTTGGTAGGGAGTGTTACAGGGCCATCATTTGGGGTCTGAGTCTGGGTCTCACTGTCAGCACTCTTCCCTTTTCCTTGTTTTTATGGCCTTGGGTTAGGGGCACCGAAATGGGGGGGGAAGTTGATTCTAACGAGTAGGGGGCCCAATATCTCTAGGGGCACCCCTGGTGAAGGGATCAGGCAAAATGATGACAATCATTTTCACATTGTCTGAGAATAATCATCTTTTGAAATCCTTTTAGTTTTCGCACATTCCATCTTGCTTTCCATTAGGGAACACACACACAGATACATACACATAAATATACTGGGTGTCTGTTGCTTTGTGGGGATTCCCCATTCATTTCTGTGGGTATAACCCTAATCCCAGCAATGACAACCTTAATCCCTACTCAGCCCTAACCTTAACCATAAGTAACCAAAGTACAAGACTACTTTTTAGTGTTCTGGTTGCATTCACTGGTTTTTATAAAACTGGGTTTCCCTTGTGGGGATTGACTTTGGTCCTCACAATGTATCACACACACACACACACACACACACACACACACACACACACACACACAGGTGAGAGCGAAACACTAGCCATTTATATGACACCGTAAGGGCATTTTAGTATCTTAAGAGATTTGCTTAAAGGCACAATGGAGGTGTGAATATTCTGCTGAGGGTGGGATCCGAACCAGCGACCTCCCGATCACATGCCTAACTTGCTGAGCCACCCCCCGTGTTCTTCCAATTTTGTCGTCGTATAAACACCGTTTCTCAGACCAGTCCTTGGGGACCCCCAGACGGTCCACTTCTTTGCTCCTTTCCTGCTCCCTCACCGACAGTCCACATTTTACTTTGAAGGGAGCAAAAATGCGGACTGTCTTGGGGGTCCCTAGCGACCAGGTTACACTGTTAGAAACCACAAGGCTTGACGGATAACTGTCATTTCTTTTTATTTATACGATTATTAGTAGATGAAACGATCTATAATAATAGTTGTTCTAGCAGATGAGCCATAACTTCTGACCATCTTGCATGGCCTCCCGTGTGAATTTAATGCATTTTTAATGCTCTCTCTCCTGCTGCAGCCAACAAGCGTGAGACGTATGACAGATACGGGAAAGAGGGCCTGAGCACGAATGGAGGTTAGTCATCTGGCTCCTGCAAACATCCTGGCCAATCGCATGCAGAGAAACCTGGGAGCTCGTTTATAAAATAATGTTAAAACACTCTTGCAGAAGAAGGAAACGCGTGTGTGAGACGTTCACATGAGCAGTAAAAATCAGATTTGTAAAACCTTATATAAGCCGAGATACGCGTTGTGCAAGTTATAAACTTAAAGATTTGCATGTGTGCACGCTTAAAAGACTGCCTCGTTCCCACCCAGAAATTACCCTAAATCGGAAAAGCATATTAGTCATGTATATATTACCATGCATATACTATATTTGTAACAGCATTTTAGAGACAATGGAGCCACAATTGAGGGGAAAAAAAGGAATTTCCCAGAATGTGAAAAGCAGACTTGATAGTGTCCAAGGTTGAAGAGCACCAGTCCATTTTATTTGGTTGTACATCTGCCGGTGTGACAAACAGAAGTAGAATAATTGCTGAATGGCAGCAGGTGACTTCTGCCGTCAACGTGTTCAGCTCACAAGCCGAACAATGACAGAAATTTTTTTTTAAAGAAAAGGCTTGGACATAAAAGCTGTTGAACTGGCGTTTCTCTTCTTATCTACATGGTTGATGAAATAGGATTAATAATCAACACTTAAGAACTGTTGTCTCTTGTGAGTAGTACATGTAAAATCAGTAAACGTAAACCTTGTATATACAAAATCAGACTTGTAATGTTTTTTGCCTGTATGTCCACTCTAGGGAAACTTCATACACTGTCTTGATGGTTGGTTAATACCAGCCACAACTTGAAAAATAATGGGCTGGGATATCGCTGATCTGTCAGCCAGTCCCATTTGATATTTTGCTGTAGCTAAAAAAATCCATGTGTTGTCAGTACTTAAAGATGGACAGGAACAGCACGGTTTCGTAATGTAGGTCATTCAAGAGCCGGGGCTAGTACATCACACAATTCCATCAGAATCGCTCTTGCCAGTTTAAACCGGCTTAGCCACTAATCATCATTGTGATTTCTCCTTGCTCCCTTTGTGTTTGGTTGTATTTGCACAAGGTCCTCTAACAAAGCAAAATATAACATGATGGTGCTACGTGTGACACACTTACACATGGGCAGTTCTATACCGATTACATGTGTGCGCACACGTGTTGGTGCCTATTGACTCTTTTCAATACGCACACCTCTTACTTGCATTCTATTCCATAAATATATTGGTTTCAAATAGTTGTGTATCAGGTATAATAAAAATGTTTCTATATTAACGTGCATTTCATCAGGCTCTAAAAAAAAATTGATTCAACATAGATGCACATTCCTATCTGATCTCTAGATGTTGTTTTCTCCCATTTCCTCCAAAATGTTTGTCCAGCTGTTCTGGACCGTTTGTAAATGTGCAGACTTTTCCCCCAGAGTGTTTTTCCTTCTAAATCCCAAAATCTTTATAAATGTGCGTTTCTGGTCTTGAATGTTTCTCGTCATTTTCATTCATTTCGTCCCGGGATTGTAGCTGTCCGGTTTCATTCAGGATCTTTGTGAGCACTGAGAGCATCTGAATGCCATCCTGCCCCCTTCAACTCTACAGGGGGCAATTACCGAAATGGAGATCACATGGGTGGGGGCTTCACCTTCCGCAATCCAGAAGATGTCTTCAGAGAGTTCTTCGGAGGCCGGGACCCATTTGCTGATTTCTTTGGTGGGTCTTCCATCTTCTTGTTCAGTCGTGTTTTGGATTAATGAATAACTTTTTTGAAGTGCCTCTGTTTTGTACCGGATGTCCTTCCTTGGATAACTTGCAGCATACCTTAAGAGCTTCTCTGGAACGGGACACATGTTGAAATGTGGAGTCTAAACATTAAACATGTTTGGCGTCTTGCTTTTGAGTTTGTTACTGGCCACGGTTCAGCATCAGCAATATAAAATTACTGTACCACAGCCACAATCTGGGGCGAGATCCCCAAAGCATTCTTAAAAGATAGAATTTACGAATCACGTTAACGTAGAACTTACGAACGATGTAGCATTAAGGAGGCTTTGGGGAAACTCCGTTAACTGATGTTTTCGCTGTGGTGTAATTGTGTGCAAATTGTGCAATGTTTAGGGTATTGGCTGTTATAAACTCATAGGTACCAAATCAATATACCAAAAAAGGTAACATTTTTTATATTGAGTGACTAAATCCACTTTTGTCACAGCCACTGAAGTGGACATGTCAATGTTATGTGAAGTCTTATTTTTGAGAAGTTTTCTAAAAGCAGCAGTTCAGGATTAAGGTGGGGGAAGCAGTAACGGTTTCCTCTCTCATTATCATCGTGCTCATTGCTGTCTAGGTAGTCATATTCGGCCCTGTCTAAGTGTAATTTGAACACTTCAGTGCCAGTGCTCCATGTAAACCTTCTGGACTGTCCTGTTCGTCACCATAACCCCCACCCTACCTCTCATTCTGGAGCCTTCTCACTGTCACCCTGTGATCTCCCCTTCCCCCCCTAAAGGCCCCGATCCCTTCGCTGACGATTTCTTCGGTGGAGGTAGCAGGAACCAGCGTGGGGTTCACAGGAGCAGGACCAGCGGCCCTTTCTTCTATGGTTTCAGTGGATTTCCACCCTTCGGTGTTGGATTCTCAGGGTTTGATACAGGTTAGTTTCCATGTCCCTGTGTATGATCATTGGCTGTTTTAGACCTAGTAACTCGGAATCGACCGATTATCGGCCAGTGGCCGATTTTAGGATTTTGCCGATTATGGATATCTGCGTTTTATTTTACCGATAACCGATATTATTACAAAGTGCGCTAATGCGGCTCCGCTACCGTCTCTTCCTCTGTGCCTGAG
>JAODLD010000088.1:12191690-12212407 GCA_026781065.1 Mormyrops boulengeri | reverse complement strand
TTTACTATCTGAACACACCACCTGTATCCCACCTTAACACACCCCTTTACTATCTGAACACACCTCCTGTATCCCACCTTAACACACCCATTTTCTATCTAAACACAACTCCTGTATCCTACATGAACACACCTCCTGTATCCCATCTTAACACACCCATTTACTATCTAAACACACCTCCTGTATCCCACTTTTACTATCTGAACACACCACCTGTATCCCACCTTAACACACCCCTTTACTATCTGAACACACCTCCTGTATCCCACCTTAACACACCCCTTTTCTATCTAAACACAACTCCTGCATCCTACATGATCACACCTCCAGTATCCCACCTTAACACACCCCTTTTCTATTTAAACACAACTCCTGTATCCTACATGATCACACCACCTGTATCCCATCTTAACACACCCCTTTACTATCTGAACACACCTCCTGCATCCCACTTTGACATCCTCTCTCTTTAGCATCTAAACATGCTCCCCATCACACCTCCTGCCTATTCCTCCCACATTACTCCCTGACAGTGCTTAGTGTCTCCTCCTTCCCCAGTGACTTCCCCACATGCAGTAAGTCCATCTCCATCCTGGTCACGTTGGCTCATAAACACACAAACAGCCCCAAGTGTCTGAACACGGCATTAACGGCCCTGACCTTTTACCCACGCCTGGACCTCACGGCCCACCGGCGATCCCCTGACTGTCCACTGCCGTGCTATAAAAACAGCCCCCCCCCAGCATTATCCTCGTTTCTGTGCTTACTTCCTCTCTGACCTTAAACGATCTCAGACAGAGTAGGCGCTGGGCGGACAAGCCATATCGAAGCTCGTTAAACGGAACGCATCCGCGATTCTCATTCTAGAACCTCCGAGCAGAATGCCGTGACCGGAATGTTCAAACGGGTCGGTGAATGACTGCTTCATTAGTATGCGTCCTGGTCTGGCCAGCGGCGTGTGTGCGTGTGGGTTTCTGTCCTGGGATTGGAAGGGGGGGCGACCTTGCCCGCGTCGCGCGAGGCTTCGGCAGCCTCCTGTTCCCGGAGGGAAGCCCCCGTTCTTAGCGGCCGACGACCTGTGAAGTTTCCCGGCCGGCATGAAGCCCCACGGAGAATCTGCAGCAGGATGCCGAGCACGTAACTCGTGAGTGTGACGCGTGGGCGTGCACCAGCGCTAAATTTATTCGTGATAAGGATTCAGAAGTAATATCTGGTATTTGACTGACAAAATGCCACTATTTAAGCTCTTAAATGTCAGAATAGATGCCAAATCCATCCATCCATCCATCCATCCATCCAGCAGAGCGTGGGGGGGTGGGGTGGGGTATGGCTTCCACTCCAGCATATACAATAAAAATAGGAAAACGACATGGATTTTCATATAGCAGCTTGGTGTCAGATGTAGAAAGAACAGAGCAACGGTAGCCGCACCCAAAGGAACGAACACGTCTCTCTCCATCAAGGTGCATTAAAAATCCAGGGCTTCACCACCCCACTGAAGAGCTGACTTCATTATAAAATCAATATCCCACTGCTCAGGCCCCCAGACGAAGGGCGGCGGGGGGGGGGGGGTTAGCCAGTGAAATTTAAACTATTTCCTCGCATAAAAGGCACACTTTTAATTACGGACTGTATTCATTAGGGCTGTCATCATGCTTTTCATGGCATGTTAATTAGAGTGGCCAGGCGGATGTAAATGACCGTCCGAGGCGCGGGGCGGGTAAACCCTTTACCGAACCGTTAAACGCGCTTTTAATCAACCGCGCCAGAAAGCGGGCGGGCGGCTGGCTTATCACGCCGCAGGAATAACGGGTACGTCTGGGACACGCCTTCATGCCCGGGCACAGAAAACGAGCGGGGGATGTCTGAGGGGGGACACTTAAACGTTTCCCTTGCGGCAGGAGCGACAGCCTATGGGGGGCGATGCTGAGCTACAGCAGAACCAGCACAAGGATGGGAAAGACACGACAGCCTGAATTAGTAGTGTTTATAAAAATAAAATAGGAGCCCGACTTAATCGTTCACTGACATTGTGAGGTTCCCTCGAATTATAAATAGCTTGTCACTATATTAAAATATTACATTTATTAAAATTCAAACAATTTACTTAGAGACCTGAGACTGTCAGTTTAGTGAAAACAGTAAATTTATCACAGGCGTTATCGTTATTTAATACTGTTCAAGAAATCCGTGAATTTATTTGAAGGGCTGCTGCACTGTATCCATCAAACAAATTATCCTCTCAAAAAGCAGGACCAAACCAACTTAATCGTCAGATACAGTACGATAAGCCATATGATGCATACTTAAGCTGCCACAGTCTGTTATTCTCTTAAGAGACACTTTCGGACATGAAACCCTGCCCTACAAAAAATGTACAAACCAGCCAATCAGAAGTCAGAAAAGCATCACACGGATTCAGAACCTGAGACAGCTGCAGGAGGTTACGCTATGCTAAGCTAATTAGTGCTGCGCTGGTCTGGCACAAGCAGCAAAAAGCGTGCCTACCTGGTATGTGGCGGACGCCCCGGAGCTGGCGTCGGTACCCAGGCTGGTGAGCTTCTCTTTCAGCTTGTGGTGGGAGCGGTGCCGCAGTACATAGACCCCTGTGGAGGCCAGCAGCACGGCGACGATGCACACGATGGAGATCACCGTCAAGATGAGGAACTTGGTGGACTCGGCCTCGTTGCTCCTGGTGGGAAGTTCCGACAGCTTGCTCTTCTGCAAGGAGGTGCGGGAGCAGGTGCTGCATTAGCATGGCGTCTAAAACCACACGCTTTAATAGGCCTCTTGAAAGCACTTAACACCTTGGTTCCATATTGGACCACAGGCAGAGATACGCACACCTTAATGGGGTTTGAAACTCCTCTCCTGGAGGATTGTGGGATAGTGGTTCCTGTGATTTAACATGATGCCGGTTCACAGGATATGTACTGGTATGAAATTACTGTCTGTATCAATGGTCACGATGCCTCCTAAGATGAATGAAAATAGTGGGGCCGGTGTCTTGCTGTCAGCGATGCAGACATCATCTCCATGGTAACGCACAATTGGGACAAACACTTTTTTCAAATAAAACCAGAAACGGGGTGTTTAAAATAACATAAACAGCCGAATTACCCCATTTAGAATGAGGCGTCTACGAAATCCTTGTGGCTTTTTTTTTTTAAAAATGACTCACTAGCCTGGCGAAAAGCAGCCCTGGCTTTGAGTTGCACAACGCTCTTGGTGTTCTTGCAGTGACAGCCGATGCCCAGCCAGCTGGGGGCCCCTGAGGGGCCCGTGGCTAACAGCCAGACGGCTTTCCAACTCACTCCCACATACGCGAAACAACGTCCCCACGATCCGCCGTCATCGGGAGCTAAGAACAAAAAGGCATCCCTCGTGAATGCCTGTCACAGTCGTGCTCCCAGCCACTCCCACCCCACAATTATCGCAAAAAAAAATGCACAAAAGGGAAAATAAAGCAATCGGCCAAATTCACGCCTTCATATGACGGCAATAATTAGCAACCCATCGCTCCCCTTGCCACCCTACCTAAGCCGTTTCAACACCCCCTTGTCCAGGATTTCATCATTTAATAATTTCACGGTGCACTCTCATAACGCGGGAAAGCGAAAAGATGGCCATTGAGGGAAAGCAAAATGACGTCTTCTGACAGAACGTCACCCGGCCTGCTTTTTAAAGGCTGTGTCTCCAGATCTTTCCGGAACCCTCTTAGTGTGATAACAACAAAGAGGGCAGCAGGATGTTTGAGGCCTGCCCAGGTCAGTCCTGCATCACATGATCAAAAAGCCTTAACCAAACCACCTGGGCATCACTATTTAGGTTTGAATTTACAGTATGTTTATATATAAAAATCCCCCAGGATTAATAAAGCTCATTTTATCATATTTATATATTGTATTTATATATACATATAGTTATATCAAACCTACCTCCCTTCACTATTTTAACAGAGTTAGGTAACATGTTTATTTATATTAGCTAGCTGTACCAATGGATCTGTAATTTTTCCACATATAGATCTTATTGAACATTTCACTCTTTGTGTCACGCTTTGCGAGATTCTCTTTCTGCTCTGCGTCTGTCAGATCATGGAGCTGAATTTCAGAGGAGGTGTCCAGCTGTACACAGTCTGTGTGTGTGCCGGCCTGTCAGCAAGCAAAGAGTCGCTAAGGTCCCCCTGTCCGTCACGCGTGCCTGCGTCAAACCGACAGAAAGCCGTGGCGAATTGGACCAGGCACACGTTGATTTCACCTATGTATGCTATGCTGAATGAAACGCAAACAAAATTGTCAAAAGGACTAAAAGTCGAACCACAATTAGGAGGAACACGGCAGAACAGCTAACAGCATATGCAAGTCCATTTCAAGACCCTTGCTAACATATAACTCAGCGCATGGGGCACTGCTGCGGCAAGACACTTAAATACTAAATGCAATTTTAAACGATAACGTTTTATTTATTCGTGAACGCAGTTATATTGAGTGATAGAAGTGTGAAAGATGTCACACACTGAGTGCATTGATCCTGGAACGTGAGACAACATAAGCTAGTGTCATTAAGTTAGTGTTTTACCTGTTAGCATGGAGGGTGTTTACGGAGAATTTTGAGGTACACAAGAAAACCCATCCTCTAAATTCTCCTGCGTTGTCAACAGCCTGTTACATTTAATTTAGTAACTATGGTGACACGGGCGGCTTCTGACAGGCTTTTGACTGCTGTTATTACTAAAATAGGAAATTCATGTATTTAGAAAAAGTATTTTGATTATCTTAAATATTATCTAAATTAATGTTTGTTTTTTAACATTATTACATATTCTTTCTGGTACAATATACTGCATGTGTTATGGTAGTAATATTTGAGAGGGCTTTTCATATTTAACACACTGACTGACAGTGTGTACGGTCGATGGTCTTTTCCTTTAGCGCACTGACTACTGTACTTTAATGCACTGGCTTGTGAGTCGCTTTGGCATGCAGTAACTAGACTTGAGATGTGTATGAATCTACCTCATTTCGGGGGGCACCTGACCATTGCTGTGGAAGTGCGCACGTGTCCCACGAATGCCTAGAAAACGCAGGTAGGTAACCCACTCATAAGGCCCTAAAGCCCCCCCCGTGGGTTAATAGGCAAGCCCACCATTTTTTTACCGGAATTACATGGTGACCACCAAGGCTGTGGCCAGTGGAACGGTATCCACAATTAACTTGTGTTTGCTGGGAATGAAGGCGGACGGAAAATGTCCTGGGTGACCTGCCAGATAGCAAAGAAGAATAATAAGGGCTTAAACAGCCCTGCCTGATCCGAAGCCCGGCTGCCTGACTGAGTGACGCTCGTCTGACTCCTCTAAGCCTACAGCTTCTACCACTTCATTTGTATATATTTACACTTTATTTATTGCTGCAGTATAAATTAGAAGGCAGGTATAAATCTTTGTCTGAAAACAGGTCTGTCCAGTATAGCAGGTCTTATCGGAGTCAGCGGAAGCTTCTGGATGAAGAGGAACACAAGCGGCGAAGTGGGAACGTAATTATGGCTGAAAGAAACGGCGTGTTCTTGACGGCAGCACTGCGGATGAGACAGCGTTACACACCAACAAGACAGGAATTACTGGCACACTGGACAGTGCATGCTTGGGCGAGTTTCCATCCATCCATCCATCTATCCATCCATCCATCCATCACCTCTCACTGAGCACAGGGTCACAGTGATGTTTAAAATAAACAAAAAGGGCAAACGCCATCTTATTAATTAATTCACAAATTAAGTATTTTCCCGCATGCTGCTCATTTTACTCTATTGTATTAGCTGCCTGGAAACTTATTTTTCATTCCTTCAGTCAGAAAACCTGCAAATTAAAACTCTCCCTTAAAATAGTTTCAGGGCCTCAGCGATGCTGCGACTTAAATATCCATCGCCTTCCGTCCATTAAACCCCCCCCATGCTGAACCAAGCAGAAATAATCATTTAAACTCTTCACATCTCCACGTCCTTTTCAGCCCATAGCAAAAAAAACCCCAAAAACAAAAAGTATTGTCTGAGAGAACAAGAGAAGAGGAGTCCCTTTTATGGTGAAGTGGATCTATTGTCCCTCTGTCCGGAGGTAATTGTACTTGCAAATTTTGAAATTCTGACTCGCGCAACGGATTTGTGAGGCCGAGGAAGACGGCGACCTCTGGGGCGGTGCGGACGAGCTCCTGGCAGACTCCATGCAGGCGGGACGGAAGCTTGCGAGTGATACGCACATCGCCACTGGAACTCAGCCAGCCATGCTACCTTTAGCTACCGGACAAATACTGAAAACACAAATAAAAAATATAAAATAAAACAATTACATGATTTTGTGTATCCTTATGTGTATATCTCAGCACCTTGACTACATTCAGAGTGATTTTTTAATTCTGTTTTTGCCGTATTAACATTTTAACGGATAAACCATGACAGTTTAAGGTGAATGTGACAAAACAAAAGCCACATTCATGGTGTATTTATAAGCACCATGAAACCTTGGTGATTTCAAACAAGCATTCATTAATGATTTGAGGCTACTATACTCACATGCAACAGTATGACAGCCAGAATGACAGTTTATAAAATACTGCCAAAACCAGTCCATCTTCAGCCCGGAGCGGACCGGACCAGTCTGCTATGCGTGAGAAGGTCAGCCCTGATGGTCCACACATTCCGTTTTCTTTTTGTGTGTGTGTGTGTGTTTCATTTTGGATCCGCGCTGGGGCGGAGAGGCCCGATGGTGCTCCTCCCGCTGGAGAAGGGGCTTGGGGCGTTCAGGAAAGTTGCGCGAGACAAAGGGCAGATGGATTACAGAGGCTCTGGATTATTCTAATCATTGACAGGGGTCACAAGGAGAGTCACTCGTGCGTTCATCTGTGAAGTCACAATGATCTCTGGCGTGCCCCTTCAGGGAGCCAAACCGAGCTTCGCCAAAGTTATCCTCGGCCCCCTTTTGCTAACATAAAAAAAAAATTATATTATCCGTCAGACAGACTCTGAGACGCACATGCACGAATAGCAGCCAACCCGCCACACCGGACTCCACTATCTAAAATGAGCTTCGCCCATTTTACCTCTGATTTACTTGTATGTCATTAAACAACTGACATGTTACGCAAAAAAGAAGGATTTGTTAGAGGAAGGGATTCCAGAAGGCCTTAGAATCCTTCTCGGGCGATTCCGGAATGTTCATATGAAAAAAGAGGACAGCCTGCACAATGATTTTTCTTAAGCACTTCATCAGAAATCATGCAACAAAAAAATCTTTTACTCATATTTTAGTGAGAGGACTGTAAATCACACACACACATTGGTGTACCTATCTAAATGGGGACCTTCCATTCATTTCTATGGGAAAAACCCTAATCCCAGTCACGACACCCTTAACCCCCACCCAGCCCTAACCTTAACCATAAGTAATCAAAAAGATACAAGACTTTTGGCTGTTTTAGTTTTTTGATCGCATTCACATATTTTTATGAAATTGAGGTTATCCAAGTGGGGACCCGAAAAATTAGGAGTTTCAGGCTTGTGCAACCCCCCCCCCACACACACACACACACATACACGCATACATGCATACAGAAGACTGGCCTAAATTGCTTCAGCGTCCTCAGGAAGTTTGAATTTTTTTAAAAAAAAAAAACATTATAAGATATAGGATGTTGTTAGGAAGTGAAACACTATTGAAGACATCACTTCTATATACAAAATAAGCAAAAAAAAAAGTCTGAAAAAAATTATTTTCATCTTAAAAAAAAAATCAACAAACAAAATACTACTTTGTTAGATATTTTAAAAATAATAATAAAAAAGATTTTTCTAATTCTCAATAGCCCGAAAACAGGAGCATTTAGGTTTTTCGGGATTTCAAGGAAATATATCCGCAAAACACACCATCACTAAATAGGGAGATGAGTGTCTGACCTCACATATACCCGTGGCCTGTTTGACAGACAAACTCCACTGGCATGCAAAGAACACAGTGGAAACAGCAAAACACCCTGAAGGGTGGAAATCCTGCCAGACTGTTCCATAAATACCCATTATTACTAATCCGTATGTCCCACAATGCTTCATACACGCAGTCATATATAATACTCCCATACACACAACCAAAAACCCGGCATTTCCCTGCACCTGCTAAATATCGTAAATATCCCCGATCAGGTATTGCCTCCATATCATAATGCACAGTCCCGACCGCGCAAACACACCAGATCTTGAGATTTAAGATGCGGCTGTCTGTGTGCGCGGCGGCTCTGTGATCGCGAGGAACCCGCCGGTGTCATCCGGAGCACGCGGCAGCCTGAGGAGAGGCCATGCATCTGTGGAGAGCCGTGCCGATCACCGCCGGAGTGACCATGGAGCCCCCGCGTGCTCCTGATCGCCGTGGGAGAGGTAGGTGGGGAGGCCAGGGCCCTCCGGTGCTGTTCGCGGCAGAGGCACAGAGAGCGGGCGCCACGGAAATCGGGTGCCGGAGCCGGGATAGAGAACTGAATCAAGACGCCACCACGCACGGATCACACGAGCACACGTTTACCTGGATCCATGGTTAGGGGGCGTCCCTGGAGGTAGCGATTTGTCAGCGGGGTGGGAGCACCAGGCAGCCGTCTCCTACTCCAGACATGGGGCTTCCTGAAGGACGGCGGCAGTGGCGACACTGGCGGCTGCATTCTGACTGCATCCCCGTACCAGCCCTCGCCTAAAAGTTACCAGCCTCCCGTCCACTTCAGCAGCAACAAAGGCCGGGCGGCCCGCACTCGCCGGGAAGGGGAGGGGTCTGGCTGTGGTGGGGGGGTGGGGGGTGTCGAAGAGAAAAAAAAAAAAGCCCAGCCCACTAGGACTCCCTGGCTCCGAGTGAGCGCGCTCCGTGGAGGCTTCCTGAGCGGCCATGTGCCGGTGGATTGCGAGAGAGAAAAAGGGAGAGAGCGAGGGAGGGAGGGAGGGAGAGAGGGAGGGAGGCTGCCTTTTTCCCTGTGATTACCAAGCGTGGGGCTCAGCCCCTCCTTATAGCAGTCGTCCGCTGCCTGTCTGTACCACATGTCACATCCACTGGTTGCTATGGCGATACCTCCACATGTTGCCGACGGTGACGGTCTATAGAGCGTGGGATGTTAATAAGCTGGTGGCCGAAGGGGAAAGTGAATGGGTCCTGGTTTTGTCACTCATTTGTAAAGCTGCTTAGGGCCCCTTTTTCTCATTTTTTGTGTGAATTGTTCCCCCCACCCCCCTCTCCTGCACCTCGTAGGAGCCCGACACCGATTTAAAAAGGAACGGTGAGAAAATCTCAGAGCTTAAGATCGGGCCCAGGACCAACATAAAGACAGATAAATGATTTTAAAAACGCCCTTTTGAATCTTTTATTTTCCCATAACGCTCTCTGGGGGGCGCCGCTGCATGTATTCAGTCTGGACTCCGACAAATGCCTTTCCCGGGTGTTTGGTCTCTTCGTACCCGAGGCCCGATCTAACTCCCCAGGAGCTCCTCTTGGCCGTCATTCTGGACGTTCCCTTTGCATGCGGCCTCTGCACGTTCGCCCCTTAGGTGAGGACCAAAAAAGCAAAAAACCTCTGCTCATTCGGCACAAGAAGCATTTCCGGCTAATATAGCAACCAAAATACAACATATATAGTTTGCGGGGAAAACAACACAGGCACAGTGAATGAACAGTAATTATGTGGCAGAGGGTACAGCTTTTGGGGGGGCGAGGCCGGGATGAAGGGGTCCTGTCAGGAGCAGATGACCCGCCCTAGGAGGGGTGAGGCCTCCCCACTCTATCTGTACTTTCTGCACCCCCCTCCCCGCTCCCCCCCATTGTTCTCTGTGCAAGGCAGCTGGAGACAGGTCAGGCAGCCCAGGGACGGTCGGGGGGGGGGATTTGTGGGCTGTGCAATACAGCAAAAGGTCCTATATGGGATGTGGGGGTCTACTGTATGAGATTAAGGGTAACTAAATGCTTACTCATGGTCACCTAGTTAAGGTTAACTGAAGGCTTAAACTATGTAACTAAAGGCTTAAATCGGGTCGTCGGGTGAGAGCTAACTAAACGCTGACTCTGGGCCACCAAAAACCCGACACCACCCAAAAAAAAAATACTGTTACTCTCCTACTAGATTGTCTTCGAAAAAATAATTTTCCACGCCATTACAGAAGTGCAGACTTCACAAAACTAATTTCAAAATCAACGTGGTACAACCATAATGGCATCGGTAGGTACAATCAAAATGGTGAATACAATAATTGTTAAGATTTAAGGGCTGATTCAATGTGATAGTCGCTGCGGCAATAGGAAGGTGTCCTCTGTAATAAACGCTGAAAGTGAGACCCAGTGTAGAAAATTAACTGCCTAAATTAGCAAGAAAAAAGCAAATAAAAGAAAATTGCAAAAGTGAAAACCTGAAAAGGGTGACCGTGTAAATATGAGAGCACGGGGATTTTCACTCCTCACCTTTCGCCATTATTACTTGTGGAAAAAGCGAAAAGGAGCTTTTAGACACAGAAATGCTGCGGAAATGTTAAAACGTCTCCACGCCGCTGGGCCGGAGCCCTGTAAGGTCACGGAACCCGTGGCATTTCTCTGCTAGAGAACAGCAAATAGCAGCAGACAGGCAGTCGGGATGTAAGCGTAATCAAACAGGCTGGTGGTCTAGAGATGACCCTGAGAGGGCAGGGGGACGCCGGACCCCCAGGGCTTCATGGTGAACGGGTCTCATCGCAACTCTCACAAGAGCTTTCACCAATATCACACAACTTAATTGGTTGAGTGATCACTCAGACCGGGCGAGTGCAAAATCGGGACCTATATTAGACAGAACGCTGCGAGCGCAGGAAACCGTTCTAGTCCATTCCAAATAGGAGGTGGGTGTGGCCAAATGCCTGCACAGAGGCGGGGCCTATATTCTATACAGATGGAGCACCAACACAACTTTCACATTTGAGCTACACCAGCACCGGGAATTAAATCGATTTATCAATGTTCATCTGATTTGAAATACGCTTTAGTTAGTTAAATGTTTGTTTTCCTATTTCGGCTTCTTGACTTTGATGTATGGCTTACAAAAAAAATAGGAATAATGTCATTTTTTCCCTTAAATCTTAGATCTCATTAAACTAATTGAGTTGCTTTGGTTTTAAAAGTTAAACTTTTCATTTTCAATCTTTGTCGCCTTGACTTTGATCTATGGTCTTTCTACACAAAGAAGTAAAAGGGACATTTCTGTGTTTATAACAGCACAGCAGGCAAGTTTCTAGGCAAAGAAAAACATCAGAAGTACCCCTACAGACGTCAGAAAATACCTTTAATTTTATTTATTTTTTTGATCGCCATGTTCGCCAAGTCGGCATAGAAAAATACATCTCTAATACTAGATTCACTCAAAAATGATCAGCGCCAGTGAGGCTGCAGTACCACTATGATTAAACTATCCTGCCCTGTAATTTACAGCCTCCTCTGTCCTCTCTGTTGTACAATATCTATGTCCAGGAGTAAAATGAGGAATAATTCACAGTGCGCAGAGGTGCTCCGAACAAGGCCGGGAAGCAGGATTCTCAGGCTCTGTCAGAGAGGAAAATAACTGGCCGGGTTCATCGTGGGCGGAGCATTGGATGCTGGGGGTGGCCCTGCGCACACACACACACACATACACACACACACACACACACACACACACACACACACACAGAGGCATGTGACCTCCTCCCCACCAATCCTACTTCACTATTTACTTACTTTTCCTGTAAGGCTAAATATCAAACCTTCATATTTCTTTTAAAGAAGACAAATGACACATCCGGAGGGCTGAAGGGTGCGGCATAATCAAAAAAGGGTCATCAACTACAGCCGCACAGAAGCAGGTGCTAGGAGAGACCCCATGGCGCCACCAACAGGAGAAATGGTGCCATGACCAGCAAACGCATAATTATCCCGATCCCTTTGGCAACTCCCCCCCCCAACTAAAGGTGCTGTAACGCCAGGCGGGGCAGCTGAGTTCCTCGGCGCCGGGGAGCAGCAGTGGCGGCGTGATGAACAGAGCCCTCGGAGTCCCAGCCACTCGGTGACAGCTCCAGAAAACACAAGAAAAAGAAAGAAACGACAAAAACAAAGGAGAGGTGAGCAGGCAGAAGTCGGTGCGCTTGCCGATGGAGGGGATCTCCTTAAAACGGCACTGTTCCTGTTGCTGCTGGGCGCGCTGAGATTGCATCAGGACCGGATCGTCCTGCTCAGCCCGAGCTAGGGCTCTGTCAGACACCGCAAAACGACGGGGAACAGAATGGGTTTGGTTTCAATCTCGGCATTGTCGGTGACATGGAGCATTAACCTAATCTCTGTGCTGGTGTAAGCCCCTTTTGGAAATACCATACAAAAACCAGGAGTATATGACACTACAACCGCGGCAGGAGACTCCCCACGCCCCTGACGGAGACGCGTGTTTTAATTCCCGCACGTTTGGCGAGGGGCTGCAAGACTTCCGTCTCACGCCACGAGCAGGCAAACTCATGACAGCGCGTGATGAAAGGGAATCAAACACGATGAGCGGCAGGGTTCATTCACGCTGATACACGTGAGGCAAACAGGCAGATCACATGTGTTTCATACGCGACACGGAGCTGCTGACAGCGTGTCTTTTTCATGAATGAAAAAGAAGAGAGATGTTCCTCTGTGGTGCAGGAGGGGCCAGGAGGGGCCGATGAGGCCAGACTCTTGTGTGGCTCTGGGCCCGGTGGGTCAGGTCCGATGCGGGGAATCCCAAACATGCTGCAGAACCTAGCAGACTACTCTATGGGGGGGAGGGCGCTTAAAAAATACAGACACACACAACCAGAATTCTAGACAGGTGTGTACGAATCAGATGCGTATGCACGCACAAAGTTACAGGCATACACGTTCTTACAGTCACTTCCATATCAGCACACAGACACATAAACACAATTACAGACACATATACACAGACCACACATATTCATATGTGTATATGTGTCTGTGATATTCAATCAGAAACACACACAATCACAGAAACATGCACAATCACAGACACACACACCGTCACAGACACATATACACAGACCACACATCCAATCACAGACACACACACAATCACAGAAACATGCACAATCACAGACACACACACCGTCACAGACACATATACACAGACCACACATCCAATCACAGACACACACACAATCACAGAAACATGCACAATCATAGACACACACACCTGTCACAGACACATATACACAGACCACACATCCAATCACAGACACACACACAATCATAGAAACATGCACAATCACAGACACACACACAATCACAGACACACATACAAAGACCACACACATCCAATCATAGACACACGCACAATCACAGCCACACACACAGTATCACAGCCACACACCCAAAATCACAACACACACATAATCACAGACACACCCCTTCCTACAGACACACAGAATTACAAACACACCCTCATACAGACACACATGCAATCAGACACATACATACCCTCATACAGACACAATCACACGCGGATACACAAAAATATATGCGCAATCACAGACGCACAGAATCACTGACACATGCACAATCACAGAAACACTCTCACAGCTACACATCCAATCGCAATTACAAAAACACCCTCACACACACACAAAGACTCAGACACAGAGAATGACTGACACATGCACGATCACACGTAAACACCCTTATACAGTAGCTATGTCCAGTCGCAGACACACACACACATAGACATACAAAATCAGACACACACACACACACCCACCCTCACAGAGACACACATGCAATCACACACAGACTCACTGACACACGCACGATCACCGACACCTACACACCCTCGCACAGAATCACAGACACGTGCACACCCTCGCGCAGAATCACAGACACATGCACACCCTCGCGCAGAATCACAGATACATGCACACCCATGCACAGAATCAGACATGTACACACCCACAGACATGCGCACAAACACAGATACTTACACACTCTCACACAGAATCACAGACACACTCATAGTGAGGTGCATTTTCCTTCACGCTTGAGCTGCAGTTCGAGTGCAGTGGCGCTGATGAGCGGAACGCCCGGCACAGCGGGGTGGGGGGGGGGGGTTAGGCAGACGGGGCCACAGCCGCTGGCGCTCTGATCAATTATTTACAAGGCGGCTGAGCGCTCGGGGGGCTGAGCTTACACGTCCGCGGGAAGGGAAGGGATTAGCGCTTTGTGTTTTACCACACCACTCACGGGGGGGGGGCATGATTATCATTCCAGCTTGTGCCACGTTACGAACATGGCCACATCCCAGTCATATGGGGTCCCAAACGGCTGCCCCCCACCCCTCCCGGGGTGCGATTTCAGGGCTGATCAAGGAGATTACGCTAAATACCTGCAGTACTGACCGCCACATTTAAACTGCCGCGGAAACAAACAACTGGCAGATAAATAAATAAAATAAATATATATATAGCAACACTAACAGGATTATCCAGCGGACTGACACAGCAATGGGGGCGTGTTGGGGGGGGGCGTATTTAAGAGTCTTTGCCTGGTCCCTTTTACTTATTCCCTGGGGGGATCAGTGCTGTTGAAGCTGATTGGCCAGGTAGGTCCTGCTCTGCTCAGCTCCTGCTTATATAAGACAGGGGTGGGGGGGGTGTACTCCCAGCATGCAGAGCAACGCCCTAAGAGGGCCGGCCCCCAGCTGAGGCTGAGGGAGCAGCCCGTTACTGCGTTTTGTTAACAGTGCTCTGCCACCCCCCCCCCACCCCCCGCAGTTGTCATGGCAACGCCTGAAGTTCCCGCCCCTCTAGCCACGAGCAGGGCACAGCAGCAGTGGACACCCACGGCGGCCCTCTCTCTCATGGCCAGGTGCCAGCACACACACCAAGACCCCCTCCCAGTGATCCCTCCTGACAGCCCGATACGGTGTCTTGACTCAAGGCAATCACCCTGATTTCACAGTTTAATTACCGCTAATCTGAAGGAGCTCGGCCAGCGCTAATGAGCCGGCGCCGATCGGGAAGGGGGGCACAGGGCGGCCGCAGACGTGTCCACCCCCCACCCCCCCCCACGCTGACAGCACGCTTTAAGCTCCTCTGATAACTGAGCACGCTCCACTCAAGGCTGCTGTGCGCTTTCCCCACTCATTATCTAGCGTCTTGCAGGGACCCCTGAACGCTCGGCGTGAGGGCTGACCCCGCCCCCTAACCCCACCTTATTAAATATGCATGAGATCCATTTGCATACATCCTTTACTTCCAGTGCTGTTTTTTAACTACTGTTGTAACACTATCAATACGATCAGGCTACTTGGACAAAACTATTTACTGCAAACAATTACGTAACTGATTGTGATGAGGTCTGTTTTAGAAAATGGTAGGCAGATGTTCCAGCGACCTATCGAGTGAACAAAGGGCATGGAGCGTGATGCCATTTCACTTAGAAACGGAGTCTGCGGGATAGTGATGGTTTTCCAACTTTGCAGATAATTTATTTGTTTGAGCAGGCGCTGCACCAGATTGGCAGGCTGGGGGTTCGTCCTTGGGGGAAACGGGAGAAGCATGTCCTGCATCGCCATCACCAAGGACGCTTATTATGGTCTGCAAAGAAGGAGTTGAAGGAGAGGCCCGGGAAATGCCGGGGGTCTGAGACAGACCATCCCTCGGACTTTTCCGGCACCAACAAACCCGTAAATCAGCACGGAGTCTTTGGGAAAAGCGTTGCACCCCAGCCTTACCACCCCATGGGCGGATATGTGTCCGGCTGCCCCTCTGCCCGTCAGTGGGGCCCGGCGTCTCCCTCCAACTTATCTCCGATCGCATTAAAGCTCGCCGGCGCCTCCCAGCTGCCACCGCTATCGCCGGCTGCATCGTGTTAATTCGCCCACTTTCACTGAGCGATGCCGCGCAGACGCACGCCACGCTCGATAAGTCGCTCTCCACTGGCGTCCGTCTCCTTGAAGATCTAAGCCGCTTTTATGGTCTTAACATGAAGGGGAAGCAGAGAATCACCAAGTTGCCTTTTGCTGCAGTGCTATCAATTCAATTAAGCTGTGGGAATAAATGCAAAGACTTATTAACCGGGATAATTTAAAAATGAAATATTATTATTTAAGCCTCCTGGTTTATATGTTATTTGCAAAGCAGGGATTACCTAATCTAATAAAATATTTTATAATATAATATAGGCGTGTTGCAGATTTCACTTAAAATATGTGCCACAGTTTAATGTATTTTCTGGATAATGAAGAAAGACCTCTGTATGTATAGGAAAAAGCCAGGTTTCCATCTTGGAAAGAAGGGAAATTGTTGTCCTCTCTCTCTCTCTGTCTCTCTCTCACACACACACACACACACACACACACACACACGCTCTCTCTCTCTCACACACACTCTCTCTCTCTCACACACACACACAGACACACACACTCTCTCTCTCACACACACAGACACACACACTCTCTCACACACACACACTCTCTCTCTCTCACACACACACACTCTCTCTCTCTCACACACACACACACAGACACACACACTCTCTCTCACACACACACACACACACACATAGCTGAAATAGGCACTTCATACTATTTAGGCACTTCATACTATTCCTCAGTTTTAATTTTGCATCATTTTAGAGTGACTGATATAACTGTGTGTGTGATATATGTCTTTTTTAAATTTTGTTTTAATTTATTTTTATTGCTCTATTAATTTTATTTATCCACATCTATCTTTTGTATTATTTTTGTTCTTTGTATTTCATATTTCCTTTTAAGCAAGAAGCAGGTGGAATGGGCCCCGATGTACACCGTGTGTTTGTGTATGTGACAAATGAAATGTGAAACACACACACACACACACACACACACACACACACAAACCGTTAAAATAAAACTCAGGTATGCCCCACCTCAGAATAACACACCAATCCACTTCTGCTATGGGTGTAACCACGGCACCAGGGTTGCCAGAACTATTCAGGCAGCGGTAGGTCGACATACAGGAAGGGGGGAGGCGGGTTTAGTCACTTGGACGTGGGCAGGCTACCCTGCTGTAGCCACACCCCCCCCCAGCACGACCCACTCGTTGGGAGAGGCGGTCCCCCGGGTCAGCGAGTCAAAGCCATCCGGGCCGTGGAGTGTGTTTATCCTAAACGCATCCCAGCCACCCACAGACAACAACCTGTGGAGGTCTCGGAGGTAAAATTAAAAGTCAAAAAGAAAACTTTGCATTTCGTTAGGGAAAGTATGTTAAAGTGAGAGCAAGTGTGTGTGTGTGTGTGCCCCCGTGTAGGGCTCTGGCAGTAAGCAGACATCCCCGTTAGTGCTGCACACAAGGTGGGCCACTAATCACGCTACACTGCCACGCCACCAGATGACACCCCGCCCCCCCCCAACGTGAGGCAGCTCACGCACATCATTGCCGATGGGTAGCCTGACTCTGAGGCGAGTCGGCAGAACTCCCATCTCGCTCGGAAAAGGTCACCCAGCGGCTAAAGGTCATGAATTATAGATCCCCCCCTTAGACCATCACCAGCCTGCCTTTCAACAACACAGTGCCCCACCAGCCAGTTCTGGACCAAAGCTTCACGCTGATCAGTTCTGACAGGGCTGTCCGGCATGCCCTAACCCTATGGTGCAACTTACACACGGGGATCAACCAATCCACCTCGACCCGAATATCGCAGCAGCCTCCTGACAACCACTGCACTGCACTTCCAGATTCTCAGAGACATACAATTTTTAGGAGGTTAAGGGCCTGTATCCAGAAGGTTGTGGGTTCAAATCCTGTGGCTGGCAGAATCATCATATCACCACTAAGGGTTTTGAGAAAGACCCTTAACCCCAACAGCCCCATGGACACAGGCTGATCGTGCTCTCGGACCCTACACTCCCTCCTCAGTTGTATACACGTGTCACTGTTTCTCATGGATCTCTGAAAAGCCCACAGGGATCAGTAAAGCAACACCATGGGATTCTCAAACTCAGAAGTCTTCTTCCCAAAGTAGAAAAACAATGACGTGAGAAAGAATAAAATATTCATAGTCAGTTTAAGCCTGGAACCACACCCCAGCCGGCATTAGCATTTTGATTGCGTGACAGCATGGAGCACCTCTCTAAATTAAATCCAAAACGAAGCAGCAAAATAATTTAATATTTCATTACCAAATTTCTTGTTAGCAAACCGACTCGGTGTCGGGTGATGAATTGGCTTTTGCAATTGTTGTGAGTGTGTTTGTTTTTTCGTTTGAATGAAAAGAGGACGGAGGATTTCAGAAGAGGGGCTGCATCTTTAGAGATGAAACGAGACATGAATGGGTCTGTCTGCACCAATGTGCCCGTCCAGGCCAGTCCCTCATCAAATGCAGGATGCTGTAGGGAAAATCCACCCCAATGAATTCAGGGGCTGATTCCCAGTCTGCAGACCAGCAGAGCCTGAATTACGGCCATAGATTTCAGCTCACCTGATATATTTAGCATTAAAAAATGTACAAGTTGCTGTGCTGTGAATTGAAGAAATGCATTAAATTAAATTAAATTAAAGCCAAAAATTATTCAAGTATTAGAATAAACTGGCAGACGTAAATGATGATCCAGTGCAGTATGATTGAACCTGAATGTAACTGTTGCATGTTCGGGCCCCTTTGAATCGGCGCCGCCCTTCCCAGGGGCCGCAGATGCCCCACAGACCAGTCTATAGAAGCATCAGTTTGGTGAGGGGTCGCGGGTTCAGGGTGATACCCACAGAGCCAAACTCACCAAGTTAGCAGTGAGGCGATCAGCCCGATGGAACATGGACCAGGAGGTAGGCGACCCCACCCTGCCCCTCCCCAGGAGGGAGGATATGTGCGCAGCCTTTAAATGGACAAACATGTCGGAACCCCCGCAGAAATGATGCAATCACAAGCAATTAGATGATAAAGGCGACCAAGGTCAGGAGGAGAGGGGGAAGCCACACCCACCCCCTCCCATAAGGTGCCTTTGGACCATGTGACAGGAAGTGCTCACTCATCATATTAAGAGGCACTCAAAAAATCAGCAGCAGACGCGCGTCCCGCTGATTCCTGGCTGGCGTGAAACAGGCCGCTCAGGGGAAATAACCAAGATGCATTTTAATAGCGCGCTAAACAGTTTGTGTCCTGATTAAACTCGGGACAATTTACCCACGGAACAACAATACTAATATCACAGCTAATCATCATTTAAATAATAAAAAAGTACATCAACACCCCCACCACCCCTGAAGCTCTACTGCCCCCTTTGCCTTATTACACCAAGGGACCCTGCAAAACGGGCGGGGGCGTTAACACCATTTTATTATTACTGAAGATGGACACTGGTGACGCTCCCATGATGAAATGCACCAGAGGGGCGCGGGCTTAGAGAGCTCCATAAAATCCCCCCCCTCCCCCAATCGTCACCAAGATTGAACAATGATCAAATGACCAAATCTACTATTAAATTATAATACTAGACTATGGTATAGTATAAGAGTATGGGCTAAAATGCTGAGCCTCATTGTTGAGATTTTTGGCCATCGTCCTGGGGGTTTTATACGACTTAGAGCAGAGTTTCTCAAAGTTGTCCTCAGGGGCCCCCCAGACAGCTGGGAGGGAGCAAAAATGTGGACTGTCTGGGGGTCCCTGAGGACAGGGTTGAGAAACACCGATTTTGACTAAATGACTGGATACCTGTGACGTTATTGAAGGAACTGCACAACTCACGTAATTAAAATAAAGGAGTGCTACCATTGTTTTTGCTGTGAATCAGTACTAATTTATTCTGATTTCGTAAAACACATGCTTTTGCTCAAACAGCTGCAACACCTCGGCCATTACACATGTACGTCGGCAAAAGACTCCGATTTAACCGTGGCACCGAAAACCGCCTCCTGCCGCATGTGTTTGTTTTAACCCGATTTGAATTACGCAATTCGTTCAATCAAGAGCTAATTAAAGGACAATTAATTAAAAGCTCAGCTGGAATGAAACCGAGGATACGCAGTGTACTGCTAGGCGCCTGTTTTAAGCCCAGTGAAGCGGAACATGATTAACCTCAACTACTCAAGTGATAAAATGACGGATATAAGTGGCGGAGAGTTAGATTTGCTTAGAGTAAAAGTGTAAAATTTCCTAACATTCACAAATCTGACCCTGGATCAGTTTATTGCTATTACTGGAGAAACCATTAACTGCACGTTTAATATTTAATAGCAGCGAGATTAAACTAACAATTAACAGTTTCACCAGCATCAGTTTACATACTGCATCAATGCAAACGTCCGACTAAGTGCTTCATATGAATTTAAGCAGTGAAACATTTTCCTACTGCGCATTAAGGCTAAAATTAGCCTCAGCCTAGGAGAGGCATTAGAACGCGTGATGCAAACGCAAGGCCAAGCACTGGTGATTTTTTTTTCCCGGAAAACAGCTCCGGGGGCCCTTTAGGTAATAAATGAAGCCTTTCTGAGATTTGTAAACAGATGAGCCCCCCCGTCACGGCGTGCAGGTCTGCCATGGAAGGTGTCTGAAAACAAAGTCGCTTAGCAAACCTGCAGTTTGCTGGTGATTATCTCCAAGGTGAAGAAACTATGAAATTAGGGGAACCTACCATGGGAACTGCGGAGGGGGGAAAAAAAAGCCGACTGCGTTGAACTGCATTAACTGTGGCAGTGAAGCT
>JAODLD010000088.1:12179022-12191590 GCA_026781065.1 Mormyrops boulengeri | reverse complement strand
GGCCAGCGCCGGGTGACTCATCTGACCATATGGCTTTTCACAGAGCTCTGTAGGCCACTGCCCGTGTCCTCTGTACTACTCTGTAGTATCTGCATTCCCACCAGACTGTGGACTCCATCTCTTTGAAGTCCCGACTGTGCTTTTATAAACTGCCTGCTCATATTATATTACAGAGTAACACCCCTGTTTTTCCTTGCATCTTGAAGCAATGCATATATATTGTACAGACAATGTATCTGCGACATTCACCGTTCCCTGTAGGTGATGGTGTCTGTCCATCAGACGTCCATGTTTAATTGCAGCTACTATCCCTTATGAAACATCAGTGTTCGACTGTCTTTGTCCCCAAAACATCTGCCAGGCCTGCCCCCCAGAAATTACCCTCCTCCCTGTCATGGAGAAGCTTCTTCTACCCATGGTTGCCAAAATAATGAGAACCTGGGCCTGCCCAGCACTTTTTTACATTACGCTAAGCATGATGGGATATTAACAGAGTTGGGTAATTCAGGTCCAGAGAGTAAAAGTTCAGACCGGATTTTGTTTCAACCAACTAGTTGAGTCTCTGTGACTGAGACTCATTATGCTCTACTGCTTGGTTGAAACAAAATACCGGTCTGGAATTACCCAACTCTGGATATTAATAGCTTAATTAACTCAAAAGACAGATCGCTGCTTTTCATAGGCTGTATATCCAGGATTTACTCAAATATTCGCTTTAGAACATAAGAACATAAGAAATTTACAAACGAGAGGAGGCCATTCAGCCCATCAAGCTCGTTTGGGGAGAACCTAACTAATAGCTTTATTTTGATAGTTACCAGCAAAGGAGAGAAAATTGGAGGGGAAGAAGAGTGGTTGATGGGGTAACAGCCAAATAAATAATTCCAATGACACTGATATGTCAAGACACTGATGGTAAGATAAAGGTTGTCTGCCATCATCCTTTGCATCAGATTCTCCGACGTGGTCAGGTACCTGGTGAGGCAGGAGCTGTGTTCAGGTAAAGTTCACACTCCTAAAATGGAACGATGTAGTAATAATCACAGCTACTGGGTGACTGACCTGCTCATCAATAACATGTCTGCTTGTGGGCGTGTATTTATGAGCCGTCAGCTTACATGATCACCTTTTATGAGGCCTAAAATGTTTGTTTGTTTGTTCGGACATCTGCAACAATGCGTGTTTTTGCGCCTGTATATGTACTCAACGCCCACAGTGATGATTGTGTAATTGCAACAAAACAAACCAATAACAAGGCCGGACCAGCTGAGAGCTGAGGGCATCTTTAAATAGAATGTGACTGCGTCTAGATGTACCGAGAGCCAGCGGAGGTCCGATCGCTCCGCAGCCGATCGATATACCATCACGCCTTCTCTATGAAATGTAGCGCTGTTTGTGCGATGACCCGCAAGCACGCACACCAGAAACACGTCAGCTCCACGAGGCCTCGTTCTGTCGAATAGACCGAGGCGGTGAAAGGCAGAGTGGAAGACGGAAGCAGATCCTACGTACGAGAGCTCAAGGAAATCCGTCATCTGCAGCCCGGCAAGGCGAGCTAGCAGCTCCATCAGGTGCAGGCCTTGGTCGGTGGACAGGGAGCTGCGGAGAACAGGAAGGGGCGGGCCATCAGGGGTCAATGGTCAAAGGAAAAGCTCAAACATACTCAGCTCACACAGTGACTAAGGGTGCCCAGAAGTACGTGCCCAGGGATGTGAAGGAAGGTGCGTCTCCATCATTGAGGCTGATAAACATCTAGATCTATTGCCAACGATCTGATACATCAAAGATACATATGAAGCGACTTCTACTGCAATATGATACGATATGATTCACCCCTATTGCGATGTAGTGGGATTCAGCACGATTTAATTCAACGCAATCTGATTCAGTACGATACAATATAAAGTGACGCATGCCCAGCCACGACTACACCTGGTGTAGTGGAGAGCTGGAGATGAGAGACTGCATTTGAGAAACAGTTTAGAGAGGGGGGTTCAGTTCAAATATTAAATTACTGGTCACATTTCTAAATAATAAAGACATGGGGCCTCTACTAATAATGACATATCAATAAATTGGATTTTACTGACGCAAAGATACAACGCGTCCTGAGTTCATCCCAAATTGTATACGGTGCACACTTTATAAACAGTGAGGTTTTATGCGAATCAATGAATCTTACCATCTGTACTTGGTAGTATAATGCAAAGCTATATCTGTTAAACACCTTCTGATAAGTGTTCTGCAGTACGATGACCTCAGTCTGAGGATTGAATTTAAAATGTATAAATTACTTTAAGCATGTATCTTATACGTTTCCCATAGGCAAGTAGAGTGAAATATCGGTCAGTGATATGGAGAAAAGTCTGAGTTAACGGTGATAATGGGGAAAAGTGACACAGGCACACAGCGGTCTGAAATTGTTTTGGATAAATAACATGGACATTCAAGAGATATACCCTCCCCCCCGACACACACATTCTATTGGGGGAGGTTTTCTGTTTTTCGGCCTGTAACCCTGTCTAGGAGGATGCCGGAGCGGTCAGAGCAGGGGCTCATGGGACATGCTCTTGCAAAGGACCACAGCCAGCTCCGTCACATCAGTTCTGTCACATGATGTTTTCATTTAGGCTGACTGGTGCAGAGATACAGCCAATCAGATGGCTGGACATTTCCAGTGAGGTGTCCCAGTGTTGTGGAGTGAGGCATGTGGATCTCTAGCCTGAGAAGGACTGGTCCGAGCCCTAAATCCTTGAGCTGGATTAAACAGTCAACTAAAATGTAATCATTTCTGCTTAAGGGTGAAAAAGCAGCCATTTTGGTCACACATCCATCTCCGACCTGACCAATCTCCCTGTTTGATGACTGATTCTTCCTGGAGCCACTGCCTCACACTATCTCTGCAAGCCAGTCTGGTTTGCAAACACCATCTCACCTGGCTCCCGTTATTGGCTAAAGCCACTTTTGTTTTTTTAAAGCCCCACCCCCATCCTAGAGTTGCCCAATCACATTAAACAATATATTGTGGGATTTTTAATGGTATTGTGTGGTTGGTCATGATGTGACCCTGAAAAGCCTCTTTGTAAGCTGACTGTGGGCTCGGTAGGGTGAACGTTTGGCAGGCGGGGGGGGGACACTGACTCGGTGTCAGTGATGATGTATCCGTAGTCATCCCTCCTCTCGGCCATGGACACGGACTTGACGTCAAGCTGCAGCTCCTCCTCGAAGCGCATGTCCTTCTTCTGCGGCTCGGGGACACCCCCGAGGTGGGCAGGGTCCGCCGTCTGCTCGGCTCCTCGGGCAGGGGGGGGTGCCGCCTCTTTCTTCTCCACGGCGATGTCCGTCTGGGTGGTCCTGCTCTTGACGCTCTCCACCCCGATCCCGTGGGATCCTGGTGCCCCCTGGCCCCCCTGCTCCTCCTCCGAGGCATCCCTCCGGGGGGTGTCGCTGTAGGACGCCTGGTCCAGGTACTCCAGTAGCTTGCTGACGAGGCTGGGATCCTGCGTGTAGACGTTAAAGAGGCGGGGGGGGGGGCTTTAGCCGACACTAGCAAGCACAAACAAAGCTCACCTCCAGTGTACTGGGTCACTCAAATAAACCAGACTTTCCTAACTAGGCAGGTTAACATTACCACAAACTGCTGGGCAAAACCCACTGCATGCCACAAAGTACAAATCCAGACCAAGATTTTGTTTCAACCAACCAGGTGAGTGTAAAGAATCACATTCACAGAGAACTCAAGTGGTTGGTTGAGACAAAATCCTGCTATGGATTTGTACTTTCGGGACCTGAACTATCCATGTCTGAGACCAATAAATACAATACTGTGCTAAAGTCTAGGGCAGTCAAATGAAATGCTTAAAGCTGTTTACGTAGACAGTGAGTGTGTATTTGCCCAAAACAAAACAAAAATCTTGCTTTGAAACATACACAAATTAACAGTGACACAATAAAAAATGAGCAGGATTTTCTTTCTTTTCTCCAAAAAGTTACTGATATCTAGCTGGATGGCTAGATGAACACCGCTTCAGTTCCCAAACTCTCCTCAGGGGCACCTCAGCCGTTCCATGGATTCGTTACATTCCTTCACCAGCTCTCACAATTAATAAATGTAATTAGTTTAAAAAGTCAATGAGGTGTTCATTAGCCATTCAAGGTATGCTCGTGGTCAAGTCAAAAACTACATGGGTGTATTGGAAGGTTGCTGCAATAACTGGGGTGACAATAGGAGAGGTTTTTAATTGGCTAAGCTGACACACTGTGACAGACATAATATCATAATTTTACACCAACATGAAGATCAATTAAACATTTTCTTTGACTGCCTATGGCGTTTGCAAAGTTCTGTATATTTATATTCCAGGCTACCTGCCCTATATATTGTTGATGTAAGTACCATCCCTTTTTCAGTTACAGAATGGAAATACAGTTCATCAAATCGTCCACCTGCTTCAAATAGTCAAACAGGGTTTTATTTGCATGTATGTGACATTGAAACACATATGTAACATTCACTCACTCTGTCAACCCGTTATTCTGTTCATACATGCAGGGTAGAATACCTTATCACCAGAGTTGGGCTTTTCCACCTCCTCTGTTTGTTGCTCTGTCAGAAAAAAAGAAGCATAAAAGAGATTATCCATCTTCCGATCGTTTATCCTGATCAGAATGATGAAGGCCTGAAGCCTACGCCAGGTATCACAAAGCTGAGAAAAACTGCCCTTCCTCTAATCATCTTCCAATTCGGGCCGTTAACCACAGTGCTACCTACTGACACGTACCTTGCAGCGAGGCATCCTCAGGCAGCGATGAGGTGGGCGCCGGGTCCCTCTTCATCTCCCTCTGGGCCCCCTTGAGCCGCGCACCCCCGGCAGCCTCTGAGTCCACCACCTGGAGGGCGTCGGCGATGGAGTCGGCCAGCTCCTCCAGCTGCCGGCCGCTTAGGGCGTCCACATCCACGCTGTGCCTGCCCAGCTGCGACACCACCTTCTGGATGAACTCCTCTGGGAAGGACACACGGCAGGGGCTTCGTAAGCGCCCCCACGATCACCAAAGCCGCCCACGCAAGATCCGGGAACAGACTGAAAGCGAGTCTCAGTGCTGCTTCTAATTCCTGTCCCACACTGGATTATGAACAGTCAAACCGTTTTGCTTTTACAATGACAACGAACAAAGGCTAACTAATTAAATAAAGAGTACTGTTACAAGGACAGCATAGTGGCAGGAGGGCGGAGTTTGCACATTCTCCTCCTGTCTAGGCTCTCTTCTGCCGCCAAAAGACATGCACTTAGTTTAATCAACATCTCTAAATTTCATTTATGCATTTATGTGCCCTGTAATGGACTGGCATCCCATCCAAGGTATCGCCTGCCTTGTACCACATGCTGGCTGGGATCGACTCCAGACTCCCTGCACCCCCATATTGGATAAATAGTTGGAATACGGATGGATGATGTAATTGGTAAGACAATATCCATCCATTTTCTATAACTGCTTTTTCAATACAATGGTCGAGGCCAGCCTGGAACGTACGACTGCTCCATGACAGGATGCAGGCCCAGACATTCACGTTCTGAAGATAATTCATAGAGACAGATCCATCTAATCAATCTCCATTTGGCTAACGAAGGATAGCAGAGGACCTGGATGAAACACATAGGGACACAGCGAGGAGAAGCTTCACACACTGTCTGTGAAGGTGTGAGGGCACAGTGCCGCCCAGTGAGCCACTGTGCTGCCGTGTAAGAGACCAAGACCTAAAAAGGCAGGGAGCAGGGACAGTGACTGTCACAGCGGCTGCTCGTGAATATTCATGAAGAGGCTTGTACCATCCACTTTGGTGAGGGGTTCCTTTGTCTGGCGGGAGCCAGACTTGAAGAGGAGCTTGTCGGTTTTTGGCTTTTGGGGTGATGCTTGCGGAGGGGCTGCCCCCCTGTGCCCATCCAGGCTCTTCGCCAGTCCCGGTGCCCATGCTTCTGCTTCTCCCCGGGGTCCACCCGCCGCAGGCCGGCCCCCCATCCTCCCCGCCAGATACCTCTCCAGCGCGGTGATGAGCTCCGTGTCCTCGCCCAACCGACCCCCAGGGAGGCGGGAGCCTGGCGGCGGGGGCTTGGCAGCCGAGGGGCCCTGGGATAGCAGGGGGCTCTGGGAACCCCCTTTGGCCGGGGACTTCGGACGGAAGTAATCTGCCAGATTCTTAGGGCCGTCCTATGAAATGCATAGCAGTTACATGTATTATAAGACCAAAAGTGCAATTGCACTGTGGAAAAACTTGCATACAAGGAGAATGTATTACCCGGGTAATGACACGGAACTACAGGTGTCAGGTTTCACAGTTTTTAGGCTTGAAAGAGTTCTACTTACACATAATTGTTCAGAAGGAACAATGATTGGTTCAGAGAGAAAACCAATCAGATTGTAGAGGAGGTAAGTCCAAGCAATTAGAGGAGGCATGACCAAAACATCTGATTGGTTGGTCCTGCCTCCTCCAGAATCTGATTTATTATCTCCCTGAACTAATCATTTTTCCGTCTGCCCCCAGAACATTTTTGTGTTAGAAAAACTCCCATGAGCAGTTTTTTTGATGACTCACTGTTTTCAGCAAATAATACAGATTTTTTCTCTCACTTAACTCAGTATTTTCACTGCATTTAGGCTGACACGTACGCCGAAAAACACAGGACACTACATTTTTTAATTTGTTCATTAAACTAAACTGGCTCACAACCTTTACCTATTAGCTTACAGCTATTGCTATACCTTTAGTAAACTTCACATTGTTGATGACTGGGCATTAAGCTGGTCCATTCTTTCAGAGTTTCCAAGGTTCCGTGCCTAGCACAAGGTCTTCTATTTGGCTGCAGGCCCAGGTTTACCTACCTGGGACGAGGGCAGGACTCCCTTACCTGGCTTACTGGCCTCCCAGTCTTGGGCCTCTGGCCGGTGGGAGTGGCTAGTTGGTAATGGAGTCCCGCATGCTGCAGATACTTCTGCAGAGAGCGGCCCAGCTCCGCCTCCGTGGGCTTGAGGTTCTGATTGGCCACCCTGTCACAGCAGGAGAAATGCAGAGAAGTTGGCATCAGTCCTGCAGCTCTGTAACTTGGTCCTCCTGAAGCACAGACATGCTGATTTCAGTGAAGCACCTGTAGATCGTCTCCCCTATAGACACTCTGTGTGAACATTCATCAGATGAACTTGAATAACACCATTTTTTTTCAGTAATAGAACAACCAGCCCATCATTAAATCTTTCCAGAAGAAAGATTTGGGAGTGGTATGATCAGTTACAGATCAATCTACATGCAGGTTGGCATATAGATAGATAGATACGTACATACATACTTTATTAATCCCCAAGGGGAAATTTGGGTACTCGATGTATGGCAACAACAAAAAGCATTTAAAAAAAAAATCCATCAAGATTATACAAGAACATTAAAAGATCGCTGGTCAAAGTCATTCAGCTAAAGAATCAGGCTTTTGATAAGCTCAGTAAATTCACTGGTTGTCCAATGTAGACAACATTTATTGCAAAGTTAAAGGACACTCCGCCAACAGTGAGCACCGACCTGGATTTGGTGCTGCCGTCCACAGAGACGGTGTCTGGATATCGGTAGGAAACCTTCCGCAGTTTGGACAGCTCCAGAGCGATGGCCTGTTGAGTGGCGTCATCCTCCCAGGATAATCCTGCACCGGGGGTTACAACAGAACACGCAGATGTTTGAAGGTCTCCTTGCACAGTTCCTCATGTCTGACACTCCATACATACCCAAGGACGTGATTCATAGTTATATTTATGATGCAAAGACACACTGCAGGAACACTGGAGCCTCACACAGCCCAAAAGGTAACCATATCAAATGAAATAAATTAGAAACCCTTACAAATTGCCATATAACGTTGAAAATCTGCAGCAATGGCTGAATTGTATCACCATGTTTGTTACTGACACTTCAAACTGCTCAAATACCCACCCCATACATTTCAATCTGGCAACAGCGTTCCTTTGTTGCCAAATGAATCCTCAAAGACTGTACCGTCTACATAAAGATGACGAAAGGAAAATGCAGGTACGACCTCAGCAGCCCAATTTTTCATCAGCGTACATAAAGTATGCAAATTTGTTTTCATGGCTACCAGACAAAGGTGCCAAGCTATGCAGATCTGCTAGAGATGTGTCCCATGACACCATTGAACATGACACAGAAGTCCGAAGCCTGGGAGTCTGGATCGCAGCCAAGCGGATTTAACACGGCCAGGAGAGGTGCCGCTTGCTGCCGGCCGCCGCCGCTCCATAGATCATCGCGAGCACAGCTCTCGCCAGATGGGGATAGATCCAGCTTTAACATTCACTCGACATAAAAGTATCAGCAGTCAATGATCGTCTTAATGGGATATGTAACGGCAAAAGGCGCAATTGTTTTCTAAACAGACGGCGTGTGACACGCCGGTTAGATTAACGGCAACCCCTGCCAAGCTGCTCCGAGGCCCCCGCATTGCGTAACCACGGAAGCGGAACACTCCCTCACCCCGTGCTGCCCGGGCAGCTGGACCCGGGCCGCCCCCCCACCCCCCCAGCCCACTCGCCACCACCCCTTAAATGATGCAGTCTTAACGTTTGCCCTACTTCTCAGCCAATCATTTCATGGCATCCACTGGGACACAAATGGGGCGCCTCACTTCACGGTGACAAGCCGGCGTCCACCTTCAGGACAGCAAGAGTTGGGGGTGGGGGGGAGAGACGTTCCTCCATTATTGACACAATTTGCTGCCCCACAATCGAGAGCAAAACTCCACTGGGTCTCGGAGGTCTTTATGGTTCATTATCATTCGCAGGATGCAGATCCCCAGACGAGTGGAAATTCTCCGAAAACTGCCACTAAAATGTCACTAGCCATAGCCAGCCTGCATGCCTCCCGCAGAGGTGCGTCCCTTTATTAGCCGATCCCCCTCCGCTGTCCCTTTGTCGAGAAGACAGCAAGCTCTTAGGTGCGCGGCAGAGGAAGATAGACTGCTCTTAAATGGATCGCGCGGGGCCTTCCTTCAGGGCAAGACAAACGGCAAGGCTTTGTTTAAATGTCACTGTAATCCATCACGGTGCTGCGACAAGCTCGCGGCACAGCGCCCAGGGCTGGCGAACCGCATTGCTTGGTGCTCCGAGTTGCCAGCACTGCCAAGAGTGCCCGTCACGTGATCAGGTGGAGAGGGGAATGTCAGGAACACAGAGCAGCAGGTGCCACTGAGCTTTACACCCAATTGAACATCTGTATATTAACAACAATCTAAAGGAGTTTATGGTCACTGCTTAAGGGGTAGATTTAGGGAGGATCCCTGATGAACGCAGTCTCCAGTACGTGAGGGAAACTGGCTTCTCTCTCTTTAGGGCAACTCTGGATAATGTTTCTGGACCACCTGAGAAATATCCCCTTCTCTGATATCGCCCGAAAATGCACATACAGCTCCCACCTCCTCAACAGCCAAGCAAAAAGCCTCAAAAAGCATCGTGCACAAAAGGAGGGGGGCGCGATTGGGACAGAGGAGACGCCGGCGTTCATTTCCAAAAGACGGATCCGCTAGGGTGGCTTCGTTAATCAACAGCTCCCCGACCAGGAGCTAATCAAGCCGTCGGGAGCGAGGGCCGTCTTGCGGATCGGCAACCGTCGGACCGTCGCGCGACGTTCGTGCAAAGTGCCTCGTAATGAACACGACGCACTTGATGGCACGATTACTTCACTAAGCCTATCTACGCCGACAGCAATGAGGCAAGGCTGAGTGTCTGGGAAGTGCCTCTTCGGGAATAGATCACCCCGGCTGTCGTGGATCATCGTGCTAAAAATAACGTTAATTCTCTAACTTTTAGCTTACTTAAAGCCACAGGTTTGCCAGCCCTGCAGAGATGCATCGTTCGCTGCATTCTCCAAGTTAAGGTTAGTCTGAAGGGGTTAAGCAGTAGCATCTTCCATAACGAAAAGCACCTCAAACCAAAGCACCTAACAGAGAGCACCGCCAGAGAACAAACACTGTAATTCGGGTGCTTTGGGATTTAGGTTCGGCAAATAGGTTTGGGGGTCCAGTGGTGTTGTTAAGAATAAGATCAGATTTGGTACTTCACGTTCATTGATTAGGTCCTATAGTGGGGGTGGTGTGACCGTGCTGGTTTCAGATTGGCTCAGTCTACCAGGAGTCCATTTCCACTTTGCGTGTAACTGCTGCACATGTGTCTCTATGCATGTGACTAGACTGCAGAGAAAATTACATCATCGTTACGTGTAAGTCATTCCATGTCAGACTGCAAATTCAAAAATAAACAGGAGGAACAACCAGTAATCCTTTAATTAAAGTAGTCATCATAAGGTATTATAATGCGTTCATAAAGTAATATGAACAGGGCTATAACTATTTATAAAAGGGCAAAACATGTTTATTATGCATTTTGAATGCTCTATGCATTATAATACTAATAATAATAATGCATTATAATGGTCAGTATAAGAATGAAGGATGCTTTGTACTGCATTATGAAGTTATTTATAGTGCATTATAGATGAGAGCTTCACAGAGCATTCATAATGCATAATAAACATGGCTACTGTGTGTTATGCCTTTTAATATAGAATTATAGCCATGTTTATAATACATTAGAATGCATTATGAAGGTATCTACAATGCATCATGATGGCTGGTTTAAATAAAGTGTTACTGAACAACCTTGCAGAGCAGCTCCTGTCCAACGTGTCGGACATCTTCGAGCGATTAAGTGGAGAGCTGCAGCTTGGCGGAGGCTGACAGCTGCATAATGGCGTGATCAGACGGCGAACCGACTCCGCGGCACTCTCCCGCCCCTGCTCCGCCCCACGGCAACGCTAAAGGCTAAACTGCTCTCATCATGGCAGCTTCGTGGCAGAGGAGATGGGGGCCAGGCACGCCGGGAAGCCCAACTCGCGATCACAAAGGAGGGGGGCGCTGGTGGAGCCTCAGTGCCAGAGGTGCTTCTGCCTCTCCGCTGTGATCCAATCTCCCAGCAGGATAGCAGAAAAGCTCGACAAAAGAGGGGAAATAGGACGACTGGGAGCTCCTGTCCCCGCGGTCAATCTGACCGAGCGACATCACAGGCTGTGCTGTTCCGACGGAGGACGCCCAGTCGCCTGCATCACCATGGATCACGACTCAATCTCCACGTCTTTTTAAAATTACGGCTGGCAGTAATAATGACTGCCCTACGGCAGAGGTCCAGATATCGTCAATCACGCATAGTCAGAAAAAGGTCCACAAAAAGATGCTTATCTCTCAGATGAGATGAAGGTGAGGGAAAGGACATTGTGGTCTGTGTCCAGGATGTGAGCCTTTCTCCCTAACGAAGGCACTTCACCTCCTTTGAGTTAATGTACGGCACCTGTTGCTAACAGTTATAACAAGTCTAGGTATCAGTGCAAAAGGTTAGTCATGTGACCCGAGCAAATGATCAGATCACACAACAAAGTTTACATATTGTTTCCTATGGAATAAAATGTGATTTATGGTTTTTCTGGTTTTTAGCTTTAGCGGTTACGGATGTTTGCTTAAAAATAATAATTATGAGACCAATGACGAAATTGTAGGCTGGCTCTTTAATGTAAAGGGATTTGTTGCCCCCTGTCAGTACAATATGGTAACTACAGGACACTAATAGCTCATATCCACAAACCCCCCCAACAAGAGGCAGGACTACAGAGCTGTGCCTCAAAATCGGAATAATTCTGCTTTCTGCTGACACATAGAATAAAATCTCCAAAGAGATTCACTCATAGTCACCTTACGGTGGCTCTTATTTCTAGAAGAAGTCAAGGTTAATTGAAGGAAATCGAGTTTAATGTAAGAGGAGTCCACCACTACAAGTCAGAGTGAAGGCAAGAGATATTCATTGTGAGTCTAAGCGAAGGAAATATTTTATTGTGGGTGAGATTGAAAGAAGCAGAGAGTTTATTGTGAGACAGCATGGAGGGCATCAGATGGTGGAGGTATGGACAACACATACCTCTACGAGCCAGTCTCTGCAAAAGGGTCCTCAGGCGCTGCAGGACATTTGGAGATACCTGGTAGGTGTAGAGGTCTGTCACTGGGACTGGCCAGCACCTCCCAAACACAGCATCTGCAAGAGAGAAAAAATGCAAAGCTCAATAGAAGCCCCAATCACATACACCAGACCAATGCTGGAGACCGAATAGTGACAGCACAGGGACAGGCCAGGGACAAGACAGGGACAGCATGGGGACAGACCAGGGAGAGAACAGGGACAGCATGGGGACAGGCCAGGGAGAGAACAGGGACAGGCCAGGGAGAGAACAGGGACAGCACAGGGACAGGCCAGGGAGAGAACAGGGACAGGCCAGGGAGAGAACAGGGACAGGCCAGGGAGAGAACAGGGACAGGCCAGGGAGAGAACAGGGACAGCATGGGGACAGACCAGGGAGAGAACAGGGACAGCATGGGGACAGACCAGGGAGAGAACAGGGACAGGCCAGGGAGAGAACAGGGACAGGCCAGGGAGAGAACAGGGACAGCACAGGGACAGGCCAGGGACAGAACAGGGA
>JAODLD010000088.1:12165900-12178922 GCA_026781065.1 Mormyrops boulengeri | reverse complement strand
CAGGGACAGACCATGGATGGCACAAGGACATCATGTGAACAGGCCAAGGATAGCACGGGGACAGGCCTGGGACAGCATGAAGAAAGGCCAGGGACAATGCAGGGACCGGACAAGGACAGCATGGGACAGGTGAGGGACAGAACAGGGACAGCATGGGACAGGTGAGGGACAGAACAGGGACAGCATGGGACAGGCCAGGGAGAGAACAGGGACAGTATGGGGACAGGCCAGAGAGAGAACAGGGACAGCATGGGGACAGGCCAGGGACAGAGCAGGGACAGCATGGGCACAGGCCTGGGACGGCATGAAGAAAGGCCAGGGACAATGCAGGGACAGCACAAGGACAGCATGGGACAGGCCAGGGAGAGAACAGGGACAGCATGGGGACAGGCCAGGGACAGGGTTGCGGACAGTCCAGGGACAGCACTGGGGTGGTCCAGGTAAAAGCAATGACTGCTATCAAACCCATTACCGCGTCCAAGTGATTGGTGGGCTGACAGAGACACACTCGTCACTCTAATACCTCCGACACACATATTTCTACATGCAGTCGGGTCCTTGGAAACAGACATTTTAATACAGCGCAGTGACCACTTAATGGCAGCCATCAATCAGTGACACAGTGACCCATCCTGTATGCGGCTGCGAGCTTCGGTCACTGTGAAACAGGACGTCAGCAAATAACATCAAGGCCCATTTGTTTTAAGTATCAAATGTTTGGTGTCCTACTGATAGAAAAAGAACAAAAAAAATTCAGATCCCACTCATGAAAAAGACACAATATGAGAAATCTCACTCAAAGAAAACAGTGAAAACACGCAAAGTGTGAAATCGCATTCAGGGGAAAAACAAAACACACATAATGAGTAAAATTTCAATCACGGAAAAGAAACATTTTAACGACTTCATTTCGTTCAGCAGAGTGGCTGTCATTGCAAACCTTTTGAAAACACTCAATCTAAAGGAATTGCATATATATTTTAAAGGTATTGACTATTTTTCATAAAAAAATAAGATGAGTCTGTAGTTTTCCCATGGAATTTATGTTTCTTTAGTACACAGTCAGTTCTTTAACCACAGCGCCACCTGCTGTTCAAAGGCCTCGGAAATGACGTTGTCATCGACAAACTGCATGGTCACGCACATCTTGATCTTCTGCTTGGGTGGTGACAGATGGCGTTTCCGACGGAATCATATCAGGGTTTAGCCGAGCAGCACGACATCTATAAGGAGGCTTTATCTACAAACGGCCATCTTCACAGCAGCAGAAAGGAACCGCACTCCAGATGCCGTCTTGACCGGAAGAGTTCACGGGACACGGGGGATTGTGTTTTGGGGCGAGGGGAGGGTGGATGACAGAGTCTGAAAGAGACACGATCTCAGGGGGATTAGTATATTTTCATCACCATGGAAGGGGGCTGATGATCAATTTCCGTCTGAAAACAGGAAAGCAGTGCAGTCAGACAAGACATGAGACACTGGAACTTCAAGCCCTGCTCATCTCCAGCAGCCGATCCAAGCCTGTGTGGGATTTGTAAGGTATGCAAATGTATCTACTGGGGCTAAGAGGGACCCCAGCCTGATGACAGAGGGTGTCCCTGTCTCTTGAGACCCTAGGGGTGGAGATTGTCACAAAAAGCCCCCCCCCCCCTCAGCAATAATTGCAAAGGAAAAAAAAAAAACCTTAGCAGACCAGTTACTCCCATGTGGGGCTCTTGGCTGGGTTTCACCTCGTGCCCTCGTGCCCCCCCACCGTGACCGTTTCGCTTTCCTTCCTCCTTGCAGTGTTCGATCAGCCACGTAAAAGCCGGCGCCTGCGAGATCCACGGACACCAGAGTGCCCCTGGAAGCCGACGGAACGTTCTGGAACGTCTCCTGGCTGAGCGCCCGGCTGAGCCCTGCGCCGCCGTCGCAGTCGAGGTGAGAGGCGGTATCATCTAATCAGGTCGAGCTTTTATCCCAGCGAAATGATTGCAATCAGCCTGGTGAAAGCTATTTTTAGGTATTCCCCATTTTAACTGTCACCCTACAGTTAGGGACGAGCTCCCCATGTGATGTGGACGGCCAGATCCAATCCTGGACCATCTACACCTCGGCGCATGAAGCCGCCCACACTGCAACGCGCTGGACTGTGATATTACATTTTATAAAAAGATATAAAGAGTGTATAATACTGACAGTTTGCTTAATTAAATGGGAGGTGAACAAATACTTTGTTATCACCGTGCTTTTGCACATTTCTAACTTGGCAGCGTGGTTATAAACATTCTACAAAGGATCAGTTACAATGATGGGTCATAATTACCCCCACGCATGCTTAACTCTGTCCGCTGTCACAGAGAGATCCCCGAAGCGGTAGTTCAATAATAGCTTTCTTCAGTTTGATTTATGGCTTGGGCTGCAGCCGGGGAGAATCTGAAAGCCGACTCAGCCAGAACCGCCCCGTAATAACACCAGGACGCTTAGTAGGGAAGCTCACGCAGAATACGATTTCCCATCCCTGTCAGGATGTCGTTTTTTTTTTTCTCCCCCAGAAGGTGGCAGAGTGTTTAAGGAAACACAAGGTTGTCAGCTAGCTCTTTCTGTTTAAGTACACACTAGCGAGCAGATTTTGATAATTAGATGACTTGCTGTGGGCAATAGAGGGTGAAAAGAATCATGGGATATGGGATAAGGGAGGGGGTGTGGAGATTGTGGTAGTGGGTGGTGGGGTAATCTTATCAGCACAAGGGAACACGCACAAGACAACAAAACAGGCGTCAGGTCGTGGAGACGAAGCTGGACCAAGGCATGAGCGCTTGGCCGTCTGTTCCGGGCCGGAGAAAAAAACAGAAGTCAGAGTTACGTTTGATTGATGATAAGTCACCTGAGTCTGCCTCACCCCTGGACATGCTCGACCCCCCCATCCGTCTTAAATTAATCCACCTGTGTACATCTGCGAGCAGCACAGAAAAAACGCATGTCCTCAGCAACTCATTAATTAAAGTAATTGACTAATCCCTAACGGGAGTGACCCCATGACCAGCAGGCCTGACTTCCTCTCAGACAGACAAACAGCCTGCTCCATCTGCCTCCGCTCACGGCCACCGGGGGCACTGTGCTAAATATCCCTCTGCGATTCACAGCTTGCAACATTTTTTTTTTTACATATGAAAAAACAATGCCGACTATTTCAAGCCACTGGCAAACTGTCTGGAACAGATGGCTTTTTATATTTCAGACCATTTTCTGTTTGTTCAATTTACGACAAAAATAAGGTATAATTATTTCTTTGCGCTCTATGAGGGAGAAGTAGCCATCTTGACTCTCAGGCACGAAGGGAAACAGGATTGTCAGTAAACATATTGCAGGGGCTCGGGTTGGGAGCGGCCCTGGGGCCGAGTGGTAACAGCGACCTCCCAAGGCTCCTAATCCCCGTGTCCAGGCTATACAATCGATAACAGAGTCAGGCTGAGAAGATAGCAGAGCAATGGATTGAGTCACAGAAAGTATGTGGGGGTGGAACCAGCAGATCTGGGAGAGAGCATCCATGGAATGAAATGGCACAAACTCCTTAGAGGAACCCCACAACACACAAACAACTGGGCTGTGGGGAACCAGGGGTCTCATTTATCAAAGTGTGCATGGAACAAGTCTTAAATGTGTGCATATGAATCACTGGTACAGAGGTAAATTGGTATTTATCACTCCTGCGTAATTTAAATAAAGAAACACCCTCAATAACCATATATGGGCACATAGCTTCCGCATAACACGTCAAACTGCGCAGTAGGAGAACATGTTGCCGAAATGGAAACCTTGACGAGACATATACTCGTATATCCTTTTTGTTATATATTTTACACTATACACTTGTATTGCTGGTTTGTAACTGTATTTTGAAAATGAGAAAGATTTAAAAAATAATAATAAATAAAGTGAGGAAAAAACAGAACTTAACGAAGAATGAGCTGAAAGTGTTGCTAGACATAACGGAGAAAAAATAGGTATAGTGGCCTGTCACAGAGAAGGACCTGGCAAGGAGGACAGGTGACACGTGTAGTTAATGCTGTGTCACCTGTAAGGAGAACAGTGGCACAGGTGAGGAAGAAGCAACACGATCTGTAAATGACCACAGAGAACGATCGCGGCCCACAGATTCCGCGTCTGTGCCGCAGGGGGTGGCCCATGTACCACGTCAGTGTCACCTCAGGATGGTGCCATCATAAGCGAAACGTCCCTAACAGGAATCATTCCCGGTGGTGACATTGACAGTGCAGCTCCACCACCCATGGATGAGGCCGGGCGATCAGAAATAGGAAGGTAATTTTGTGGTTGTTTGACTGGCTGCAGCAAGTAACGTCTGTCGAACACCAACATAGACTGACAAGTGAATGTTGCTGAAAAAGAATTGAGCCAGACACATCAGCTGTCTTGCAAAACATATATTTAGTGACAGTGATATATTATTTTTTTTGGACATGGACCTTATATGACTTGGGAATGATTCCTTGTCATTAGTGTGGCCTGCCTGCACATACGTTGTGTGAACATAACTAGATAGTTCTACTCGTTTATTGAGGCGTGAGAGTTAAGTGGGGTCTAAGCGTTTCCTAGGTGCCGACCGGTTTACTTTAGTTATGCTTCTCTGCTGCTCGGGGTTTATGCGGCCGAGACTTTTGGTAAATATGTATATGCACATTTCTATGCACAAGAAGAAACTGATAAATATCATTGTATGTGTAAAAATGTGAGTATGCACGGTTTATACACAGATCTGTTCGTATGCACGGTTTATAAATGAGAGCCCAGAATTGGACCTGAACCTTCTGGGTCAGTGCCTGTAGATCGGTTTGGAGCTCAAAAGTGAATAAGACAATTTGGCCCATCTACCACACCTCCCTGTTCCTTCAGACAAACTCCCACTTTAACAATTAAATCCAAAGTACGACAGCAGCCGTACATCACTGCCGTTCTGTAGGTCCGTTATAATGGCAGAAAATGCGTATAATTATTAGTGATTATGAGATCTGCTCAGGCCTGGTCGAGGTGAGCAAGGCTGGGGGTTATGAACAGGCTCCATGATGACAGGAACTGTGTGTGTGTGTGGGGGGGGGCAGCTGGTTTATTTTCCTCATCCCTGACATCTGTGTGCCAGACCTGCATCACACGCCCACGGCCTCCCAGTCATCATCCAGCACTCCTGTCTGTTCTATCTATAGAAAGGCATTTGCGCTCGTCCTCTTCCTCTTCCTCCTCTCCCTCCACCTCCACCCAGCTCCCCGACAGCCCAGCCGCGGCTGGCTTACGCCGGCCTACACGCCCGCCACTCCGCGCCGTCCCCCTCGCCTTGCCGTCTGCCTCGCTCCGTCTGTCTCCGCTCGCGCTGAGCGTCACTGCCTCCCCGCTTCGCTGTGCTGCGATCCGCAGACCTTCTGTCTCCTGTTTTTTTTTACAGCCCTTCTGCGCTCCTCTGCTGTTCTCTGCGATGGGCCGCTTGAACTCTGCTCCATGGCGCCTCCCCGTGGCATAACTCATCATCATCATCATCATCATCGCTTGCACCCCTCCCTCAAGGCTACTACAATCCATTATCTCCTTAGTTTTGCCTAACAATTTACACGCCTATTTAAATATATTATATCTATATAAAAGCAGTTAAAGACTTTAAAAACACTCACTTTAACGCTTCGCTCTGTTACATAGGATTATGATCGGACATCGGTACTGTATACTTTTTCAAATCCAAGGCAGAGAAACTGACAGTGTATGTTGGCTTTTCTTTCAGCTTGACTGTTAATTAATTTGCCGATCTAATGAAAGTATACAGCTGATGTAACGAGTGTACAGTTCAAATCAAACACAGGGCTTAAATCAAGCACTGGTGATTCTCAGACTGATCGATGTCGTAAGTTAAAATAAATAGCTAGCGCTCCGCCTATTTTTGCACCGCACAATAAACATTATACAGCGATCATTAGTTCAGTCGATGAATTATTACCATGTCTACACTCTATTGAATCGATTGTATCTAACTTAAATATAAAGCAACGGAGTCAAAAAAATGCGATGTGGCGCTCGGGTTAATTCTATGAGAAGTTGGAATAAATCCACATAAGCTGCGATTCTGATCCTAATATCCACCCATCCACCCATCCATCTTCTGTAACCTATCCCTGAGTGATCCGAATACATAACAATAAACAACAATCAAACCAATAATTATTAGTAGTAGTAGGAGTAATTCCGCTGTTTGGCCAGAGACTTTTACCATCAAATTTACCTTTATAAGCATTACCGGTTCCACTCCGGGGTTAATGTCTGTGTTTCCAGGTGCAATTAACCACAATGAACGGAAATCAAGTCATATAAAGTCGTTTATCACATGGATTTTCGGGCTGGGATCCGGAGAGACGTTTCGGAGCCAGAAATATTTAAATAAGAAGTAGGCTATTAAAACAGCCCGGTCCTTAGTTAACTATAAGACCACGCATCAGTATTAGGGGGTCCCCTGATGTGGTGCATTTTAAACCACATTTAATTGGTTTAAAAAGGTTGATCCATGTTTTAATACACGGGTCAGGTGTTTTACTCGATTTATGACCGTTTGTATCACACGTCTTACTGATTATGTGATTTCGTTAAAACACCGTATTTAAATGCTATACGTTTAACAAAAGTAGAAAACATTTTCTTGTGTAATGTAGGTATAAAAGACCCAGAAGTAATAAGTGTCGGTTACAGATGCTGCACACAATCGGCGCCTGAGTGTTTCCATTTCACCGCTGAGTGAGCCGCACATCCCCGCGTTAGACGCCGAGTGGCCGCCGAGAGGCTGACTAAGCTGTCATAATAATTCACAGCATATATTACATTAGAGGTCCAGTGCAAAAACAGCAGGATCATTTTCACTCTCCAGAAACAAAATTATGCGATAACCAGCGGTGACAAATGCTAATAGTATCTGAAATAAACCCTTTATTAATATTCTACTTGGCAATTAGAATGTTCTATAGATACTTGCTTGTTTTCGTGTATGGTTTGAGTCCTTTCGTTCAAATGTGTAATTTGCATTTTGATAAAGAAACATCACAATTATGGATAGTGTAACACAATTTTCGTCTCTTGGCGTTTCAAACGATGTAATACACGAAAATGGCCACAAGGTGGAGACTGAAATGGTGTCTGCAGCTGACTGTCGCTGAAGCATTACACATCTATCATGTGGATAGAGCACTTGCCGAATTAGGACAAATATACAAACCTACAGAGAATTTGAGAGGCAACATTTGTCAAAGATCAGCGCTCCATTTAAAGCACCATCACCAGGTGGAAAAACAGCCACAATTGGCTGACTGTGACCAAGGGTGGCGAGGGTATAAGATGGCTCTCGGTCCCTATTTATCATTTATGCCTTAATATGTGCTTCCGTCCATAGCGATGGGACAGTTGAACCATTTACACAGCTTGATAGTTCAGTGAAGGCTGTGTTTAGCTCCTGTACAGGCGGAACAGGGCCAGCCCATTACTCAGTATGTTATAAAACTGTAAATAACACGGTGCCAAGGAAACACAAAGGAGCCTTACAGACCTCTGGACCTGAACTACTCCACAGAAGGCATATGGCAGTGTGTGGTTAGGGTTAGGGCTCGAGCTGTAGTGGGGTGCACATGAACGCCATTCCCCCATGGGAAAAAATTTACAAAAACCATCCCTTTTAAAAATATACCCCCCTCTATCCCCCGAAACTGTGTGGTTGTAACTCCCGTAAAGACTATACTGGGATACTCAACTGGCGGACTCCGGAGCGAAACACAATTTAATTCGGACCATGTGATCATTGTCTCCAGCAGAGCCCACCTGATAAATTTATCATAGGCAAAATATTATCCTCAGGTACCCCATACATCTCCAACACCGCCTCTGAAATATTTAACTCGACCACCGGCCAGCGGAGTGATGCTACCGTTGGGCCGTTTTACTTACACAAAAATGTTATAGGGGCGGTAGTAAAAATGATTGGTTCAGACACATAACCAATCAAGTTGTAGATGAGGTGGGTCCAAGCAACTAGTGGAGGTGGGACCAAGACATGTGACTGGTTGGCCCTGCCCCCTCTAGTTGCTTGGACCCACCTCCTATTCAATATGATTGGTTATCTCTCTGAACCAATCATTATTCTTTCTGCCCTTTTTGTGTAAGTAAAACTCACACGGGCTTGAGCAAGGCCCTTAACTCCAACTGCTCCATGGGTGCTGGACACTGACCAACTCTGCACTGTGACCCTCCGTCTTGCTGTCACCTGTATACGTGTCTGTGTGTCTCATGAAGAACCGATGCGGTACAAATACACAATATCGCTGTTCTGTTCTAGACCCACACTGTGGGTAGCTGTGGGTCTCCTGCTGGGCAGATTTTCGCTAACATGCTGGAGGAGTGTTATTGGCATTTGCACAATGGGTTTGCTCAGGGAACGGAGGAGCACAATAGATTTCCGAAGCTGCTGGGAGTCGCGGGAAATGAACAGCACTCCGTCTTCCTGAGCACGGTCGAGCATTTAGCAGAATTTGTTTCATCTTCTAGAAGCCATCGGATGCACTCTGAGGCAAAAGTCGACGTCATAAGAACGGACGGGCGCCTGACAGTAGGGAGGCCCCGCCTTCCCAGGAATACCGAGCTGGGTTTCAGGAAAAGCCGATGAACCGAGGCGACGCATAATCCCGATCTCCTACGATTTCCTGAAATCTGGAAGTGCGCATCTCATCGAAAGCACTTATCCGAACCTACCATGGGAACTGCGGAGGGGGGAAAAAAAAGCCGACTGCGTTGAACTGCATTAACTGTGGCAGTGAAGCTAGCTAAGCATTAAATCTTTCCCTCAGAAGCTGGGTTATTGACAGACCCCTCAGGAAAAATATCTGTTGTAAGGGTACATGAGAAGTGCAGCTATTAGCATGAATCTGTGAGCTACGGTCTTAGTTACCAAGTGGACGGACTTCAAGGCCACGCAAGAGATAATGCTGATCTCAAAACTGCAATTTTGCATTTTGCAACTTACATTTTTTATGGACATTCCTCATAAGTCCAAAACTTAACTGCAAAATTAGTTTAGGTAAGCATACAGAATCTTTTGGAGTAGACTGGGATTGGCATGTCCCTTCAAATGTTGTCATGACAACCTCAACATCAGTGACGCTTCATATGCTGTTCTGTGTACTAGACTCGATTGGGTTGTCCTAGGTCTTCCCCCAACTGTCTCGTCAAAAGGTAATTGGCCACCTGCCTCACTGACATGACATAACATGCGTCCTCAATCCACATGCCGTGGTACTCCCGGTCTATGAAAGAGACACGCTTTGCCCTCTGCTCCCTACAAATCCTGGACCTGGCCACCTATGTCAAACGAACCTGGTGTTAATGTCCCATGACAAGATCTGAGCCAAGACAACACAAGGGAGACAACAGAGGATCCGGCTGTTTCCATGCCAACCGACTCTGCACCATCTCCCGCTGTTGCTAGGCAGCCCATCAGCACAATTATGTTGTTTTTTTTTAGAGGCGTGAGGGTTGTCTTCAAAACATAGACCTGTCAGGGATGCCGGGGAAGCTGTAGGATACTGTCAAACACAATTTCTTCCTGCTTCTCTGCTGAACGCACCTGAGCAGGAAAAAGGTCTAATTATTCTATTCCTGATTTGCATAAGTCTGAATGATTGGCTGCCCAGCAGCGCTAAGAAGTTACTGACAACAATGTAAAAGCTGCTTACAGGCAGGATGAGGAGGGAAACGTCCTCCCAGGGGAGCCCTTCCAAAGAGTGAGTGAGCGGAGAGATGCTAAAAAAACCAGGTTAGTCCTTCAGGGATGTGACACAGCGTCCGCCCCAGTTCATCAATAGGCATGCCGCGATTTCTCAGTGAAACGCCGGGAAGGGAAACCGCAGCCCTGTCACACACGAGTGTTACGAATGAATAATGAACACGCTTAGCTTTCCAGATCGGATTCAATCCGTGCGCTTTCTGGTTAGCGTTTCTCAGTTTTTATCTCCCCATAGAATCTACTTACCCGTCTTACTATCTAAAACTTCATCTGTGAGGTTACAATGCCAGAAAGTTACACTGCAAACGGGTTATATCAAAGGAAGGCTATGATAGTAGCAGGCTGTAACACCAGCAAGTCAAAACACTATCACATTATAACAAAACAAGTTCATAACACTAGCAGGTTACAAATCCAGCAGGTTATAATACTAGCAAGTCACAATACTTGCAACCTTCTGGTGTTATAAACTGTAACACCAGCGGATTACAGAACTGCATCAGTAGACAGTATAGTGTGAAAAGCATGTGTAAAATGTCCATACTACTAAATTGTCTTGCAGGTTGTTTGTTAAACCAGAGTTCACCCACCATACAGTTCCTTGTATGTTTAATATACATGGCCAATAAAGATCTTTCTGATTCTGATTCTAAACCCACAGGACATACCACCGGAAGGTTATAAGACAGACAATAGGAGGTTGAAACACTGGCAGGTTCTGACATCAGCAGATTAAACACTAGAAGGTCACGATAAAATTGGGAGTGATAGTAGCGACTTAGAGAGCAGCAGCGGCCACAGTCTGGCACCAAGGGCTCAGGGCTGAGCGGGAGCAGCGCATCGCACAGCCTGTGACTCACAGGCCCAGGCTTTGAAGCGGAACCTCAGACCACCTCGGCAGGCTGAAAAGGGCAGGAAATGAGTGGGCAAATTGTTCCGAGCGGGATGGAACATCTCTGTCGATCGCCGCCCGCCTCCAAATCCGGGCCGTCCGTCTCAGCTGGCTTTCCCGCCGCACGGATTTTAATCACATCCGACCGCTCAGGTTAATTCTTTTGTTCTTATCCTCCCTCTCCGCACCGCATCCCGCGAGCCTCTTCTCAGCCATCCGCAGATCAGTTGGGGCCCACTTGGGCCCGGCGGGGCCAAAGGTTGTTTGGGGAGGTCTGGCCACCGTGTCTGACTTACCGTTGGTGCAGATCTCATATGGGGAGCAGAGCTGATCCTCAAACAGGCAGCCTGGAAAGCAGGGAGAAGGAAATACCATCAGAGGCCTGTAGGTGGCAGCACTTCCTGGTGTCACGAAGCTCCCACCTTTATTTTGGTGAGCAGGTCAACATATTTAGTCTACATGCTGTTCTTTGTTCATTTTTTGTTCAACCAGTCCACTTTATATTCATTCCGTAGGTAATTTTGAAAGTCTTTCCTCTGGGTAACAGCATAGGTCACTGATCATGGAAAACTAACCACTGACTACACCCGTACACTGGTTTCTTCCCAGTAGGGGGCCTAATAGTTAAAAACGGGAACCATTGGCTTTGTGACCAATTAGTCATTAGCACAGCCAGTATAGAGGAACCTCTGATTGCTAGGTGACCATTACCACAGCGGGTCAGGGTGGTTCTGTAAAGCCCTTAGATTGAAAGTACCTGCTGCTATACAACCTAAACACAGAGTGACGTCATACAGGTACTGCCGGGCTTTGCGATTTGTCTAGACATCAGGTGGATTAAAACAAAGCATAAGTGTGAATAAAAATACCATCCAAAAGAGATGAAGCGGCTCTGTGAGGGAGCGATGAAAACGGCCTGATTTCAGAGCTGGGCAGAGACACAAATAGCAGACTTTGTTCATCCCTGAGAAGATTTTTATCACCACAAGACAAGCCCCCATATCCTGCTGGAGATTGAGATAGAGCAGGATTGGGTGGGGCATGGCTGGTGGGGCGGAGCAGAAGAGGCGGGGCATTGTAGCGGCAAAGCAACCTATTGGCTGAAACAGCAGAATGCCCGCCCACTGGGATCATCGCCTCAGTGGAGGCGAAATCGTTTGCTTCCGTGGGGCAGGACGGTGAACTTAAATGCCCCGCCGCTGAAAATGATTTGTAGTCAACAACACACACAGCGTGAAAACAGTGAAGTTCATGACATAAACCAGGAGTGTGTAATCACACCACAAGGGGGCGAGCTGGGGAGGAGAGAGGGGCACCTCTGATTCTGCACATAATTAACCAAGCTCATTGCTTGGGCAGCGAGCCGCGGGCAGCACCTGGATTTGCAGGTGTGAGTAATTTACAGATTGGGCAGCTTTCCAGGTGACAGCTGACTCACAGCTTTCATTCAAGCGATGGGGACACTTTAGGGGATGCTGAGCACTGCGACCGGGCACTGCGGTCGGGCAATGTGGCTGGGCACTGCGGCCGGGCAATGTGGCCGGGCACTGCGGTCGGGCACTGTGAGGCAGCACAGCCACCTCTCCAGGCCCTGAGCTCTGCATGACAATGCTGGGCAGCTACCGTCTGAACAATTCACAAGAAAATCTAGCGGAGCCCTGGGGGCTTAACGACAATTTTAATTAACCATAAATATGCCGAATGGCGTGATGACGTTTGGTAATAAACGCCTCAGCGGTTGGAAAAACCTCATCAAACTGAGCCGGGGGGGTCGGGGGGGGAGTGTTACAGCTTAATCAATAGCTGATCGTTTTCTGACAACCTTTTCATTTTTAACAGACCCGAGGAGGACCCGTAAGGCGCAACTTGACGCAATCCATCAGCATGCCATATCTGGGAGCGTTTGGTTATGCCTGGAGACTTTACCCGCCGCCTGCTGCTGCGTTCATCTGTCGTGTTTATTTGCTAATCCTTCCAGACATCGTGCATCGCTCACCCCAGGCTAGCACAGGAATTCTAATTAGCAGCGAGCGCGGGCCGGTGCGGATGCAGCAAGCCTTTTCGTGGATTATTAAAACATTCACACGCACACACACACCCTCGTCTTCCTCATGCCTCCCCCCCCTCATCCCAATATGCAAATTAATCTCCCCAGCCAGGTGCACGCTGCCTGCGAGGCTGTGCCTGTCGTCGACGGCGACGGTGCAGAGCCGGTCCCCATGGCGGGGGTGGAAAGCGATGCGGGGGCGGGACACGAGCAGGACGGGCGTCATCTGCACAGTGGGAAGGAGCACAAGGAATATTAATCACCCCATCGGCCACGGGGGGGGGGGG
>JAODLD010000088.1:12145533-12156190 GCA_026781065.1 Mormyrops boulengeri | reverse complement strand
GAAAAGATAGATGCAAAAACAAAATGTCCACTACAGAGGACACAAATGAATGGCCCGGGTCTCAGGAGGTTACAGTAGCGCCTCTCCAACTGATACTACACAGCAGCAGCTGCAGGTGGCACGACCTGGCTACCTTACTCAATAAATGACACGGAGATCCATTAACATCACGATCACGGACTAGCATTGTCGGTACACTTAGAACAGGTGACTTTTTAAACACATTTCTTAAATATATACATTTATAAATAAGAAGCAAACGAAATAAACAAGCAAATTTTGGGTTTGGCCCCATAATAAGTGTTAGGAAACTATAGGCGCCAAGGTATACACAAAACAAAATACTTACAATTATTACCAGTGCATGCGGACTGATGCACCCAAATCGGTCCACGCGGATTTAAACACACTTCTCCTAACTGAATACATCGTCAGCAATACTACCAAAGAAATGGACAATATTAACGTCAACTTTTTACACGGACAGGGTTGAATTAACATATATATGATTTGATATAGGGAAAAATCTGGGGATTATTTATCGAACACAAGGGTTTAGGTTGAAACGAAGCCTATTTACTATGCAGGTGATCAAGCGCATGTAATTGCTGGGGAACGATCTGTAGATTACCGAGTATTGTCATTATTATTATTAGGCCTATCATTATTATCATCATCATCATTATTTATTATTATTATTGTTGTTATTATGATAATATATTCTTGCACACTGACATAGTTAGGAGGATAAGAATAAACAGCTTCCTGCCTTTCGCATAACTGTTTAAGTCGTAGCCAGGATCAGTGAAGCAGGCACTGCACCAGTGTAAATAACCGCAATTAGATAAAGCTCGGGACCACTAGCAGAAAATAATTTCATATTGCACGTTGAGCCGGTAGATAACTGCGCAAGCCAATCAAAGCTTCGCCCGCATGAAACAAGGCTGCCTTCTTTAGATAGGCTATAGCCTGTCTATTTTCGGAAGCATTGTGCATAATCTAATACCACGGACATTTTAGGTAGATGAAAGCCAAAAATCAAAGCAATCTGGAACGTTTCGACTCATTAACATAAAAATACAGCGCGATTTTCACCGACTTCAATTGGTAATTGCAATCTAACCGCATCTATAGATTTAAAGAGCTCATTTATAGGGCAAGTGTATTTAAATACAATATTTTTCATATTCGCATCATTTTGCAAAGGCCGTTCGAATATTTAGATTATTTTGAAAAGATTAAAAGTTTTGCTACAGACATATCCTATTAATTGGTAAAGGTTTTTGTTTAAAAATAATTATAATGTCTTCTTTTTGTGTCATTACCAAGTGCAATATTACTACCGGTCCAAAACAAACATGACAGAGTAATCCACATGCAGCTCTCTCCGCCTGTGTGTGCATACAACGATTTAGACAAGAAATGTGGAAGAAGTGCACGATCACCCCAACACACGCCAGAGAAAAATGAATGAACTAACCAAATTTCTTGTCAGCGGATGCGATCAGCTGGATATGAAACGCCAAGAGGACGAAGATCAGGGAAGGCAGGGAATCCATCGTTTTCACCGATGCACGCCGCTCAGCCACTAAGAACCCATTTCGTTTTATTTATTCTGTTCTTCCTCTTCTCTCTTCTTGCTCCGGGGAACAAAATGATGGAGAGTGGAGCGTAAGAGGGGGGTAAATGGCAAAGGGGATGTAAAGAGATAGGATGCGAGCGCGGTGCGAGAGCGCAGCCGCCCAGTCTTCTCCCGCAGTCAGCTCCCGGCAGCGACTAGAAACTACGTCGAGAACAGTAACCTCGCCCAGGCCCCTCCTTTAGTGATGTCAAAGAGAAGCACACACACACACACACACACACACATATACACACGCATACACTGCTGCAGCCACAAGCCGTCAACCGCGATACCCAACCATGCTGCACATTATGCATGACATATGATTTAAAGTCATTTGGAAAACTATTTAACAAACACGCGATTATAACAACAGATTACTAGTAATTGATTAGGGACATGGACGTATAAAACCACGTGAGCGATTACGTATTGGTATGCAATTACATACAGGTCCACTTTGATAAACAAGCCATCCAACTTCACCTGTCTGAAGATGCATCACATCTGAACTGTAATATTTTCTAACACCAGTTCAATACAGAAACGTGAAAAGCGCCTGCAGTGATTTATACTAACATGAGTGAACTAATCTTACCTTTCAAAGTCACATACTGTGCCAAGGGTGGCCCAAATCACCCCAATTAGCTGTAATTGATATTTGTGTCTAATAAAAACAAAATATTACACATACTTACAATACACAGTGCCATTACCAGCAGTCCAAGTCTGTAAAGTAACCTTCTAATTAGTGGCTAATTCACACAAACACCATGTGAGGTCACCTGTTAAATTAATAACTTTAATGAGGTTTAATTGCTGAGGCACATTATTAAAGACAACCACAACCTTAACCACCCAAAAGTGACTGCCCCAGCTCAAAAGCATGCCTGTTCAACTCTGTAATGCAGGCCCGTGGCCAAAATTCTATTTCGGGGGGGGGTCTGATAGCCCTGGGTATATTTTGCCAATTTGAGGATGGAGTGTTCCCTTTGGTAGAATTTGCTGACTTGGGGTACGTTTCCCAGAAGCTCCCATTACCGACTTCCATATCTGGAACTGTTCAGTCGCATAGTTCCAGCTATGTACGTTGCTAACATCGTTTGCAAAGATGTTCTTTGTAAACATACCCTGGGGAGCTGAGGCAAATTTCAAAGGGGGGTCAGTAATTTCACTATCTGGCTAAGTGCCTAATCTGTAAGAAAATTATTTTTCAGTAAATATACTCTGTATAATGTACAGAGTGTATTTACTGAAAATGATATATATTCATACACAGAATGTGAACAGGGTATATCTGACTAGACATCAGATTACCTTTCATGACAATAAGAACGTGCATATTTGCATAACCTGAAAATCTGTGTTGTGTTGTATATTATTTTCTGTACCTCCTTGGGTTCACTGAATTAAGACTGCGATATACCCTGGAGTGTAGTTCTCCTAAAATATAAACCAGTCAATAAAAAATCACGCCTCATCCATCCAAAAAAGGCTATGTACATATGAAATACTTTACAGTGCGAAAAGGTAACCTTTTTTTTGCCATGCAATATTTAGCTGGTTGCCATGGAGTCTTCATCTGGTTGCTATGGCGTCTTCAGCTGGTCACCGCTGATTTGATTTGCCGGCTGACATCCTGACTCGACAGCAGCCCGACACAGATTCAGACCCGCATCTTCTTCGGGCCTCAGAACAGACGTTTGCTTGTGCTCAGGCGAGCGTTGAACTGCGAGCCAATAAAATAATTGTAAGCATTAAGCAGAATGGCACATTGGAGTTAATGAGAACAAGAGAGACTCTTACTTCCTGCTCATTCAATGAAATGCGTAATAGGCCTTGTACAAACGGAAACAGTAGAACACAAACGAAAAGGCCACATTGACTCATATTCAGACCTAACAGAACTTACAACGCATATGAACATCCAATCATAAATTTCTCTCTCACCCGGTGTCCTAAAACACTCTGAAAAGAAGTGGGTCACAAATTTCTGTGTAATAAACTGCCTGCAGTTGCAGAATTTGGGCTTTGGAATCCATGGTAGGTCGAATTATCTTGTGACATTAATCTCAGCCTGGTTTAACCATCTCCTTATACTTATTTGCATCACACCGGGCTAAAACAGGCTCTGACTGGCAGCCCAAGGCAATCCCACTCAATGTAGGCTTGGAAGTCCCACCTTTGCCAGAATTACAAACCGATTCGCATAAGATTCAGTTTGATATTACAGCATTGCTAATCTCACATGTATATAAAGGTTTTTCCAGTTCCAAATTTGACTTCCATATATGGAAAACCAGAGGCATTTGTGTGTGTGTGTGTGTGTGTGTGTGGTCCAGGTATACATTACATTGCCCCCACAATGTGATAAAATCTGCTGTCCATTTTTCCATTTTTCAGACCCCCACAAGGGGAAATTCAAGTTTCCTAAAAATCTGTGAGTGCAATCAAAAAACTAAAAATGCCAAAAGTCTTGTATTTTGTTTCGTTAAGGTTGGGTTAGGGTTAAGGTTAGGTTTAGGGTTAGGGTTAGGGTTAGGCAGGATTAGGGTTTTGCCCATAGAAATGAATAGATGAAGGTGTCACTTTATGCGGATGACCTTTTAATATATTTATCAAATCCCTTGGAATCCCTACCTGTCCTCATTGACATATTACACTCGCATAGCAGAATGTCAGGCTACAAACTCAATTTCTCCAAAAGTCCTCTTCTTCCTATTAACCAGTTGGCAACAACCTTGGATCTTAGCCCGTTCCCCTTTAGTCGAGCCATGGAACTAACTTACCTGGGAGTTAAAGTTACATGTTCATATAAAGATTTTTATAGACATAATTTTAAAACCTCGTTAGGGCACACAAAACAAGATCTGACTCGATGGTCTCTGCTGCTCATGTCTTTGGCTGGGAGGGTGAATATGATGAAGATGACAGTCCTATCCTGCTTTTTGTACTTTTTTCAAATGATCCCATTTTTTTTTACTCTTTTGTATGGAACAAATCTGTCCCACGTATGAGGAAATCTTTTCTGGAAGTGTCCAGGTCAGCAGGAGGTCTGGGTTTTCCCAGTTTTATTGACTACAATAGGGCAGCAAACATCGGCAAATTACTATACTGGATTTCCACTTGGGGTAAGACCAAGGTCCTGCCTGGGCTGGCATGGAGTTGGATAGCAACCCAGTAATTTCTCCCATCTCATTAGTGGGCTCAACAATACCTATTAGCCCCCCCCCCCATATCCTTAACCCTGTTGTAAAATATTCCTTAAAAATTTGGAACCAGTTTAGGAAATACTTTTGCATGAAGCAGTTGAGCTCATTCTCTCCTCTGGTGAACAATGACCTTTTCCTGCCATCTCAAAGTGATACAGCATTTCAAATTTGGCACAGAAACAGACTGGTTTTTGTTAAAGACCTTTTCGTAAAAGGAACACTTATGTCATTTGAAATCGACATTCCAAAATCCATTTTTTTCAGATTTCTACAAATTAGCAGTTTCATTAGTAAGCATTTTAGATTCCCATTTTTGCCAGCGAAGAATGTTGTTAACGATATACTTTCCCAAGACCCCTACACAAAAGGTAACATCTAAAATTTATACTTGAATTCAGAGCATTAACTCACCTTCATGGGACAGAACAAAAGTGGCATGGGAAGAGGACCTAAATATTGGCCTTTCCAGTGAGATCTGGCAACGTTGCTTAGAATGCATTCACACCTCCTCTTTTTGTATCAAACAGTGCCTGATTCAGTTTAAAGCACTGCATCGCTTGCATTATTCAAACGATAAACCTTCAAGAATGTATCCTAACGTCAGTCGAACGTGTTCACATTGCCGTCAAGGTCCAGCCACTGTAGGCCATATGTTTTGGCACTGCCAATCTTTGAACAGTTTTTCTTATCTTGTTTATTAACTCTGGGTGGGTGGGTGTGGGGAATGTGGTTATTTCTTTTTTTTCCCGTCTTCTATGCAAATGAAAAACTATAAATAAAGCATTTAAAAAAAAGAAATTAATGGATGATCCCCACAAAGATGAGTACAGGTCTGTGTGTGTGTGTGTGTGTGTGTGTGTGTGTGTGTGTGTGTGTGAAAACGGTAGCTTATTCTGCACCCTGAGAGCTTACAGACTACATTTTAAGTAGCACTTGACCGACTCAGTTGACCAACTGTCCAAACGATGACCTTAGGAGGTTTAACTGCGAGGAAGCACTGCACCCTGAGGCACACAGAACAGGGACAGGCCAACACTGCAAACACTGCTGAGGCAAACCGTGGAAATTTCTGCCATTACAGCTCATATTATACCCATCAATAATTTCTTATGTAATTTATTATGCATCATTCAATAATTTCATGTACGTTTTATTTTTGTATACATATTATTGAATATTTCAGTGAGATAGTAATATCTGTTTCGGTTAGCAATGTGCAAATGGAGACCCCTTTATTGATAGGCTTGGTATGACCCTGTCTGTGTGTAAAGGCACGCAGTCACTTGTTTTGGTTGGAACAAGTAAGTTGGATGGAAGGAAGGATTGTAAAAGTGTGGAGCAATACATTTTTTTGTCTGTGCCAGTTGAGATTGTGAACTCTTTTTTTAGTTCAAGAAGATTCCGTAAAGTGTATTTTATGGATATTCATGGAGATTTTTTTGTTGCATTTTACCACTTTGCACATGACCATTACATCACTCGAACGCTTCACGGAATGGCACACATTCTGGATCTGTCACTATAACAGTTCACTTTAAGTACAGATTTTTCCAACGCAGAGACCATTTAAAGAATTCCTGGCAAGAATGAAGATCCTGGAAAGAATGGAAAATCCAAAAAATTTGGAAAAGTGGCAAAGTGCAATTCCATCCTTCTAGGGCTACAGCGTGAGCTGCTATTGCTCAAAGGAGGATTTTAATTACTTTTCTGGAGTAATCTGGTCATTTGGAAGAGTGCTTTGGACAAGTCACATGCCCTAAAGTTTCAATCATAAAACAGGTGTTAAATACATTTAAATCGGAAACAAAAACAGAGTAGCAATACCTCAGGGATCATCTGGCTGTGAAAACCATGTACCTGAATATCTTCGAGTTTGTGTGGTTGCCAACAATCTTCTCTGAAGTCCAGGGGCCTATATCAAGAGGCAGGATTTCTTGCTTAGCCGGATGATAGCTTGTTGAAGTTTTCGACTTTAAAGTACCCAGTTTAAATGGATTTTATCTTCATTCTCTTACATTTAGCCCAGACTACCTTAAATCTGACAAGTTATCTGGCTAAGCAAGAAATCCAGCTTTGTGACACCACCGGTACTAGAAATAGTCCTGCGTTTGAGTTTGAACTCACCAAAGTCATTTGCTTAGGCCGCACATCCGGTCTATCCATCCCACTCAGAGGCATCATGGCAAGGACTCACCCACATCCAGGCACTGAGATCATTCGTGAAACATCAAATATAGAATTGTTAACGAAGTAGAAATATCTTTCACATTCCAGGTAGGCATACCCATCTGTCATTCCACATGTGCCGTTCCTTATAGACCTTCAATGCCAGCATCATACTATAGGACTATCGCTCTCATCATGTTTAACAGTTATATTGTGGTCACATTAACACTGTCAAGATCCACAAATTAGGCGTTGATGAAAGGGTGAGGGTCTAAGAACAACTAGACACAGAACACTGATGCTCCATCTGGTGCCTAATGCCACAGCAGAGCCAAGATGGTGCTCCAGGGAGGCTAAGGAGACACGCTTGTCTGTGAATATACAACTCCCAGACAACATGTGTCAGGGTCACGAAAGGTTTCCTCTGTGTCGCCATCACACCTTCGAATCGCTGTCAGCCCTCCCCCAAACCCCCTACAGAGTGCCTTTACTCTTCGAACCCCAAACCGGCGGCATGGGAGATATGCGAGCCATGGGGTATGACTCTCCAGAGCTCGCATGGGATGCAGAAATGCATTTATCCCTCCACTGGCACCTTAAGCAGCAATTACACAGGCGGGCCTTGTTATCTGATGAACAACCAGAGCGTTTTGGCATAACGATAAAGGGGAATTAGCAGATCGGCCTATAAGGTGCCATTAATCACAGAGGAACCGGGGGTCGTTGGGTCTGGCCAGGAGCGAGCGATGGCATCGATCTCCCAGATGCGTCCTGCGGCAAAGTTCACTGGTGTAAAGACGCCGTAATCCCTTATCTATCTGGCCAGTTCCCTTGAGGCAAAACCAGTGTCACAAGGAGCCGACACATGCACTAAATGACTAGATCTGGCTACCTACAAAGATGTGCCACAAAGATGCAGGCTGTCTGAAGATCATAGCAGGACGCTTTTTGGTGACTGCTGTAGGCCTTCAACAAGTTGATGTACTGTAACTCTTGTGGTAATTTAACTTACATAAAAATGTTTTGAGGGCAGAACAAAAATGATTGGTTCAGAGAGATAATCAATTAGATTGTAGAGGAGCTGGATTCAAGCAACTAGAGGAGGCGGGACTAGGACATCTGATTCGTTGGTCCCGCCTCCTGTATTCCCTTGGACCTACCTCTTCTGCGATCTGATTGGTTATCTCTCTGAACCAATCATTTTTTGTTCTGCGTACGAATAAGTCATGAGCTAAAGGAATACTTACCTGTTACATACAGCATGTCGTATCTTACTATCTCAAAGGCCAAAAAAGTAATTCAGATACTATCAATTGCATTAACTTTATAGACTTGGCTAACATAACCACACACACACTCCCAATTTTGGCCAATAAGCCCTTCCCCAATGACTGAGAAACGCGGCAGGTCACTGACATGGTGGAGTCCTAGTGAGATACCAGGATATGACAGAGATATGAGAGCGCTGTTTACAATGTGATTCCAAAAAGTGTTATTATAGTTGTAACCTACATACATACATGGAAATATGAATTTCCGACAAACGCGTATGTTCGCTGTGTGTGACCCTGTACTAGACAACCAGTTATGGAAGATGGATGGACAGGCATTTCGATGTTCTAAAGGGAAATGCTACAAAAGACAATTATTACATTTTCATCCCATCAGGGTGCCTGTCTAATCAATGAGAAAACCGACTCTGAGAACATTTAGGAGCCAAGGGAGGCTGTTGCTAGGGAACGCATCATCGCTGTACCTGCAAGCTGTGAGTCAAACACAATCCCAAAAGACTGGTCCATGCTATTTGTGTATCCCCATCAATAGAGCACGAACGGTGCCGTAATCTCCTCATACCATGTGAGGCTCGCATTCAGAAACACGCAAGGACCTCAGTGGACTACTCGGCTGGAGTAATACCGGTTAGACCTCCTGCGATACCAAAGGCCTCTCTGTTTCACTGAATGCTATCAGACCTCACATTGTCTTCGCGGAATGGGCAACAAAGAATGGCAACAAGCCAGCGGCTGCTCTACCTTGTGAATTAACAGCAGGTTTACAGCAGCACTACTAGAAAAAAAAGACAAACACGGCTATCTCTTCTAGGTGCAGACAGAGCTAGAAAAGTGCAATGAACACTTCCGGGAGGAAAAAACATGGCAATGTTCGATTCAAGTGAAAATGTCGAGTTTTGTATAATCAGACTAATCCAGGGGCTGAATAGGTCGCCGGTGCACATTTTGGTGTAGACATCGACATTTTAAAGCGGGAAGCAATGTAGATTAGAAGCCTGGACTTCCTGTCACAAAATGAGAGAAGAAAAACAAGACCTGCTTGATGCAAGGGGCCTAATTGGCTTGTCAGTTGCGATGCACAGCTCTTTTCTTCAGCTCTGTACTGTTAAAAAATAATTTTATAATTCACTTCAAAGAACATAACTTACACACTGGGAAAAACAGTTCAGTCTGAGTATTGCTGTTTTTTTATCACATGCTTCTGTGCTTAATTATTGCTCCAGAACTCCAACAGATAAGTCATACTGCCACCATGTTTGCCACCCACATCTTTTGGGGACGTGGGTGTCAGTACAGGCCAATGTACTACAAATGTTTCTCACTCAAAAGTGTGAAAGGGGGGGGGGCGGACTGTTAGGTGCACTTTAACAATACAACATTGGGGGGAAAAAAACCTCGGTATGTGTTATTATTCTAAATATCACAACTAAAAATGGACTCGAATATGTTTGATTGACAGACTTGTCTTTCCCATTCATTGCTTTTAATTTATTTTCGGGTTTTCTAAGTCAGGATGCCTTCATGACAATATTTCATGAACGCCATTATCAATAGTGCAGTTGGATTGCGGCAGACAGAGATATAACATTCTGGATGTCTGGTCAATAACTTTAAAAAGATCTCAATACAATATCCTTTTATCAAATTACTCCAGTCTGGCGGATGAAATGGACATATACGCATTGCCACAATCGCTATGCGGTCCTGTCGATTCTACATTGGATTCCACCTTATCTCGCTCCGCATTGACAATGAACGGATGACATGTTAAATTAAGTGTGACTGATTCACAGATTCATTCATCAATAAATTTCCTGACAGTGATCTAAAGGCTGTGCTACGTTTTTCAGACGCCTGCTCACCCAAAAAGGGTACAGACTTAGGTCAAAGTAACATGAGTAGCTGAAAACCCAGGCGCAGTTAAAGAAGCAACTGAAATATTTTTCTACAGGTGAGAAGGCTTTGTGGTGGACATAGGGTCCTGTTACGCCTTTGAATTAAAAAAAAGCCCATGTGGCCACTTCAGGGTGCAGTAAATCCCGGGTCTTTCCCTGGAATTATAGATCTACACAAGACTTAAGTCTTCCGGGGTGTTATCTCCAACCGCAATGTACCTGCAGCACAAGACATGCTTCAAAACGGACTCATCGTATTGTATTATCGGAAAACCGAACTTATTAGACTGTGTTTACTAAGCCTCAAATACACTGAATGCTGCTGGATGATATGGCAGCTGGTCCCTCATTCACACAACACGCCCTAATATTTTTAACGAATTAATATCACGTTGCACTTTACCACGTGGTGACCTCATAAGACTGATTCATCACGAGATAACCAAGTCGAAATTTCGATTTAAATTATAT
>JAODLD010000088.1:12120369-12145433 GCA_026781065.1 Mormyrops boulengeri | reverse complement strand
TTTTTTCCCCACGGTGGCGGAAACGGGCTTCCATACATCTGGAATATGAAAAATTGCTTACAGGACCAACCAGATATATTATTCTTATTTATATTTTTTAACATACAGACGAATTCAACACTTGCAGAACGCTTAAAAGAGACCAAATGGGACATACTTTCTGCCGACTGACGTATACTGAATAAAAAAAAAAAATGCCATAAATGTGTAATTGAGTCGCAAAGCTTCGCAAAATGTCGTAAAATCACCCAACCTTTCAAAATATTGCAGGAAAACATAAGAAGCTACAATAATGCAAGGATCCACAAGATGGCGCCAGGATACAGGAAAATCTTAGCTACACGTCGATAAACTCCAGTTAAAATTCGGATTACTGGGATTCTCACGATTAGAAGCCTTTCAAATTAATAATTTATTTATTTAATTAATTGATCTGATCAGTGGTGTTCATTAGATAAGTCGTGATCCTTACTTCAAATATACTAAGCAGATGTTTTAAAGGAGGTCTACAAGGAGCGGTGGTGTTGATTTATGAAAAGGGAGGGGCGGGGGGAGGATATGTCTTAATTAGCAGGATCTGATTTAACTAATTAGTGTGCATTAATGGGGGGAGGGGGGTAAAACACAGCCCCACTGATGCTCTAGAGGTATATATCAGTTTTCTAAATAGACACGAGAGTCCTGGTAGTCGATACTGGATGAGTAAGCTCCAGTCAGCAAATGTAGATTCATCATTGTTTATATTATGTAATATTAATTTTGATGCAATATACATGTTGCCATATCTATCCATTTCCCATACCCGCTTTTCCAATCGAGCATGACAGTAAGCAAAGAGTCTATCTTAAGAAACGCAGGCTGACAGACAGGGGAGACCCCGCAGCGGACGGTGGGGTTCACACTCGCAAACAGTCACGCCGGACCTGTGTAGGACACAGCGCTACCCACTGAGCAACCGCACCGGCTTCACATTCATGTAAATATTGTGTGTTGTGGTGCCAAATAAGAAAAAACATAAATGCATACATTTGTTCTAGTGGGTAGGCATGGATAGGGGCAAGGGCAGCTCTGGAGTATTTATAGTTGCATCGGAAGAGGAAAAAGTAAACTTCTTTCTATTGCGTTTACAAAATAAACACCGTATATTCTTAGCTTACACAGTAATCGTGTTTAGGATTCATGTACACTAACTGAGCAGTATATTGGGAACACCAGTATACCTGCCTGTTCATGTAGTTATCTGCTCTGCCAGTCGTGTGGCAGCAGCGCAATGCATAAAATCATGCAGAAACACGTCAGGAGCTTCAGGTAATGTTCACAAACAACAGCTAGAGTGTGAAAAAAATATGATTTCCGATTCGTTTATTGGTGCCGGACAGGCTGGTTCACAATGCACAATGCAAACAATTTACTCAGAATGTGCCAAAAACAAACAAACAAACAAAAACATCCAGTGAGCAGCAGTTCCGTAGATGCAAATGTTATGTTGATGTTAGAGATCAGACGAAAATAGCCAGACTGGTTCCAGCTGACAGGCTGTGGTGAGCAGAAAAGCATCTCACAATGCACAACATGTTCGAACCTTGAGGCAGGTGGACTACGACAGCAGAAGACCATGTCGGTTTCCACTCCTGTCGGTCAAGAACAGAAAGCTGTGGCTGTAGTGGGCACAGGCTCACCAGAACTGGATAGCTGAAGACTGGAAAAGGATTGGCTGGTCTGCTGAATTCTGAGGCACACAGATGGTGGGGTCAGAATTTGGTGTCAACAGCTTGAATCCATGAACCCAGCCTGCCTTGTGTCAACAGTCCAGGCTGCTGTTGGTGGTGTAATTGCACAGCGAATGCTTTCATGGCACACTTTGGGCCTATTAATACCAATCAATCATCACATGAATGTCACAACCTATTTCGGTGTTGTTGACCATGCACATCCGTTAATGCATACAACTTACCCAACTTCCATTGGCTACTTCCAGCATAATACATTACGACACAAAGCAAAAGTCATCTCAGACTGGTTTCATGAACATGACAATGAGTTCAGTGTTCTTCAGTGGGCCTCCCAGTCAATGGACCTGAATTCAATAGAATGTCGATGTGGGGATGTGGTAGAACGAGAAATGTGCAGCATGGATGTGCAGTTGATGAATCTGCAGAAACTGCATGATGATGGATTAAAAATGACAAAATCCAGGCCAGGAGGAATTGTGGCTATTCTGAGAGCAAAGGGAGACTCTCTACCCAGTATTAGTGTAGTGTTCCTAATAAAGCTCTCACTGAGTGTTATTCAATTCTGCGAACAATTATAGTTCTGGGTATTTGGAAAAACCATTCCATGTTCTATGATTAACACGGGGGAGGCATGGGGCGGGGGTCACCCCAGTTCCCCATTGACTCCGCCTCTGGATATGGGCTAAGTAAAAAACACACAGATGTCCTACTGCTCTCCCCCAGCAAGAAAACTACTGATTACTGAGGCAACTTTTTGTGGCAGTTTTTATTTTAAACTGATATCGATTTTCACATTAAGCTTTTCTACATTTATAAAGATTCTTTGTGATAGGCAGCCGACGGAAGTGAGCTAGTGTTTTTGTATCTCTAGCACCGTGCAACTCTGACCTGTTTTTTTTCCCATCCTGACCTGAAGTTGGTCTTTCTACGGGACTACACGCACCATTTCACACATACGTCGCAGCCCTGCTAAATCCTCACTGCAGGGCAGCTGTTAAAATAGGGCAAGCTGTTGCGCTCTCGAGAAAAGCACAGATCGCAGATCCCTTCATTAAGAGGTGAACCAAAGGGGAACGGCGGCAGTGTGTGGCTCAGCGGGCCAAGGTTCCGTGCCTGTGATCAGAAGGTCGCCGGCTCGAGCCCAGCCTCAGCACATCTGTGGGTCCTTGAGCAAGGCCCTTAACCCCCCAGCTGTCTGGGTGCTGCTATGGGTGGCTACCAGTTTGCTCTCACCTCAAGAGAGCAAGGGGGGGCGAGGCGTAGAGTTCACATATTTATGTGTATAATCCCATCAGGGGCACCATGAAGGGGGGTAAATTATGACAATTTTAATTTTAAGGGCTCCTCAGTGAGAGCCCCTTAAAAATCTGGAACAAAACTGGATTACTTCAGATTACGGGCCCAATATGATATGCTTTCAAGGGGTCCAAAATCTCTAGCCATGCCCCTATCCCCTGCAACCACTTACCCAGTAAAATCACACGGTAACCCTGGAGTCCATCCCTCTATGCAAAGGAGACGTGGCAGCATGCCACATTTGCAATTTAGAGCCAACAGCTCACATGCCCACAGGTTTCAGCAGGGGTGATATTCCAAACCTGGGCCTGGAAGCCTCTGACTGTAGCACTGGCCACTGCCGTCTTCACTGCCATCTTCGGCGTATTTTTATGTTAAGCAGGATTTAAAGCACATGACATTTTTACAGAAATAACCTCAAAGGACAAAAACAGCACACTGGGCCCAATGCCTCAAGTACAGTAATCGCTCTTTATTTATTTAAAAGCTTTTGAGGAGACATTCTCAAGTACAGAAACCTTAAAAGCGTCTTTACATATCTGAATAGTCTTTTTTAAGGCACCAGATAAATAAGTTACAGAGGCATAACAGCTTGCAGTGGAAGTAGGAAAATACCAAATAGACAACTTTCATTCTCATGAGTTCCCTTTTACAGAAAGGAAAAAGGTGAGCGAATATTTAAAGATCTGGTAACGACATCATAAAATGACGTGGTCCATTTAAAACATGAAACTGTCTGAAACCTTCTCTGTAGTCCCGATTGTCATTCTAATTATACGTTACAGAAATATAGGACATCGATACCCGATATGCATTCAAAAATATTTACGTAATTAATGTGTTTTGTGACAACTACAGCAGTGAACCCCGTCGATACACACAGATCAACGTGATACCTCTCAGAAGGCATGTTGCATGCAGTGCGGCGAGGTCGTATTAAATATGAAGTGTGCGTAAAGTACGTGCGCTTAACTAAATCTGCAGTGAGACCGTTACTACAAAAGAACATCCATACTGGAATAAAAAGCTCCTGGCTGATTTCTGAGATGGCATGTGAAAATAATGGAAGCAGAATTATCTGATGTCCGACCGCAGTACTGTGCAGGGACTGTTATGCGTATAATACAAACAAAAAATAAGGATAAAAACATACCGTTACGAGAATTAAATTTAATACACGAGAGGAGTATAAAGCACGACGTACAGGTGCATTTGGCTTCGACCCGCACCGGAAACACGATGAAAAACTTGCCTCTTTGGTTGTCTTTGACAGATCGTAAAACCGGCCAGCGCCAGCTGACTGGTCTAGGTTCAAACAAGCTTTTACTTTTCATTCAATTCACTGAAAAGCACAATGTAAATTCTCCTTCTTAAAAAATACTTGATACAGCTCATCAGGTAACACTGGACACCCCCATCGGTGGCCCATCTGGACGAAGATAATCACACGCCGTACGCGGACCACAGGTAGCCTGACACTCTCCATAAATCCTGAACATCATTAATTGAAACGCAGACGCGTTCTTGGGTACCACACACTTCCTCTTACCTATTGCACACAAAACATTAGCAAAAAACGGGGGAAACAGGGACATTTATAAAGATATAATCATATAAAGGGAAAATTAGGTTTCGCGTGTTTTAAATAACAATCATGATGGCTAAAATGTAACACTTTAGAATAGGTTGTTACATCAGTGATGTTCTTAAAAACGGAACAAAGTTATATGACGAGTCCCTCCCCCTCCCCGTATCACTCCTTTAAGTGTCAAGTGTTCTTCTCGAGCCATCCTCCGTCAGCTCAAACCTGATGGGGGAGAAGAAATGGAAACAAACTATTAGTTTTAATTAACGGTATAACGATCGTCCTACTGTGTTAGTTATGATAGATAGGTTTGATGCTAAAACTTTGCAGCATGCGGATCCTGTATCATCCAGCAGGGGGCAATAAAACCTAGCACCCAAAACCTGCAGATTAAGCTGCTTCCTAAGATTCTAGTACCTTCGCTTCTGCACGGTTAGATACATGTCGTTTTAATATTGCGTAGTATTTTTACTTCTAACACTTTCATGGTCTGTGTGCGTAAATGAACATCCTTCATGGTTTTATCAACGAAGACAAAATGGCACCGAAGTTTGCACAATAAATGAAAAATACTGTATGATAATCACATTAAATTGTGGCAAATAAGTAATTTAAATTCAGCTGATATAGAAGCCCCGATCTCAGCCTGTGACTCTGTTCCGTTCAGCAGCACACAGCAGCTGACGGATGCCAGTGGGAGAAGCTGCATTACCACTGAGTCCAGCCTTTGGAAATGTCGTCACACATCAGATCAACCAGCACCTGCAAATGGGTATATTTTCCATTGTTAAATATGCCACATTACAGAAGGCCAGTTTGGGTTATTGCCACTTGGGGGCACTCTGGTTGTCAGAGAGCAAGTAGCGGCCATACCTTTCCCAGAAGTCCCTTGTGTTTGGACAGCAGCCCGCCCCCATTTTTGACAGCCACATCCAGGGGCCTCCTGTGGAGCTCCGCTAAAGAGACGCTAAACTCAAACCTGCCAACAAGCAAAGATACAACTGCTGTTCAGCCACTGTCCTGCAGGAGGCATCAGCGAACCTGAACCACGTGGATAAAAACCGTGATCGTTCATGAAGGTGTGGAGGTGACCCACGGCTTCCTGTGAGGGCTGACACTCACGTCTGGTCATACACAGGGTTCAGCGTCTTTTTGATGGTGTGGGTTTTTCTCCTGCCAGAACGCCGCTTGTCGGGAAGCAGGTACAAACGCACGTAGGGGTCCGAGCCGCTCTCCGTGAACGCGATGAGGTTCCTGCGTGAACCAGTACTAAGCTTAGAGTCATGTCCAGGGCTTGGTTTCAGGAGAAGGGTACCCCCTGCAGGCAGGCTCACCTGCAAGCATGCACAACCACCACCAGCTTGTTTCTCTGGGAGCTGTGTCTCGCTGTCAGCTGCACCTCGCCCAGGGGGAAGTAGCTGGGGGCTGAACCACTGTGGGAGGAAAGAAGATGTTGATATCGCCATGCACACTGTCCCACACAAAGCCAGCCGATACTGGCTGAAGCACAGCACAGCTCTGAGAAGTTGACGTCAATTTGGCGATCCTGTGTATTTTATAAATACATCCTGATGTAGTTCTGAGAGAGGGTCTCTGTCTAAAGATAACCGACCGCATGAATTTAAAGTGAGTCGATCCTTTAAACAGCTGCACCCTACTGGAGGTGGGGGGGGGGGGGTGGGCGGCTTACTTCTGCAGCTGCCGCAGTCTCTGCTGCAGCTCCTGAGTGGCGAAGGGGTTGGAGATGTCGGAGGCGATGCTGGGAGTGGGTTCCTTGGCAGCCAGCTGGGTCTGGGAGCCCGAGACTGCCAGGCTGGAGGAGCTTAGCCCCGCCCTGGCCAGCTGGGCGGGGCTACCCGGGCACTCCGGCGCCTGCCGCTCGGGGTCGAATGTGGGAGGCGCCGCTGCGGGGGTTGGGGGAGCCGCCACGGAGTCCGGCATCCTGCTCGCGGCCGACTTGGCCACCGGGGTGGGGGGCTGCTCCTTTCTCGCACTAACCCCACCTGTCTTGTCACCGGCACTGACCCCCGTCCTGTTACCGGCATTGACACTGACGCTGGCCTTCCTCACTTGGACTGAGGATGGCTGGTCCGATGGGTGAAGCTTCTCCAAGCAGAGAACCTGTATGCGAACAAGGAAAATGCTTCACACACTATAATATACATGTATGGATGCATCTGCTCATGTATGCAGAGACCTGTACACACACACACACACACCCGCCACTTGTCTATATTGTTTTCTTATCAACACTGGACATTCTTCTACTTTTGTATTTGTCTTCTGAGTTTTGATTTGAACAGCTCACCTGATGTCAGATTCCTGCCATGTTCCTTAATGCACTGTACAGCTCTCGCCCCACTGCTAACTTGTATTTGTTACTGGTCCCTCACTGGAAGCTCCGCCTAGCTGCTCTTGTGCTGATGTTGTCTCCTTGACAGCTGTATGATAGCGATGTACTGTCTTCCCCACTCATATGTTGCTTTAAACTCGGTTTTGCTCCAAAGTGATATACGAGAGCGGATCAGAGAGCAGGATCAGCTACAGTCCCTGCAGGGATGGGGCTTAAAAGCCTCGTTTGAGGACCCTACGGCGACATCGATCTGCCAGCCATGGGAGTTGAACCAGTGACCTTCTGATCACAGACACAGCCCTAACCCATAGAGCAGGGGTGTCAAACTCCAGTCCTGGAGCACCGGAACCCTGTGTAGCTTAGTTCTTTCCCTGTTCCACCAGAAATGATTCAGCTCAAGAGCTGCGTGGTAATTAGCACAAGGAGTTGAATCAGGTGTGTTAAATGAGGGGGAAACCCAAAAATGTGCAGGGCTCCGGCTCTCCAGGACTGGAGTTTGACACCCCTGCCATAGAGCCTCATCTCATCACACAAAAGCATCTACTAAAAAAGTATAAGTCAATAAAAACAAAAAGTAAATTTCATCACACATCTGAATGTGCATAAACCCGCGGCTATTCTCCCTCACCCTCAGCACCACCTTCATTTTCAGCGCACACTCAGGCCCGGAGTTACAGAGGGGGAACCGCTGGTCAAGTGTCATGTCTTCGGTTTCCAGCAGGCGGCGCAGGGGGAGGGACAAGGTGCCCAGGGAGCAGGAGTGCTTATCGTCCTTCACCTGGAGAGAGATGCATGAGGTCAGATTAATGTCACCTGCAGATAGAGACGTCCATGTTTTGTTGATCGCTGAGGTAGGAAAGTGTAGCGACATGGAATACGAAGATATAGACACACAATTTCCTGGTATGGTTGCTCACACACACACACACATTCCTGTACCTCCACCTCCAGCTCCTGACTTCTGGGGTTGTGTATAAGGAAGGTGAAAGCCTCCTCCCACACCGGCTCATTGGTCTTGTGTCGGGTCTACAACAGGATAAGAAGGTTGCATGTATTATGTCTGTACACTGGAGCCAAAAAGCGCAGCGACATTACAGACACAGGAAGGGGGCGCCCTTGCTCCCATGCCCATAGGACCCACTCACCTTGCTCTCGAAAGTTTTGTGTCCAACAGTAAACTGGACGAATGGGTTGGGATCGCTGCTCACCTTCTTGCCGGACTGGAGGTTAAAACAAATCAACGCAATTTCAAAATGGCCGCCATACAAGCTACTAGAACAAAACAAGCCAGCCAGAGTTCAACGGGCCTCACGATGCCTCATGGACCTCAGCCCATTAGTCATTTTGCGCGAAGGGAAACAAGAAATAACCTCGCTGAAACTCATCAGATACTCAGCATCAGACAACATCGGCTGTTTTCTGTGTTCCTGGATGCTCCCAAGAAGCAGCACTTACAGGCAAATTTTACTGTCCTTAATTGTTTGAAATGACTTTGAGATGACTGACTTGGATCGATGTGGGGATTAATTCCTGTCAGATCTCTGGAAGCCCTCCCAATTAAATTAGTCTGACAAATGCTGGACTCTCAGGGGTGAGACTGATTGCATCTAAATATACCACAGAACTCGTGACGACCACATAAATATATTGATTCCATATATACATGTATACAAACTAAATATATACTATGCATATACCAATATATCTGGAGTACGACATTACAAGCGACGTAATGTCGACATGTTCGTCTAGCCAGCTGTGGTCGCCAGCCACCTGCGGCAAACGGAACGTTCTGCAGAAACTTCTGGAATCCTTCCGTTTCTAGGCTGACTGCATGTATGACATAAGAACTACACCAGTCAATAAACCCCTTGGCGATTCCTTCGTGTGTCAGCCAAGGAGGTAAATTTAGCTCTCGTAACATCCCACAACGTGGAGAGGAGGTAAAACCCAGAGAAGTATTTAAATCATTTTATTACTTGGGCCCATGAACCTTGGCAAAACCTCGATGGTCATATCAAAAAAGGGAGATCAAACTGGGACAAGAAGGGGTAAAACTGGATAAAAACCAGGCAAACTGGATAGATTGTGTACATGCCCTACTAAGATTCAGAAGTCAGTTTTCATATCAAGAGCTTGAAGGTTATTCCATTAGGATGGATAGATATACAGCATAGAACATGGATTCAGTTCACAGGCGTTAGAGGTTTTAGTTGGTTCTGTTAATATACAAGCTGGTCACACAAACACACGACCTGCCTCACATACCGTCTTACTGATCAACGTGCCTGAGGGAAACGCAAAGGATGGACGAGTGTGCACTGGGTGGGTGGTGACCGGGTCAGGATGCATGGTCAAGGGCACCAGTGCAATCGTTATATGTCATGTTGACATGTACAGTCGTAGTGACACATTAGGACTAAGTGTGTGGTCTTAGCACGTCGTGTCATGACAGTATTTGGTCATAGTGTGTTGCATCATGACAATCTGGTCTTTGTGTGTTGCGTAATGAAGTATGTGGTCATAGTGTGTCATATCACGACTGAGTGTGGTCATACCATACCACGTCATGACAATTTGTGGTCATAGTGCATTATGTCATGACAACGTGCGGTCATAGCATTTCACGTTATGACATATGGTCATAGCGTGTCGCGTCATGATAGCGTGTGGTCACTCCATAACAGTGTGCTGTCTTAGCATTTCACATGACAACATGTGATCATAGCACATCGTGATAGCGTGTGGTCATAGCTAGTCACATCATGACAAAGTGTGTGTGGTCATAGGGTATCATGTTGTGACAGAGCGTGTGGTTATCATGGTCACAGTGTGTCAGTTCGGCACTGAGAGTGCCGTCACGGCCCGTCCTGTCCTAAGGGGCGCTAGCAGGGAGTGCCGTGTTCTGCATGCCTTGGTTCAGGCCCACATGTGCGTGTGCTGGTACTTTACCTTGAGGGCCTTATTGACTGAGCTTCTCTTCAACCCGTCATGGTTGAACTCTAACGGATTGCGCTTTCCAGGCAGGAGAGAATGAACACACCGGGTTATTTAGGCATGCAGAGATGAGGGACGCACAACAACACCAGGCCACAGAAACGGACACACAGACACACACATACTGACATGGTTATGGAGTTAAAGCACCCCCCTCCCAGACACCAAACACCTCCCCCCAAGCAAAGGAAATAACACAAAACAGCGAAAGGACAAGACAGAGATGCGATGGCGGGTTCAGCGGCGAGGGAGAGGAATGATTAGAGGGGTTTGAGTCTCTGCTGTCAGGATGAGATGAGATTCCCACAAAAATAACTGGACTTGTGTAGGTTGGGTTGGTTCAGATAGAGTTGTGGTGTACAGACTCCTAGCTCTTCCCAGAATGACAGCTTGACTTGGGAGGAGAGACTGTGTGCAGCCCCTGATGAAGTCTGATGAAGTGATTAAAAAAAACATACACAAATAACAGCCTAAATGAATCATGTGACAAAGGGATGCCTGCTTAGCTTAGTCTGTATGTCTTCAATGGCTCTAATTGTGGAACAAAAGGACTTAATAGAATGAACAGGGAGGTGGTGTGGGCCACACTGGACATTTCTGGCATGCATGCTATGTCTGGAATTCGCAGAAGGGTTATGTGTGCGCAGAGAAGCCTTACCCAGCATGCAGTGGGCTTGCTCAGAATGCTAGGCGGCTGATAGGACAGAAGCAGCAGCAGCAGGATGGGGGGAAAAAATACAGCCAATGAGATGAAAGAATTAAGATGACATGGTCCAGAGAGAGGTCAGACTAGAGAGGTCATATTTATCCATTTAAAAAAGGCCTGTTGTTTTTAATCTTTTCCCCAATTTTACCTACATGGCTTCCGCCGATAAGTTCACAGCATTACTGAACTACAAGCAGGTAAACATCACTGAAATGCTGCTGGCTTTGAAAGCACTGTGCATGTTCAGCCGTGTTAAGCATCTCAACCGTGCAGCAGAGGCATTCGCACATGCGTTTTTTTTTTTTTCCTCTCGCAAACATCCTTGTTGTTTCGGTTGCCACGACAACACCCAATCACACTTCGGCTAATGCTAAAAGGCAAAATTCCAGGAGACTCACAAATAACGTTCTATAGAGTGAGGTAGTATTCTCACAAAAGACTAGGCCCGAAGCTCTCCTCTCTTTTAAGTATCCACTGCCAAAGCTGCCTTCGAAGACACTCTTAAAAGGGGAGGAAATGGAGAGAAGAAGAGAATCATGGGACTAAGAGACGAAAAAGCCCCGCCCCCACAGTTACCGCTGAAGCTTGCCCTGCGCTAAACACAGAAAGCATCGCTGTAGGGGACACCTTACATGCATTAATGTGTGCGTATCTGGACACGTAACGCGACATGCAGACCTGTCGTGATGAATGTCTGGCCGTTGGAAGCTGGGCTGAAAAAACGGGGGGTGGAGGCAAGTCGAGAAACGAGACTTGGAGTTTAGGGAAGGAGTGGGACCTCAGCAATGGGTGACGCGGCGTGAGGATGAGGTCACGCACGGAAAGGGCAAGCACGCGCGGTGTCACGCTGGGTGATGCTGCCGATGAAATGCATCGTGGGACTTCACAATGCTGGCGGGAGGCCGGACCCGGGATGGGTGGAGTATGTAACTGCGTTTCGCTCAGGTACATGCTTCGTGTTAGTGTTTAGCACCGCTGGTCCACAATCCATGCTAGCCTTACGTTTCTGTGCAAAGATGGCACTTTCGCTGCGGAAGATGTTCTAGTGTGTTAAAAACTGAATTTTAATTATTTAGCTAATATATTGAAGCAACCTGAAATTTTTACTCATTTATACTAAGGTGTGACAGAAGGGTTCATCGTTGGGTTGGAACTAACAACCTTGTGGTGCAGAGAGGTGTGGTACTGGCTTTGTTTGTTGCCACAACTATTTTTTGCAAGTGGTGTCGTCACCCCCCCCCCCCCATTGTCATGAGCAGGGGTTCCAGCCCTGGGGGATAGCATTCCTAGTCACTTGGGAGATGAACCCAAGTCGTTTCTCAGCTCAGCGCTGTGTGAGGTTCAACCCGAACGGCGGTGGCATGAAGGTGCTTGAATACACTTAGCACGCTGCCACTGGGACTCAATTTATTAAACATTAATAAACTGATAGGGCACACTCTAGGCAGACACACGCAGACACGGAAACACACAGAGACGCGCACCGCAAGGCCACATACCAGATACGCATTTCTTTTAATGCTCAGGAAGCCCCAAAAACATTCAAACTAACCAAAAACACAAAAGGTATTAGCAATAATTACACGGATACAGATTTAACGCTGAAACCTTCCTCCCATCACAAGCCACTTGCCAATTAGATATAGAGATAAAAAGGCATCGCCTGGCGGGGGAAGGGGGGGCGTACTCACGGGGAGGTTACGAGCGGAGTCCAGGTAAATGAGCAGAAGCGCAGAGGATAGGCCATCATTGGCCTGCCCTCTGTCTGCCTTGATGCTTGTCAGCACCTGCGAGGAGGAGAATTTGGGATGCGGGGGGGATGTTACCACATGGCACTCCAAGTAGTTTGACCAGTTATGGTGTTTTTCTGACCCACACAGCTGGAAGGCACTGCCGGACAGGAAGCTCCCAAAAATAACCTCAAGGGGCTACATCACTGCCTGCACCCAAGGCTGCAGAGTTCTGCTTGAGGGTGAGCAGTGGCGCCGCCCTCTCTGCCCCGATTGGCAGTGCACCTCAGCCAGTGGGAACCTCACCTGGTCTAGCTTCTCCGGCGTGGGCTGGAGGGAGAGCCACTCCAGCTTCAGGTGAAGTTTCCCCGTGGAGACTTCATCTAGCTCAAACCACTGGAAAACGAGAATGGGAGGAGAGCTTAAAATTCTCTCCAGAGGCTGCCGCTTGTTATTCAGGCAGCAGGGGGCATAGTAGTTAAATGATTTGTAGTTCTACCCATCAGAAGGTTCCTGTATCTGGATGTTCAGCTGCAAAAAAAAAAAACGGCTGGGATATAAACTTACTCTAATAGGATTTCTGTAACCCTCACCTCATCCACCCTCTGCTCCTTGTGTAGTTCTGTCATGTCAATCATTAAACTGCAAGAAACAAAAAAAAAGTATTAATTGCATGGCAAGGCTGATTTAAGGAAAACCAGATCAATGAAAATGGATGGGGTAAATGATACAATGATATTTTACCTTCCCAGGAAGTCATCTTTGTCAGGGTCCTCGTCAAAAAGCTCGATTTCCACATGCTGTCCTGAGTGCTCGTACACGAGTGCCTGCAGAGAGGGTTAAGGTCAGGTAATGAAGACAGTCCAAAACCGTGCTTTTCTGTCAGAACAGAGAGTACGACGGGCAGTAGACAGAGAGCGAGACAGGACAGAGAGCATGGTACAGTAGGTGACACACAGAGAGTGAGATAGGACAGAGTGCGATGGGTGGCAGACAGAGAATGAGACAGGACAGAGGGCAAGGTGGGTGGTGGGCAAAACGGAGAGCGCAAGAGGACAGACAGCATGACGGGTGGTGGGTAAAGAGGGCAACAGGACAGAGAGCACGACGGGTGGTGGGCAGAGAGTGCAATGGGAGGCAGACACAAGACGAAGTGTGATGGGTGCTGGGCAGAGAGTGCGGCTGGACAGACAGCATGACGGTTGGCAGGCAGAGAGCCTGACAGGACAGAGAGAGACACAGGTAGGCAGAGAGCCCTACAGCACAGAGAGTGCGTATGGCGGACCAGCAGACAGAACACAGCACACCCACAGAAACAGAGAGGCTGACAGACAGCAAACAGGACACCTCCACAAACGGAAGGTCTCTCAGACAACAGCTCATTAAGGGGGAAGCAGCTCATATGCTTCACCGCAGATGATATTTTCAGTCCCCAGGGACCTACTGACCGTTTTCTCCCCTTCATCCCTTTTTAGGTCATGTTCCACTAGGAAGCCGGCTTCACAGTTCTAAGATGGTGAAATTTCACAGATTTCATTTGGGTTGAAATGCCCGCCTGAACACACAGGCCTTGCGTACCTCGTAGACCTCGTTCCATTTGGGGTTGACTGTCTCTTTGATGGTCTTGCTCTGGAAGAGCTGGTTGCCAATCTGAACCACACCGTAGGGGTCCGACTTCCCTTTGATCAGCCCCCGCAGGAACTTGTCTTTGCCCAGAAGGTCCTGCGCCTCCAGGAAGTGGATCCTCAGGATCCCCTGAGAAAAGCATGGGAGGAAGAAAGTGTCAATATGGGGGCAGTTTCCATGGCTACAGAACATTTGTGTGGGGGAGAATTATAAACCAATCCATGTAATCCTGATAATAATAGTAGACACTGCCAGCTAGAGAAGTAGCAGATGGGGTCCCTGGGCAAGAAACCAGATTAAGTGTGGGTTTGTATACAACATCTATGTGCGAGTTCAATGTGTTGGGTCAGGAGGCCAAGTAGTGGGCGGAGTCAGGGTGGACTGTGGGTGTGGTCACTTAGAGTGGCTAGTGGGCGGGGCCAACAGGTGGCCAGGAGTGGAGTAGAGCCACATGTAGCCTCTTACCTTAGGCATGGGGAAGCGAAGCTGTGACAGCTGCATCTGACCCACCAGAGGTATGGTGATGCGGTTGGGCATGACCAGGTAGTTGCAGATGATGTCCTGGATTAGGTTGTCGCACAGGCCACTGCCAGCAGAGAGAGAGAGAGATGGGGCGGGGGCAGGACGTTACCCCCACAGCTTAGCTATCGCTGCCTCCGAGGTGCACAAACCCTCCTATTAAAGACGCGTATCTGTAATAAACTGGGCTGCGCTCACGCCAGAGGCAATCGGGGCCAGAGACCCTACTTTCCAGCAGAAGTTCAGAACATCTATGAATAGTGCTCCTTTACAGTGTCACCCACTTCAAACCCGGCACCAGAAGTGGGGACCTGAGCACCATGGAAACGAAACGGCAAATAGAGTAAATGAAAATATTTCATGATTAAAGTATGAGGCAGGAGGGTGCGCCAACGCCTCTACGTCCGGCTTAGCTTTTGAACAACCACACCCAATGAAAGCAACAGGAAACATCAAGAAAGCTGCAATAATGTTTATCTGTTAAAGCAAACAAACAACCAAGATTACGCGGGGAAAAAAATGTCAACAAAACAACTGACAAAATAAATTCTTGTCCTCCCACTTGTTCTACAGAGGCCAATAATTTAGCCACAAATAAGGCAGGAATAGTTACGGTCTGTGTATATTGGATACGTAGAGCTGAAAATTCTGATTTGTCTCGCTGTGTTTGAAAAGACTGCTAGGCTTCCCTTTGCCACCAGGGGGCAGAGGCATACTTTGGAACTGACTCCAACCAGAGGGCTTGTTTTAAAGAACGCCCCCCTTTCCAATGATAAACCTTAATCCCTCCCCCACAGGCTCCCTCACTGCAGAAAAATGCCAGACTTACAACATATTTAATTGCGGCCGTTGAAGGGAAACAGAGACCCTTGTTTGTTGGGGGGAGCTGCCAGACTGCAGCAGAGGGGCTTAAATCACTGGGCACTTATTTCCCAGAACATCATGGTTTTCCAGACAAATACAACCACCGTCCACTAAAAGTTGATTAGCGTAGCATGCTAGCATTTTATTTCAGGAACCTCTGGATGAGTGTGCATGCTAGAAAAACAATAATAGGTTGAAACATTTTTAAATGGTGACAGGGGGAATCTTGTGACCGGAAACTTTAATCCTTCTTTGTGGGTCGGACACACTCAGGGACAACGATGCAGGGGTTGGGGCAAAATTGGGACTCCCCTTCTCCCAAAGCTGCCCTCTCACAGGCAAAATGACTTAAATAAAATAAACTAGATCCATTTCCGGAGCTAAGATCCCCTTTATACGTTTCTGGCACGAACTACAAATCGCCCAAAGGTAACCCGAGACTCCCAGCCCTCGCCCCCCCGGAGGCCGTGATGGGAGAGGCTGAGGCATCCGGGGGGTGGCGCCGGGAGGGGCAGGTGTTGGGTTGCCAGCTGGCCCAATTCGTCCCATCAGCTCCCAGGGTCTGCAGAGGAGGGGGGCGTCTTCAGAAAACATGACATCATGGTCTCGAGCCAATGGCTTCACAGCAATTCTTGTCAAAAAAAAAAGTACTGGAGGGGAGCTGGAGGTAAGGTCATGCTGCTGGAAAGCACATTTTTAGAGCGACATAGACCAATGGCAGAGCTCCCACAAAGCTACATTCCAGAGCAAAGGATTGAGAGCAAATTTCACAACAGATCCTCCCAGGGATGAAGAAGGTCATACCAGCCTGGGCGGTTGGGATGTCAGCGCCCTACTGCCCCACACCATACTGATCACAGTGACCCACTCTTGGGAGCTTGCCCAAGTAGTGAAAGCAGCTGGGCTGGACTGTACCATTTCTGCACTTGAAGGGGGTTGCTATGTCACACAAACTTTGAGAGTTAAACCAAAATGCAAATCGACCTCTACTGATGGACAAACGAACCAGATACAAGAGTCTCTCCAGAACTTACTTAAGCCCAGGAATATCCAGCATGTTTGTCAGGCCGGTCCAGTTGATGTCCAGAAGCTGAGGGGGGAGAGGGAAACAGAACGGAAAATGTTTTTGTACTAAATACAGAGTGACCTTCTGAAACACAGACGGCTGCATTATAGCACGGGATTTATGCCTGCGAGGATGAACGGGGGCGGGGCAGGGGAATGAAGTGGCACGCGACACGTCCCTGATCCTCAGGAAATGAACTGGTGACATTGAGCAACGAACTGAAGGAGAACAAGCAAGGAGTAAGGTGCTGGGGACACGGCAGTCACTCGGAGAAGGTGCTGGGGACACGGCAGTCACTCGGACAAGCTGCGGCTGGGCTGCACCCTACATTCTCCACTCAGTCCTTTAATCGGTTTAAAACCCATTTCATTATGTGCGGCTTTAATTGTATCATAGCTATTATTAAACGAAGATTCTAGAACAGGTCTGTCAAATCAAAAAGCTTTAAAAAAAAAAAAAAAAAAGCTTTTCTCTTGCTGATTGTGCTGACAGAACGATTACAAGGGCAATATCTCTCACATGACTAAAAACATGGGTCACGTGACCTGATCTCCTATGGAACACTGCAACGCACCGCGAGGCCTGCTGGTGGCGCCCAGCAGAAATCACTTCTTAGGGTCAACTACAACCTCAGCAAACACTTCCTTTCTTGAAAAGGGTCAAAGGTAGGTTTAAACCTCGGACTCTTTACAGATTACCGTGGAACTAACCGAGGAGAGAAACAGGAAAAATGTGACATGCAATCTAATAAAATAAGTCATGCGATGTGACGTTTTTTTCCGGGACCTTGAGAGACTGTCTATGCAGTATCACAATATGATGGGTCGGGGAATTTGCAACGAAGGTCTGCCAGGGGATACAGCGGCAGGAAGTACCGCTGAAGTGGCACAGATGTGCCGCCTCAGCCCCTTGTGGTCGTGTGTTTCACGCTCACGGTCACGCAAACACTTCTAAATCCTTTAGAAACACCTCAGGAGGTGAGTGAAGGTAGCAGACATGGGATTTGGGTGCAGCTGGCTGGTGGGTCCCTACTCTTCTGTTTTTTTTTGGGAAATCTTTGAAAAATTCATCTGCATAAATTTAAATTAAAAATAAAATAAAAAGACAATGTAGGTCTGTTTAGGTACCTAAACCACAACAGCCTGAGTCAGTACAGGACAGACTGGGTGCAGCGGTAACAGCGGGATCCACAGCCCGTCTGTGGCTGACAGCTGGAAGTGACGATTTGCATCATGGCCACACCCCCGTTAAAGACCAGCCGCTCTCCTCGGGGCAGGTCGCCACGGTTACACCACAGACGAGCTGCCGCCCACGACTACGCTAGTGTGTCGTTTGGCAATAAAAACAAGAACTCCTCCGCCTGGACACCAGTTTAGGGAACTTTTTTTTACGCAGCAGAAAAATAAAAAGTAACAAAAAAAGAAAATAAATAACAGCACGGTGTCCTTGTTTACACATACACACGACAACATCACAACACCATCCCACTGCCCGGTGTAACATGAGGGTGTTTTGTGAAATCTCACAGCAAAAAGAGACTCCCACAATTTGACCCTGGGTTTGCAGACCTGTGCAAATTTTCACACCATGAATCATCAAGGACAACGCCATGACTTGTTCAGTTCACCATGAGAGGAATGTGGAGAACCTTGGGAAGGTAGAGAATGTGACTAAATACCTTCCCTACAGCACACATCAGTATTTAAACTGGACCTCCAGGTCAACAGGGGGGGCTAGACCTCTCTCTAACTCCAGTTTTCTCTGAGATCAAATCGAGCTGTTCGTGGTGCTTCAGGTGTCAGTCAGGTGCCAGTTTAAACTCACTCTAAAACCTGCAGGCCTGACGACCTCAAAGATAATGTTTGAGTGACGTTTGGAAGTGCCTCTGAATACTGGTGTGTATAGGTGCAAAGGATGTCTGCTGCAGTGGTTTTTGGGTGCCTGGCTCTGGCTTGGACAGATAGAATACAAAGGGCTGGAGCCACGAAGTCCAAGTCAGAGGGGAACCGCAGGGAGGACCAAGGCGCTCTCTCAGAGAGTCTGTGTGATGCTACGCTGTCTCCATGAATAACGTCCAAAGCAGCTATGACCCATGTGACTGGAGTCTGCAATTAAAAGCTTTTATTCCCATATAAGGACGGGAAGTGCTTGTGAGTGGTGGTAACTAAGTCGGGCAGCTGCCATGGTAACCAAATAAACACGCAAAATCAGAAAATCTGTCCAGGTCATGGGCCCCACCGAGGCAGAGGGACTAGGGCGGGGCAATTAATCTCACCAAAGTTTACAAGGCAAAGGACTCACCTGCATAATACAACTTGACCCGTAACGGCACGACAGCCCTAAATGATCACATCCCTTTAATTAAAGGAACAATGTTTTGTAGCTCTCCTGTGAAAATTTAATAGTGTCTTTACAAGGTCATCTGTCTTCTGAGGCATTTTCATGACTAGCAATAAGAAATGTGGTCGTGTTTAAGGGCCTAGAGTCCTTGTTGTTAAAACCACAAGCTGTGTCTCAGAACACAAAAGTCTTCCCATCCCAGTCCAGCAGTGAGCAGCCTTAGGACACACCAGAGAGACCTCAGTGCCTCACCGGAGCCCCCACACAAGAGAAACCCCACAGATAGCAGTCAACAGCAACTGCAGGAAGTCAAAAGGCCACTTCCTGTCATCTGCTAAGAGCCGTTTGCAAGCTGCCCTGTGGCATGTCATACACAGAGCAAGTACTATGCCTGGAGAAAACCTCGGCCATCGCCTTGTCAACTGTCAATTAGCTTTTAAACCAAAACAAATATCCCTCTGATGTCAGACCACGTGACTTAACAGGCGATGCCTAATCATGCTTTCTGCAGACCGACATTGACAGTGGTTAGTTACACAGATTAAATGATGCCAGTTTAAGGGCACAGACTAACCTGATTTTCTACTTCAAACCCTGGGAAAGACTGTCTTGCTGTCTCATACTCAGCCAAATTACTGAAATTCCCCAGAAAATATTCAGCCACCACAACTGATACAAGGTGCAGTGATTCTGGATTAAAGAGCTGGGCGATAAATTAACATAATATTATAAGAGCCAAAAAAAGCCAACAAAACAGTTAGCTTTGCTCTTTCCGCTACTCCAGTCTCCAGATCTCCAAGGACCATATATGTCAATATGTGATGGAGAGGACACTGGCAGTGGGAAGCAATTCCACACGCCAAACTTTTTCCACTCTCTGAAGCCACTGGAGACCCTCCGGTGATACAGGAGATACCGCATTGTCCTTCAGAAGCTGGACAGGGTAGGGCTTTGTGCCATTTGTTTGCTAAAGAACATATCAACCTGAAATTTACAACGTGCTGAAAGCAAACACTGCATGATATGGGCCCTGGCTGTAGGACGTCTGAGAAGTTTTGAGGTCACCTTTGGCCTCTGGTATCTAAAAGTCCCAAGCCAATGTTCTCCGTCACAACACATGCTGTGAGACAATGCTATGAGAGTCCCACCCTACCTCCCTCTGGCCTCCCGATTGGATCCTCAGAGGACTCGCTGCACCTCTGGGAGTTATCAGTACACGTATGCGGGGTGAGGCAGAGGAATTTCCGCACATTTGGGGCGCTGGAGTGTCCATTGAGAGCAGCTATCGGGCTCTGATCAGTATAGGATGTTGACAAACAGCAAGAGATTAAAATAGGAAGGGTGTGTCCAGTGAATGCTATCTAAAATTGTTCTGGTTTCAGTACTAACTAGTTTCTTGTGAAGAGAAGAGGCAGTACATACCGGTTTCTTCAGGAAGAAGATGGCCAAGGCTCCAACCAAGGGCATGTCTCCAAGCAGAGGCTCCATGATGACCCTCAATACACCATGCAGCTGTGATACATATGGACAGAGACAGTAAGATGGCCAGAAATGTGTCACACCAACATCTTCTGATGGTGTCTCAAGGTTAGAGACTCCATGGATGCTTTCTTCCTCCATCTTGAAGATATATGACGTCATATCAGACATAGATATAGACAGACACACAGGATATCGGGCTGATGGGCTTTCAAATAAGGGCCCAGATGACTGGGAGCGATGTCCAGATGTGTCCTGAACATCTGTTGACACCATTCCGCACTTCAACACACGCACGTCACCTCTCTGACTCAAACCCGGCCCTGGGGGTCTCAGGAAATGAATCACAATGAAAGTGGCAGCAGTCACATGAAACCAACGGTCTACTGCAAAGAGCTTCAGGGATGGACTCCTGGACAGCTTTAAAAGGATCTGCTTGGCCCAGAATAGCTCTGGATGGGATAGATGTTTGTATCAACGCACCCTTATTTGGGTGGCAACAGGTCTCCAGACGACTCTTTACAAGCTAGATAACATTTTCTTGTCTCTGTCCTTGTGTGGTAAAAATGAAAAGGGAAAAAAAAACAGCTCGACAAAGTCGGCGAAATTTGTTTACCCTGCTTTTGTTCGCCAGTAAATTTCTCAAGTATTCAGAGTAGGTCGCCAGCAGTGCTCAGAAAAGCAAAAATCACACGCCAAATTGTACGCAAATAAAAATGAATGCTGAGGAAAACAACAGCTAGTCTGCTTCACCAGTAATTACCAAGACAATGGATTCTGCTTCTTCTCACTAACTAGGAGGTAACAAAATGAGACGTGCGTGTGGCGGGCCTGGACCGAGAGAGAGGTCGCCAGGGGGCAGAGAAGAACGCATCCAGTTCAATATTAGCACTGCGTGCTAAGGCAGAGACTCATCCCTATGACAGTTCCCTGCAGCCACCTATCAGGGACACAAATGACGGCCCTGCTATGTCACTGACTATCCAGATTAGTGCGACATTCCCTGAAAAAAATCAGCTGATGCAGAAATTTGTATAGTGCCTCCATATGACCCAAGTCCATAGTCCAGCCATATAGGTTTTGCAACCCATGGGTCCTGTATAAACCTAGGCAGGCTGCAAGCCTGTCTAAATATTATGCCTGTCCAAAAGGTCTAAGAAGAAAACACATTTTCCCCTTGTCAAGGCTACAGGATACCAGCACATTCATTTAATGTGAAATGCATAACTAGTCACAATCCCACCCCGCCAAAAAAAAACAACAAAAAAACAAACTGGCACTAAACTAGCCAGCTTTTTAATGACACGGACCCCTCACCTGTATGCTCTTAATGCCGGCCCTGCAATAGTAGCGCTTGATGTCGACATCGATTTCTGTGTTCCCCACAAAGCTGGTGGGACAGAAGCGGACATCCCATCAGCACGGAAATACGGCAGGCGACGTGGGGGTGAGCAAGCGGCGGCGGTGGGGGACGACGTGTGTCACCTTATCTGCAAGTCCATGATGATCTGCCTCTTGTCCACGTTCTCGCTGTAAACCTTCACGCCGTTGATTCGGAGGGGCTGGCGAGATAGATGAAGAGATGTCAGAACTGAGGGAGTGATGCCACTTTGGGTCAGTACAGGGTGCCGCAGAGTCCAAGTGCAAGAACAGGACCTGGACTCCATTTTTGTGGACAGCATCATGGATAAACAGTAAGACAGAAACAAGGTCACATGGGTGGACACAACATTCCACACTCCTCCGGTTCAAAGTGCGGCTAATGGGTCCAATTCAAAAGTAACTAAATTACATATCTGATTAAATAAAATTGAGAAAAAATTATTATTTGACTGCTGCATTGAGAGAGTCGTCCTGTTTGTCAGGATATCAGCAAACTTGACATCCCCCGAATAGCTACTTCAGCTTCCTACCTTGTCCCCCATGTCGATCTTGGTGAAGCAGAATGTGTTGAGGTGGGGGTTGGCTCCCTTCACCGCTGGCTCGATGGTCTCATGAAACAGCTTCTCCACAAACTGGCAGATGTATGGCCACATCTGTTTGACTGTCTGCGGAAGAATAGGAGAAATATGGAGATGTGGACTGGCTATCCTGTCCAAGGTCATCGTCTGAAAGTCACTGTCTGTATTCACCCCCCCCGAGAGTCATGTCCGAGGTCACCCCCCAAGAGTCATGTCCTACATCACCCCTTGGACAACTTTGAGTCTGAGCTGGTGAACAGGAACTCTGCCTGAGGTTACCCTCCCCCCCAGACATATTGTTTGTGGTCTTTCCAGGGTGCTGTTCTAAAACATACCCTGAGGTTGTCTCAGATCATCATGTACTTTCAATGTTTGACGAATGACTATTGTCACACAGTCTGTTTAAGATACAGTGCTGCATTGTTTGTGCTGGATGAACCATGTGACGTGTATCAATTAATATTGTATGAATAACAATATTCAGGGAGTTACACAAACATGGCTTTGACCTCTTATTTTGCAGTGCTAACACTAATGAAGGTTATCTGTCCTGTTTCTAATGTCAGCGAGAGGTCACGTTTTACTGATACCTACCTTATAGCCGCAAGGCCATTGGGCTGAGAGCCAAAGCCTTTTGGCATGGATATATGTGAAACGGTGAGCACTTTTCTCTATACTGCGATCAGGTTTCGATTGTTTGCATTTCAGTGGCTCAAATGCCTGACAGAATGATTGACCAATGAGTGCTGGAAGAACAAACACTGACAGTGAAAGAAAACTCGCTCTGCGCGTGGCGATCGTACCGCAATGATCACGGATCGCCACCTCCAGAAGTCGTGCCTCTGACGCCCAATTCATTTTAATCGCCAAGGAAAAAAACGGTGACATGCTGCAGCAACATTTCGTATCATGTGACTCTGAGCACCAATCAAACGAAGGTTTCACAGCTTTAATGCAAATCCTTATTAACGAGGTATGGGTGTACCGTCCTTACACCACCCTGAGGACAAGCTGTATCTCAGAGATTGGATCCCCTTGGATTACCAGGGGACATGACAGAATGGGGGGGAGAGATAGATAGATAGATAGAGAGAGAGAAAGAGAGAGAGAGAGAGAGAGACAGAAAGCAGACCAGTAGAGTTCCAGATACCATTCTATTTATAACACCATGCTGCAACGAAGTCAAGAAAATGTGGAACAGGGCAAAAGTTTATTAAAAAAAAAAAAAAAAAAAGGATTACCTTCCCACCAATACTGGGAAACAACAAAAATAATCCAAAGAGTGTAAGAGATAAAAAGAAAGGTAAGATATAAAAGACGACTTACCCTGTTTAACCACTCTACCCTCTCTACATCTGGGAAGTGAACCTGAAATCAAAGAGCCAGGCATTAATACTGACAGACACACCATTTCCTTTGAAATTAAATGACCCTTTATTTGCCGTTTGCAGAAGTATGACTACAGGTATGTTGGAAGTTGTTTCTTCGGCCTATCCCTCCTTGTTCTCCATGAGACATATAGCAGGGATGCCAACTTCGGTCAACTGGCTTGAGTGAGATTTTCATTTCGAGACAGGTCTGCACACACACATGCACACGCATTTACACGTATGCAAGAGTTTTATTACCTTATAAATAGTCTGTACAGTTTACAACCTACCCCGAACGCTAATTTTAGGTTTATAACGGAATGACACAGATTTGCCATAGGATTTCTTGTGCGAGCGTGAGTCTGAAAGCGTGAGTGTCATGCCAGATGGGTGAGATTTGGCAACCCTGCATACAGACAAATATACATGTGAGACCAAGCACAGGGTTAGCTAGGACCCCTAGTTAAGGGCCTTGCTCATGGGCCTACGGACATGGGACTATTCTTGCTGAGGCCAAGGCTTGAACTGGCAGTCTTCCGGTCACAGTCTCAGAGGTGTAACCCACTGAGCCACTCACCACACACATGATAAGTGTTTAGAGGACACAAAATACAGGAGTATTGGACATATAAGCAGCTACATGTAGCCTGTGTGAGGGGGTAGCATCCTGGATCGACACAGGGTAACTTTTGGTCTCAAGGCTCATACTCAAAGTGGCAAAACCTTGATGAAAGATAAGTAGACATCTAGCATCAAAGCTGTAGATCTGCAATGTTACGTGAGCCAACCGTCGATGAAGTGAACAGCGACAAGCAATGCTACACCCCCAGCATCTGGCCTGAGTGTGCGATGAGCCAACATCTGGCCTGAGTGTGCGATGAGCCAACATCTGGCCTGAGTGTGCGATGAGCCAACATCTGGCCTGAGTGTGCGATGAGCCAACATCTGGCCTGTTGGGACAGCAGGATACGATGAGAGAGAGTGGATGGTCCCTTGGAGAACGAGAGGGCACAATGCCAGCCTGGGGCTGTTAACACGTCATCTGAAACAAGGGCTGCAACATGCCGACCAGATATTAGGAACTCTGTGTTGAACTGCCAGGTCCAGCTCTGGGCAGAGCCCCAGCAGAGAGATGCTATAGTTTATTGAGGTGTATGAGCATTACCCAGTTACTGTATCTTTACAGAACTACCCTGAGCATTGTCCTGAGCTACAGCCAGTTTTGTTATGCGTTTGGTCGTCGGCATGAGTGTTAGCCAGAGATTTAGTTAGTTAATGCCAACTTCAGGAGGGTTAGCGTGAACATTAGCAGGTTAAGATTACAGTTAGCTTCAGGGGTTTAGCGAATTGCAACAAACAATAGTCTGACAAACTGAACATTAACCTGAGCTCAAGGGTGCTAATGGCGCTGTCAGTCAGTTACAACTAGAATTATCCTG